>CABPRJ010001476.1:0-192842 GCA_902439185.1 Cinara cedri | reverse complement strand
AAGTGAAAAAGCATTATAGGTAGAACTAGAGACCCAATGTGATTACTCGCTCGCTGCACTCACTCGGACAGTTTCAATCGAAAATAACCCATCTAAACTATCTGTAAAAAAAAAAAAAAAAAAAATGGCGGACATACTTTACACTTCATACGTGTGTGGGCTACTGTTGTGGGTAAAAAGTTGAGAACGTATAAAGGAGAAGTTTAATAAATATTTGTACGCAACGATTAAGCATTATGCTAATGAAAAAACGATTCTGAGTGGAGTTCGGTTGACAGTGTTGCTAATCATTGTAAATCGGAGCAAAATTACTGGTAGAAGAGTTGTTTACAGAAAAAATAAATAAACATAATTTTAAAACCAATACATTCTTTGCTCTACTCAGGATCTAAAGAAAGTTTAAGTAACTTATTGTATACATTTATTTGTTCAATTATTGAAGCTAATACTGGTGTGTAGAAAACATTTTCTTATAATTTCCAATTTTGTAGGTAAAAACGAAATGGAATAACGTTCGTCTAATGAATTAACATTTTGTACACATCGAGTATACAAAATTCTATTTGTTTTTAATATGTTTGTATTAGAAAAACATTAACCAAGACTGACATCCAAATATTAAAATTATTAGCGTTTCTGATTTATCTATTCACATAAGTAGCAAGGAAATTATAATATGGTCATCGTTAATTTATTATTATAAGTATTATTAAAGTTTTGAAAGCTCTACCATTTGAATTAACTATTGTTTTATTAAAGTATTGAGGTTATATTAAATGATAAATTGTTTTATATTATAAATTTCTGCATTATTTCTGTTATTGTTATTTTTTTTCAAAAAATTAAGTACCTATATTATAAGCATTTTCTCAATGATGTAAATGTTTTTTTTTTTAAGTTATTAATCATTCATAATTTGTGAAGTCAATAGTTTTTCAGATGATAAGACAAATTAAATTACCAAATATAAATATTGGGTGTTTATATTAAATTTAAGCTATGATTTTTCCAAGGCACTTAATTTTATTTGGTTTTACTAAAAGCACAAGCAATTATGCATACTTACCACCAGTGTGAAGTAAAAGTATACCAAATAATGAATTCGTCATAAAATTACAGTATAGGTAAGTAATAAAATATTCTGAAAAAAGGGCTATTTTATTTCAATTTTATGTTTGTGTGTAAGATGTGTAGTATGATACAATTTGTTTGGCCTCGAATTGTCCTTATGTTTTCGTTTAAATTACTTTTTTTTTTTGTAATTAATACACACTACTGCAACGTAATTTCATCATTCATGCTTAACGATTATTGTTATAACTTTAATAAAATAAATTATACCATGTCTCTATATACGAATAAATGTATAATGTTAATTGTATATGACGTTTGAATTACTTAAAAACTACAGTTGTATGACGGCTATATTTTTGCGTTGTAGATGACCAAATATAAAACTTATATACTGTCAACCCAAATCATATCGTTCAATTGAATTTCTGTTCGTTTCGACCGTCGTTACTGTCATTTCACCCAAAACTTGAACATTTTGTTGTTTTTTTTTCTTTCTTGAGGACACGTCCGTTTTTCTTAGCTGTCACCCTTGAACTTTATATATTATTCGTCTTGCTTATACTTGGTCACATATACATATACGGATATGTCAACAGCATTTTAGCCGCGTTGAAAAGTTGCTGTCACACTGCTCGTAAAACGATAAGAAAGATGTAAAAGATAGGAGAAAAAAAATCAACGAGTTCGGAAATGTCACAATACACCATCGACTTTTGGGAACAGGCCAACCGGAGAGTTTTTCTCGCGCATTGCAGGCTCTCGTCTAAATACCGAGTGATCAATAACAAAAATCGTCCAAACTCGGCTAATAATAGGTTGTTGGTTGGTTTATAATACTTACCATATACATAGTACAGTGTCTTAGTGTTTTCAGGTAACACTAAATATTTTGGTCGGACGACTTTAAATTCAAATTCTAATTTCGGGAGGTAATATATGGGACCCTATCAACTCCTATCATTTGGGATTATACATATAGAGACGGAGACGTATATCTGAATACTGTACATATGATTACTATTTTTTTTTTTACTTTTATTTATTTCTCAAATATAAGCCAAAGTCCAACAATGATGATTCTACAACAATACAAACTAAACTAAAACTAATTAAAACACTAGAAATAACTAAAACTAGATAACTGACCTACAAAATTCGGCATGAGCCCGAATAGATTAGAATAGTTTTGTTTTGACGGCCAAAAATGATAATAAAATTATTACTTTGTCTACGTACTTTATAAAACAATATATTATTTTACTATGATGTGTGTGTATATTTTCAGGTTCCGAGCCTAGCGAGGGATCTATTATTGGTTTGCTATTGTGTGTATGTTGTTTTCTTTCTTGAAACAGTTTTTCTACCGTAAATTTTGCTTAAATCAAAAAACCTCAAGATGTTTTTTTTATTATGTTTTAGATCTAGTTAGTAAGTAATTTCAAAGTAGTTTTTATAGTAATTGGGAAAAATCGGAAAAAAAACGTAAGAAATACAGGGAAAATTAAGGCACTAGTGATTTTATTATTTTCGATTTTGGTTTTTTATTGTAAATTGGTTAAAAGTTATCGTAGATACCTGAAATTTCCAGATAATACTTATAATCCTATTTTATTTGCCTTAACGAATAAAATTAAATATACTTAAGCCAGTAAACTAAAATAATCTTCCGACTTTAAACTATTATAATAAGTATAGGTACATTATTGTAAACACTTCAACGCAATATATACCCATATAATATTAATGGTTCGAGTAAAATTATTTTGCTCATATGTATACTTACGATACAGGTTGTTTACCTTGGATATGAACGCCCGTGTTATTTAAATAGATTTTATCAATCTACTATAATGTACCCATCGACCACAGCCGTAATATAGATTAATATTATAGTACAGTTTTCTACAATATTTAAAATGTATAACAATTATAACTAATTAACCGACGAAGTGGTACCAATGCTAAATAATTTCTAGACAATATTATTACTAAAATAAAGTGCGTTTCATTTTTTTTCCTAATAGGAGAAACGAATTCGCATTCACGTTTCGCTTAAATATTTTTCTAAACCTCCTTCCCGTTCCTCGTTCCTATATTTGAAATGAAACGTGTTCATTCCCAACACTATGAATAAACTATAAAATGGAGTTTTTTTTTTACATGCCCTTCTATAATATTAATTATTATGGCAGGATGTTAACAGTCTCAAGTGAAATGCTATAGTGGCGCGACTATAGACACTTCAGGGGCCCTGAAGTCAAATTCAAATTGTGGTACCGGTCCTAAACTTCACTATAATCCTGAACAATCTAAGACAGCCCATTTCTCCCCTTCACTAATCTCGTTTTAAGTTTTACGTAGGTGTTGTTATTTATAAATCAAGTGCATTTTGCTTAGATTGTGAAAAACTACTCTTTGTTGCTTGATCTTCGGGTAGATTTTGTGGCTCCTGATAACGGGGACGTCAAAGTCTTGACCAACTTGCCCTATAGTTGCGTCACTGATGGAAAGTTTTAAGGATTTTTTATAATGAATATACTATATTTCATATGTAAAAGTCGTAGTGATTATTTAAATATGTATTATAAATATTTACTATAATACTCGTATAGATGTGTATTTTTTATTGATATAATATCCATATATGTTTTTCATAAATTTCGTTTTTTTCGTAAATATTATTTTTCAAAGTCAAGAAAATATTAAAAAAATATAATCAAAAACTGTATTTTTTTGATACAGACTTATATGGTTATAACATAGGTATTCGAAAAGTTTTCAAATCGATCCAATATGCATTTTTACACTCAATTATTTTCTTTTTCGTCTCCCCCCTGTGTACAGTATAATATATAATAATATCCATTCAGTCGTTTTGATAGTATACCTATTCAATCTACATGCTATACTCTTTTCTTTATGTAAATCATTTTCGAGACAGTTTCTTTTATTGTATATAAAATTGCCTACTCTTGTATGAAATTGTTTTCTTTATTCTCTTTGTACTGCTGCTTATGTTTCTGCTCGGGTAGATCAATATGTCATATTGAAACTTTAAAGATAAAGCGTTTCGTTAAGTTTTTGATCTTTTATATTAAAATGCGTATTTATGCATTTTAATACCACGTGAAATGTAGTTTGTATATTTTGATTTGTGTTTAATAAAATTTGAATGTCTGTATTAATACTTCATTGTGTCCGAATTAATTATTATTTAATTTTCCATTAAATTCAAATTTTGACCGGAAATATTGAATTGTGAAGTTATAATTGAATATTTTCAAATTATATAAATTCAAAATAATATAAAGACATGGAGTTATACGAGTATATTGATTTGAAAAATTGACTTAAATACATTTATTTTGAATAAGTTGATATTTATGTAATTCAAATGAAATATATTTTTTGTCTGGTTAAACATTGAATCGTTTTTCATTGCGTATGACCCATGGTTTTTGTGTAATAATAATAAATATGTGTGTCGTTATAAATAGTTCTTCCATAGGTATATTTTAATTTTGTTTATTTTTTTCATGGATTCGAAAATATGATTATCTTTGATTCGAATACCTATTCAAATATCTTTGATATTAAATATAGAATATTCTGATCTAAGCTTAGTTACGCAGAATTTTGAATTTGTATTCTATCACCATAAATTTGTTTCGTTCCATTTTCCACGTGTTAATCGAATAGTTTAATTTTGTGACATTATGACGTTAACCCGTAAAACCGCTTAAACGGGGACGTCTGTACCAACGAATCTGTTGGAAATTCGTCGACCGGTAGAACGGTTTTTAAATTGCATACCTACGAGATTGAAGCCTTCGGGGACATTCATTTTAAAAAGCTTTTGTTTTCTTGATAATGACGCGGTCTTCCACAAACCGTACGGCGTATATCTGCGGTTTACGTTTAATAATTTATTTATTTTTATTCAAAACTGACGTGTGGAGAGATTTTTTTAAATTTTTTATTTTATGTGTACGTTCAGCCTATAGCAATATATACATATATACACAAGTACGTACACTGCAGTCTCCGGACGAGTCCATTATGTTAATTATGTATGTATACTAGTATACATACACATATTGTATATATATGTATGTATAAGATAATAATATATTATAGAGGCAGAGGAAAGAGTGTAAAGGAAAACATAAAGGAGTGGTCGTGTCGTAAATTAAAAAAAAAAATCTTATCTATTCGTGATGTGCGTGGGCTCCCGTTGAGTTAGAGAAAAAAAAATATACTAATCAGACCGAAGTAATATTTAATAATATTATGTTGACCTGGGTATAAACATGAATATTCAAATAGTGTTACTTATTTCTACGCCATTGTTAGGGTTTTTTTTTTATAAGATCTAAGTTTATTGTGGCATCAAATCCTAAAATTAAAGTTTAATTAATAATGTATTCATATGGATTATTATTATTATTTCATTAATAACTAACTCGTAATTATAAGAATATAGCGTATCTACCTATAGGCATACATTATTAAAATTATGTTACGGGCGTTTAATATGTTTAAATAAATTATGAAGTAAATACAATTCAATAACAGTTTTTATATAGTTCAAACATGTACAAGTTTTATATCTACACAAGATTCTACATATCAGAATGAATAGGTATACAAAATATTAATTTTATATAGTGATGTGGGTTTTTTTTGTTTCGAAAACACTTTTTAGGATAGTAAAAATGTCAAAAAAGTTTTGTAGTACATACTAAAAAAAAAAAAAATAATAAATATAGGTAATTGACTGCAGAAAATATAGAATTTATCTAAGGTTAGGTTATTTTGTTTTATATGACGTTCAAATCATTATGTACAAATAATTCCTTTTTATTATAGTTCTGAAGATTTTCAAATATTAATAAAACGATATGTAGGTACCTATTTTTTTTTTTTTTAAATTTAAAAAATAACATTCTTATTTTTAGGTATATCAAGACTTGACAAATATGTAATATTAGATTATTTTTATATAATGAGTAGAAAATACGCAACATTTTCGTGTAATACGTTCCAAAAATCTTTGCTCATAATTTTGTTTCGTGAACACTTAAAAGACGAACAACTTTTATAGGTATATTAGTGTATACAACGAAACATAATAATAATAAATCTAGCTTTATTAGGAACGTTTTTTTTTTCAAACGATGCTTAGCTTTTAAAATGTTTTATGATAAAACAAATGATGTGCGGTGAAGAGATGGGTGAGGAAAAAAGAAACTCAACGCTCAGAGTTTTGTACCTCGTCCGTACTTTTTATACATAGTTTACATTTTAAATTTGAATAAATCCAGCGTACGAGTATAATAATACGTTATTTAAATTAATTCAGTAGAATCGCTGCCAAATTCTATAAATATACACGAATACAAATGAAATTAAACAAAAGTTTGACAAATTTATTTATATATATATATATAAAGAAAAAGAAAGTATACAAGTTTTACGATTTCAAATTCCGAATGAAATTTATTTTTTTTGTCATTGATTTATATGTATTTATGCAATTAAAGGGTTTACATTTTTGAAAAGAAAATGGAATCATTTCCAAAGGAATATTCTCATATTTTCGACGAAAAATCTATGTCAAATAAATTTATGAAAAATTCGAGGTTATCTAAAATTATTTTCATGAGCTTACATCATGCATCAAATACACAAATACAGTGTCGCGGTTGTTTAGAGTGCGAATTTTCGAATACAATTTTTTTTAATATAATATAATTTTATACTATTGTTTCGGTCAGCCAATTAGTTGGCTCGATATTTACGAATGTATACGTTTTTATCAATAAGAATTTGTGTAGTTTAATTGGTAAATCGGATATAAGTATAATTTAATTAATTGATCTAGTCTTTGAGTGAAATGTTTGCAGACGACTTAGAAGTCAATTTAATACTTTTGAAATCGTATCGCTTTCGTACTCAACATTTAAATACTAGTAAATATTCAATATTCATATTACCAGAATAGTTATGTATTATAATATAATATAATATAATCAATGATAATATATATGTATTTATTTACATACTTATATATTATTATCATTAATCAAATTATTGTTGTTTAATTCGGATTTGAAAATACTAATGCCGCTCGAAAACAGTAATATTTTTGTATTTATTGTACCTACAAGCAATAATGTACTTATTATGCACGTGTTAACGTTGAAAACTAAAAGTAGTTATTGATTTAATTAATCCGAATTCGTATACACTGACACAACATTTTGTAAGATATATACAATCAGTGGCGTGTTGACCGGTGTTTGCCTGATGGAATCGCGCTAGCCTTTAAGGCGCTTTACGTGATTTAACGTTTATATGACATGTATTTATTGGTTTTTTTTTTTTCGTATTTGCTTCATAGTCTGGGATTTTGTCATCACGCTACCAAAGTTCGATTATCAATATCTAATCATATTATTGGTGCTTTTTATTTTGTGTGTTGTACTATATGTAAAAGCGACAATAACGTAGGAGTGTTTATTGTAATTTATTGTTGTTTTGTTATTTGCGGTGCTTTCGTTTACTTAATAGTTAACAACACGACGGCACGCCGTAAAAAAATTGCCACGAAATTATCAAACGTATTAAATTAAAATTATACAATCATTTACTGTTACTTCCTCATAGTATCGTATCTAATAATAGCCAAAAATATGAAAAAAATAAAGAAAAGCAACATTGAAATCTTGTCACGGGATTAAAATATAATGATATTGTATAATATGAGGACGATAATCGTACAGTGCGTTTATTTTTAGCCGAAATAGATTTTTTTTTTTTGACGATTGCTGACGTTGAACGCGCGTATACATTCTGAAAATATCAACGGAAAAAATAAAAGCGTATTAATGGTGTTGTTTTTGTTCCGCAGTTTGTATACGTATTATAACGACGTTATGCGTATATTTTGGCACTCGTGTCGGGGGAGTAGCGGGTCGTGCGAAATTTTCGTCCGCGCTCTCGGTGACCGCGTGTAATTTGTTGGCCGACTGCCAATAAAATCGTCAGTTACGACGAAAATTATTGACTTATCTGTCGTACAGGGCTCGTGAGACCTATAACACTAAAAGATATTATGCAATATGCCTCGACAAATTTCTCGGTGAATGGTAATATACATACACGAAGAATACGTCCTCGGTGGTCGATGATTGTCGTAAAAGCCGAATTTGATGGGGACGATAGGTAAAAATTATTTATTGCAAACATACAAAAATATGTACCGTCCTATGCGTACCATTTAAAACAAATAGTGGAGGTACGCTAAAATTTCCAAAGAATTAGTTGAGATTAGTCAATAGAAATTAGTCCTTCCCCAAGTCGAGCACTGAATATAAACGTATAAACATGTATAAAATATTATTTTAAACATATTATGATTATGACTTACTGACATGCGCTATTTGCTTGTTTTACAAACGCACGACACAGACAATTTGCGTTCTCCAGGATCACGTTTGCGGTGTTATTTTTATTAATAAAATGAATTTTTACCTATTACCAAACGAAAAGGTAGACTTTTACACCAATTTACTAGTGGGAATTGGTACGGCTGTTTTTACATATGAATGTGACTTTTAAGACCGAAAAAAATCTAGACATAACTGAAGCAGTTGCGTTTGACGGATTTAACTTTTGAAAACGTATTATGAATTTTTTTTCACAATTTTCTGTAATATCATTTAATTTGTATGTACACCACATAACCAAGTAAAGAACCTAAATAATATTAACCCGTTTTCAAAACTGAAATTCACCAAACATAATCCATACGGATTTGTTTACGGGTTTTAGGTCTATAAATTGACCAAAATAAACACCGCCACTAATCCCTTTAAGATAATTATTGTTTATAAATTATACAACTACATATTTTTGGTCGTACATCGATCGATTGTATAATATCGTTCAGTACGCGAAGTACGTTAAGTCTTTTCTAACACTATGTTCGTAATTGTTCCGTTTTATTATTATTATTATTGCGGTTACCGCTATGATGTTAATTAATATTATTTATTTAATTTTTTTTGTTAAGGTGCGGTACATACGCGTTGTAAGGTTTGTCGAGGCTATGTGACGACGAAAACACACATGCATGTGCATGTGGGATGTCATTTTTACAACGCAATATTTGTATACACACACACACACACACACACACATATATACTCCTCATAAACATCACAGCCATAACATAAAATTATATTGTATTGTGTATGTAATATTTTTTCATTAACCAAATAGTTGGTACTAATATAAAACTACAAACGTCACCTTCGTAATATTGTTATTATGGTCCTTATTAAGATTTAAAAAGATATACTTTATAAGAAAATAAATCTAATTTAAAAACTGTAAAATATCGTTTGACAAAAATATATGGAAGACAGACGTTACAATTTATTATACGCTAGGTAGTACCGATCCGTTTTGTTGGTGCTTTTTCACTACAGATAAATCATATCGTATCAGATTAAAATGAAATAAAAATTCCGGACATATTTCATACCACGGGTAGGCCACTGTTGTATGCAGAAAACTGGTATAAGCATTATAGGTCCTTTAATCAGTGGCGTAAATAGATGGGTAAATATTCTTATGAATATAACCTTTATGAAAATTTAAAATAACATGCAATATTGTTTTTTTAAGTGTGAATATTTACCATGGAACCACAAATGAAATTGTAAGTGGATCATTAATAAATATACAAAGAAAAAAGTAAATCCAGTTTATCATACTATACAAATTATAATTATCACTTATCAGAAACGCTGCTTATACGAAAATATTTGTATTTGATAATATTTCTCTTGACAGTATCATAATTTATTATGTATTCAGTCATAGTTATTTCGGTCGTATTAATCGCAGATCGCAATTCTTTTCGAAATTAAAAATGTTTAATTATTTCAAGGAAGTAATTTCAGAATTATCCAAGAATCTTTGGACACTGTCCTACTTTGTTCTAGGGTAGCTACATCATTATCTATACCCGTGTCCTATAATATAGGATATAGGGTAATTTTAATTTAGTTAATATATACTGAATCCTACTATAAATCGTTATAATCGAAATAACGTTGCTAATCGGAGCTCAAATCGGTAAACAACTGATAAAGTTTGTGTGGTGTTACTTTGAAGCATAGGTAAATGAGAAATCAACATAAATAAAAGTTAAATCGATATATCGTTATTTTGTTATCAATTTATTTATATTGATTTTTAAGAAAAATTGTCAGGAATCCAAAACCACTTCAAGTAAACTATTATCGGGTGGAAATTTTGTAACTTTCAAGGAATCGTGCGAAAAATCTGAGAATTTTTACTAAACAAATTAAAGTTTTTGGAGGAAAAAAATAAAGTTTTAGGAAAACTTAAAGCTTTTTTGCTACATTAAGAATTTAAATTATAAAATGGTATACGTATGTTATAATTTCTTTTTGAAAAACGAGAAATTATGCCGTCTCATTTCAACATTTAAACAACATTATTTTAAAATATTACATTTTTTCACATTATCCAGCATTGTTGTTTGTGTTTAATAATAATAAATAATAATATTATTATATCCTGCATAACCTTTTGACAGACTCCATATTTGGTCTGATAAATGAGTATTATTGTGTTGTTACAAATTTCTATCCATTTATTATTGTGTAGCTTTTGTGCGAGTTAAGTACTTTATTATTAAAAGTTTAAATTAATGTACTGTTGTCAAAATATTATGTCGTGATATCTAAATAATGCGATATTTCCTGCAACGGTATTTTAACAAATGTATTCCATACTTAATGTAGGTGTACTACGGGATTTTGGATATACATATGAAAAACGAAAAAAAAAAAACAATGAATAGTCTGTTTTAATTTTCGTTGTATATCTTAATGACAATATTTGTATAAAAATATCTTTTATTATTTTTAAAAAGTTTTTACACTAATTTTTAGTATTTATATGTATAATTATAAAAAAAGCCAAATACGCCAGATTTATATGAACCTCTAGGTAGGCCATTCTTGTAGGTGGAAAGTTGGGAAGGTATAGAACATAATATAATCATTATAGTGCAATGTAGTACCCATACTGGAAGAAATGAAAAATCATCGAAGTCAGAAACATAATTCCAAGTTTAGTTCCTTGTAGCAAAGTGAATAAACCATAAATTTCAAGTCTTTGCGATTATTTTTAACTGAATCACAACAAAAACAAAATTAAAAGTATTACAATTTGTATATTTTGAAATTTTTTTTCCGGGTTTTCCAAATTATTATGAAAACCACTTAGAATACCAAAATACTACTCAGATGAAATTTTAGAAAAAATATTTAATTTGAAAATCGGAGCAAGAATTCTGGTAATAAAGTTGTTTATTGATAAAAAATAAAAATAAACATCATTGCAAAACCAATATATTCTTCGCTCCGTTTAGAATCTAAAATACATGTAATTAATCATGTTTATTATAAGATAATTAAAATTTTTCACGTTGATTTAATCATTGCTTGGATGTTATAAACTTTAATTAGCTAACTTATAATATTGTGAACAATGACCATATATCACACACACAATATAACTTATCGCTTGGGGATATTTTTGTGTTTCAAATTCACAACATTACTTTTGAAAAGTGAAATACTCGTTGTACCATGCCATAAGCGGAAATTTGATGAAAGGGCTAGATCTATCTGCGGTAAATATTTTGATTTTTCGTTTATTCGATTACATTTCAATGAATTAATATTGTAATAATGTAATACATTAGAAAAAAGAATATGTGAAAATTGTTAGATTTTTTTGTGTACTCGTAAGTTTACTATAGATTCACATTATAATATTATTAAATTTCAATAAAAATTTAAAATATTCAAAACGTAGAGAGGATTCGATTATATCAAGTAATCACAATTAGGAAGTTATCTACTATTTATCGGATTATAATACTTGTTTCGGAAAATGAATTAAATATTAGGCTCATTAAGTGTTTTAAATAAAAATCATATTTGAACTACCTACAACTATGAATATATTAAAGTATATCATTATTATTATTTTTTTTTATAAAAGTAATGTTTCCAAGGGGTTTTTATTTAAAATATTATGTTACATGCGTTAATTTCTATTAAATCATGGATCCATTACATAATAATACTAGTTATGCAGTAAAAAGTAATTTACTATTAAACACTTTAACGAAGCCAAGTTGATTTTAAACTCAAATAAAAATAATTAAACCATTATTATTAATGCATTGAATTAATTGAATGATACATTAAACTAAGATAGATTATATTAATTTTTTTTATTATATTATCTTAATGACACTGGATTTACGCATAAATTGTTTTATCGGTTTTAAATTTCAAGTAAAACGCTTCAAAAGTGTAAAATTAATGAGATATTTTTTAACCTAAAACGTTGTAGTATTAAAACGTATGGCATTTTTAAACAAAAATGAAAAAAACCCCAACGAATTAATACAATAGAACAAAAACAAAATTATGCTATACAAATCCGTTAAATGATTATTGTGAATTAGATTTTATTTTTATACTTAATTAATTTTTCAAACTTAGAAATTATTTTATTTCGGGCATTAGTACAATAGCATATTATTAAGGTATGTAAGTTGGCAAAAACATGCGGCAAATAAATTATAAGTGATGGACAGTTCACTGAGAATATGTTTTAAAATAAGGTCAAGCACTCCTGCTGTATACTAAAAAGTGTTATCTTGTTTTCGCGGATACGGTACATAAACATGAAAATGAAAACATATTTTAGTTGTTCGATGAAAAAATTGTAATGCGTAGTAACCATGATATAATTACTATTTGTGATGTAGTAACTAACGAAATAATGCAACAATGATAACGTATACACTTACTTTATAGTTAATATTTTGTTCTGAAATCGCATGAAACTTATATGTTTTAAATACTTCCTGAAAAATAAAATTCTACATAATAATTTATTTTCATATTTGAAAGTCTAACAGTTGGTTATACGGCAGAAATTTTCTTAAGGCACTGGACGGCCCTACTTGTATCCTTTTAAAAATGTTTTCATAACAAATTGAAAGCATCCACAATTAAAAAACAATTCAGTTTTAATTTTATACATTATAGATATTTGTTTATTACAGTATAAAGCCGATTCTTATAAAAAATATAATACTTAAAGTTTAAATTGAATTCGATACTACAAATATATTAATAGAATTATATTTCAATATTTTAAACAGTGTGCAATTTCACGTTTGAAGTATTTCGAACGTGAAGATTTCATGTGAAATATTCCATAATTCATAACTCTTCTCGGTGTATTATGTTTAAAATATATATTATATTTTTTTCTCAGTTTCAAGAGTCAAATTTCAGTTTTCTAAAGACAGTTCCTATCGTCTTGGGCTTATTTTGTTGATTCTCCCAACTACCTAAGTTTCGGGTTGCATAATATTTATTTCGCTGTTACGTTATATAATATTATAGACGATTCATATTTTATACAATACTTCAATCTTATAATATTATTATTTTTTGTTATGGATTAGTTTCGGCAATTTTATCACGTATCATATACGTTTATATGTTACATAAACTAGTATTTTTAAGGAAAATAAAATGTATACGAATACTATTGGATAATACAGTACATATAGTTGAGTCGTGTGCCATATTATTTAGATGTCGTGGTTTTATAATATTTTAAACTTGAACGCGATAATATTATCGTCCTAAATCAGAGCTAGGAATTGAAATGCTATGATTGCACGTACCTATTTTATTTTTCCGTATTTATCCCAACGTGATTTCCAAGGTTAATTGATTAATTTTGAAAAATGTCTAAACGTCTAAATCCATCTAAGTTCCTAAATATTGTTGGTGAGTAATCAATGTAATTTTTTTACTGATCATTATTAGCGTATTTATTATGTTCATTATAAATTTTAACTTAAGAATCACACAAAAAAACCCCATAGTAAAACGAATAGTTTATACGATTTTAACAAATGGTATAAAATCATTATGCGGTTAAATCTTACTTAAAATGTGAGATAATACAATTGCAAAAATGTATTAAAATTTAGGTATTAAGGTAACACGCGTTTATATAATATCAATTATTATAGAATTCTGAGTGAAGCAAGAAATGTATTGATTTTTACAATGATGTTTATTTTAGTTTTTTTATTATACTGTGCACGAAATATCTTCCAGAAATTTTGCTTTGATCTATCAAGTGTAATATCTTTTCTGAAAGGAAATTTTTTCTAGTTGATACTTTAACGAAAATTGTAAATATTACGGCGTTTCTAAACGTGTATAACCAAATTCTATGCAGAATCGTTTTTTGTTAGCAATAATTAATCCTTGCATACAGATGTACATTAAATTCCTCTTTATAGTCTATCTTTTAAAATTTAGTGGCCCACCTATTGTCCGAAGTATATCCGTATTTTTTTTAATAATATTTTTATCATCACCGTTCGCAGTGGTAGAAATAAATTCAAGTGTACAGCCAAAACTAGAAATTATATTTTATATATTACTTTATTAAAACTGTTGGGATATTAACAGTTTAATTTCTAAACTCGAGATTATTTTAAAGTGTTGTATGGTTCCTACCTCTATATAGTTATAAGTACCTTTACCTATGACTTTTAAGATAACGATCCAAACATTCTATTCGTGTAAATTATAATATTACTCATGTTAAATGTGAAAAAGTTCACCGGAACGCGTTTAATAATTAACTAAACTTAGTATACGAAAGAGCTGATTTATGGTATAGGTTGCGTGCACATAATAGCATTTTTTAATGTTATTATTTATTCCATTCGTTGCTTTAATAATGTTAATCGAACTTTCGTACTTGAACGCACCGCTGAACACTTAAACGTCAAAACTACGTGGGTTCATAAGTAGGTAACCGTATTTTTGCGGGTTTTCTAATCCAATCTAACTGCGTGATGAAGTTTCACTATCGCATCGCTTTAGGCATTAAATTGTTTTGTTTTAGCACATGCACGCGTATATTTTTGTGGAAGAATATTATACTTACATATGTATATAATCGTATATAATCATATTTCGGTACGAGTGTTTTTCCGCCTGAAAAAAATGGGAGGATACCCGAAATTATCATATTGCACATCTTCTCGGTTGTTTATATGCTGTGTTACTCGTTCACCGGCTATTCATCGTAAGTATATGTCGAGGCCGTGTTATAGGGGAGAGAGGTAATAGGGAAATTTGTTTAAAATTACGATGTACCCGGTTCAATATAAAACTTGAAATAAAATTAACAATTTCACTAGTATTATGTCACTTGTTATTTGTTTTATTTTCAAACGCTTTGCTTAGAGTAATAATATATAATTTTTGTGAATTAGAAAAGCGTAAGTACAACCTAGTTACGTTATAAGTGGAACAAGGAAAAATCTTATTTGGTGGAAGTAAAATGCTAAAATGTTATTATATAAATTTGGAATGGTCAACCCTAAAAGTCATCAATTATCAAAACACAAGGAATGGGAGAGTTTAAAAATGGATGTCCTTGGGCGCTAAATAGCTTAACATGGCTCTGATACGAGTATATCGTCGATAATAATATTTTGAAGCTCATCTTGTTTTGCGACGACGACGTCGTGGTACCGGTAGAGTGCGGACGCACCCGTCCAATCGGATGATGCGTAAGTATATAAATTGTAAAAAAAAAAAAAAAAGGAGATCGGAAAGAGCGAGAGAAAAAAAACGAATTTAGATAATACTCTATAGCCTATACGATATACCTATACCTATAGAATATCGGTGTGGGGGGGGGGAGGAGAGCGCGGTGGCATTCGATAGAAACGTTTTTTTTCTTCTTTTTAATTTGGCCACGCGCTTTCGCGCCAAAGACCTTGGCCGACCGCCGCCGCCTTAGTCGTCGCCGTGCACCTCGTGTCTTGGACCACTTCCCTGACACGGCACGTGTACCGCATATTATACCGCTGCGCCGATGTGCTGGGTCTTGTGTTTGGTCCTAACCAATCTGACGGACCGTCCGGTATCATCAAAATAAATTCGTTTTGTATATTATTATGCCTATGTGTAGACAATAATATATCCGAATTATACCGTACGATGGTTTCCCAAACCCGTAGGGGGTGGGGGTGTATGTGAGGTGTGACTATTATTGAAAAAAACGGTTGGACCCTTGCTCGAACGTAATACTTGTCTGAATATAATAGGTTTTCTTTCGTTTTGGGTTTGTATCTTAAATATATTTTTTTCTCTTCTCTATCTCTATTTCTTCGTGTTATTCGCTATTATAGTCGTTTTCCATTTTCTAATCCACACAATCAAGCGATCCCAGCTATCGTTCTCTATCATTGTTTAGGTCGTCCTTTTGGTAATTTTGTGTTCGGTTTCTATATTGTGGTCAAACCAGTGTGCTCTTCTGACCACCGTGGGCGCCATTCGTAATTAACCCAGCTTTAGCTTACAACTCCTGAGGATTCTAATTACAATTGATTTTTACTACAGTTGTGAATTATTCTACAATTGTTGGTTTGTCCTTATCTCCACCGATGTTTCTTTTTGGCCAATAAATACATCGGTATCTATTTTTTAACTTAATCCATATATCTAGTAGATATTTTAACTTGAAAATAATGTGTAATTATATTATGGTATTTTAACATTAAAATAATAATTTTCAATTATTATATGTTGTGCTGTAATATTTTCAATTATTTTATGCGTCTCCTTCCGAATATTTCACATGACTGTAATGTATCCCGCCACTGAAGAATACTTTTTAATGACATAGCTAGGTGAAAACTATTTTTCGAATCGTATATAATAACGTTCTAAATTAATTTGGTAAACATTGCAGGGATGACTTTTTAAATTCAAACGTGGATCTAAATTGAAATACTAAACGTTTACGTTTTATTTATTTTTTTAAATTGAATACACACTATTGACTATATTATGTTCATACCTTTTTATGACATTTGTCATTACTCTCAGTTTTCAAATAACAACTTTTATTATAAATAATTTCGATTTCAACCTGTCGAAAACAATGTTTTTCCCGAGAATTGTGTAATACTCGTGAAATAAAAATTATTATTTATCAATTTCGACTATCTATTTTAATGAATAAACTGGTGTAAATATTTTTCATATTATATTTTATACTTTTTTACTCCTCTAATCTAAACCTCTGATAATTATATTAAATACCAAACAAATATTATGTTTTATTACTATAATACGTATCATTAGGTATACCTATTCGTTTTTTTTTTATCATCATATTTTTTAATCTTTTGATGGCTGCATATCAGACAATTTACGAGATGGAAAAAAATTATTTGAAAACATAGGGCCGTTAAAATTAGCTTTTTTCGCTTAAGAAAATGTAAGTTTTATTACTTTTATGCTCAAACCGCAAGGGTTAAAATTTTAAAAGTGTGAATTTTGGTACCTATCTACTTCATATATTTATAAAAAAAAAAAATCCTATACGGATGAAATGGTTTGTGATACCTTTTTAGTAAAACACACTGTATATACTTATGATATAGTTATGTTATAATACAAAACTCGCAATTGTTATTTATTTATATAATACTTAAGGAAACGAAACGAAAGGTTGAGACATAATAATGTATATTTGCACGCTGCAGTTATTATACGCGTGTATTTTATAATTCGTTACGTTATGTATAATTAAGTACTAAATACTTACAGTTGGCATACAACTCATGTAATAATAAGATCACCATTAGCCTAACAATCTTAAAAAAAGTTCAAAATCCGTAATAGAAAACTAAAAACTAATATTTTTAAACATCAATCGCCAAATTTTGAGGTTAGTGTTAGAAATTTAAAAAATTACGCTAATAAAAAGAATATTCAAAAATTAAATTTAAATAGAGTAATAAAATAAATCGTCTTAACAAACTTTGTATAGCTTATTATATAAAATACCCATAAAAAAAACAACGTTTGTAGCATCCGTAATACGAAAACCTTAATATATTATAATAAACATTTTATTGCACATAAAAAAATACAATTCGTATTCTCTACTATTCCCATTATATAGTTTAGCTTTTTTCTTTTAATTTGATTATAATTTATATTATGTCAATTACACGCAAACACTGCAAATACTATAAATTTTGTCATAAATCTTCAAGATGAAAAAGTCTAGTTCTCACGCATTATTGTTTTTTTACATTTTTATATTCTCACAAAAAACCGTTGAGTTGAAGTGTTGCTTGCTTTTATCCTTACTCTTCTTTAATGTTTTCGAATTTTTTGTTTGTTATTTTGTCTTCCTAGACTTAAATTGTTTATTTCTGCACCGTAGTGTAATCTACATCCGTAGATTGTAATTTTATTATTTATGTTTATTATATTTATCATTGAAGAAATGTTTTATCGAGTTGAAATATTCATCAAGTCAGTATGTTTTTAGATGCGTTTTATACTATGTATTTCATCAAGTTTAGATAGAAATAATAAGGTATCTATAATACTAACATAGGCGTAATGTGATGGTTTTAAGTGAGAGGAGGGGATATAACTCTAATACAATTGTTTGCATTTTATAAATTATGTATAATAGTGGATGGCGTCGTTTACATCTACCTTTAACATCGTTATAGAATATTTAGAATTGAGCTCAAAAGGGGGTTTTGGGAGTCATAACATTTCGTAATATAAATGAAAATAATTTGTTTTATAATAATAAATTAAACATTTGAAAATATAATTACACTAATTATTTCTTTTCCGAGGCTGGTTTTGTCATCTAAATTGTATAATTTTTTGTTTTTTTTTTTTATTTTTCTTCGGTAAAACTATTTAGAATACCTTCTGGATTAATACTAATAATATTAAGTCTATTTCTGTATGAATCAAACACATAACCTTCTTTTTTTTTTTGATAAACGATATAGAATAAAGCTTTTATAAATCATGCACATTTTTGAAAAAAAAAAAGGGTAACGTGAAATCTTTTTCCTTCATGATCATTTTTCATGGTTGACCGCAGAAAATTTTGAGTGGATTAGGGGCTATAGTCTTCTTAGTCCTTCCCGTTTTACGCCTATGAATACTAAAAATTGTGCGCATGTAGTTTGCTCGTGGCAACGTTGCTGCCGTCGCTGCTGCCGCTGCCGCCGGACAAGTGTCCGAAAATAAAACCGAATCTTAAAAACAAGAATAATAAAAAAATTAAAAAAAAAAAAAAAAAAAAAAATAAAAAAAAAAAAAAAAAAAACGTTCACTAACAGGATTGTGAGAGTGGGCGAGAGGCCGAGTGAGTTAGAGAGAGAGCGAGAGAGAGAGAGAGAGAGATAGAAATAGTAGTTAGAGAGAGAGAGAACCCTTCGTGACGTGAGTGCGTGCAGCACATGGCCGCCAGAAAACGGATTTTGGTTAGACTACGCACAGTATACGCATTACACTCATTCGACTATAGTCTAGTCTAAGTATTAAAAAAAAAAAATTAAAAACATTATCATTCGATTGATATGACCTCCGCGATATAGTGCGGTGGACTGCGTTGGCCTCGATTATATTATACGGTTTCGTCGAAAATATTATATTCCCGACGATATACCGTTTTATTTCAAACGTTGTTATGCTAATAATATTATAAAATATCAACAAATTGTGTAGAAATAATATAATTATTAGAGTTTTGATACGAACAAAAATAAAACAGAAAATTCTGAAAAAAAAACATAATGTGCTCTAAAAATTCTAAAATATTTCTATCAAATAAATACCGACAAAAATAAGTAAATATTGTACCCAAATAAAAAGTAACTCTAGAAAAAACAAAAGTGGACAACAGCAGCATCTTCGTCACTAGAGTTTAATCCCCCCTTTTTAATTTAATATTCTTTGCTAAACAATAAATAACCGAATACTATATTATCTCGTAAAATGTACGTTTCAATAAATTTCTGTTTCTAACGACATGTGCACTAAACACATTTGATTTGTTTAACACATTTTTATTATAGTGATATATTCACATTCTCATCGACAACTGATCGGTATTAATCGGCCGAAGAAGAGTAAACGGACGATTTACGATAATTTATTACCATATTACTGCCGAATAAAAACGTATCGATTTAAAAATCGCGGAGCCGGCACCCCGCAACCATAAACAACAATAAAATCTAATATTACACACCGAGAGTGGCACTGGAATGGTGATTTTGCCGGGTCGTACAGCCTATAAATTAAATGTATATTTAATGCTAGCATCTGTGCGATCGTATTTTCCGTATACTTTTTATTTTTTATTTTTTTACCCAACCGTTTTTCGTCCCGAACTAAATACTGACTTTTGCCACTGCCGGACACTGCCAAATTCGTTTGAATAGACACACATAACAATCGGCGTACAAATCTAATCCGTGGCCTTGCTGCACATAATACAACGCTCTCGGCGCGTATACACAGTGATCAATATTTTATCATTATAAAACAGTACGGTGTGTATGGTCTAATTATTGCAATATTGTATTAGCAGGTATTATTATGCTATACGGCTTTTTCAAGGTCCGAGGGGCACTATAAATGCGTTTGAGCTTTTAAAATTAGCACACCGGCTTTGATGCCGTTTGAACACACAATTTATATTTTTACGTCGCATAGAATAATGTGTGATTACAAGGGGGTCGGAAGCGTTTTTCTAACGTTTTACACCGATAATTCGGAATAATATTCATCAGCCATGGATGTTTTTCTAAAATATCGTTAAATAAAAAAATAAAAGCAATGCTAGTGTATTGAATTTTTTTTTTTTTTTGTAATACATAATGCTGTAACTAATTTTTTTCAAGAAATTTCTGTTTAAGTAACGTAGTTTAGTAGCGACGTGTCGTTGGCCGTTAGTTACAGTAAGATACTAAATTCTGGTATATGGTAGAGCCTTAACGATTTTTTTTCGAAAACTGCCCTTTTTCTATACCTATACAAAATTATATGTTCAAATATTTTCAACGTGTTGAACGGCATGATATTGTTATCGAATTGAATTTGTTATTGCTAAGAAAACAAATATGTGATGTCATAATCGATTTTTTTTCTTTTCGTTACTTTTATACACTCTGTATAGCGAGTAAGTACAGAAATACTATTTGACGTTGCGCGTATTTATTTAAAGATGGCGTTGTGTTATATGATTTCAAATTAACGACGATGAATTTTTCGAGTTCGACTATATAATATTCATAAACATAATATTATCTATTTGAAAATTTTATGGAATTATTTCTAGATAGGTTTTTTTTTTTTATTACTTTTGCAAAGTTAATTGTTTTTGAATATTATTTTTGGGTGTATAAAAAAATATTATAAAATACTTTTTTTTTTTTTAAATCGTAATTGCATTTTTGGCTTATTTTTCATAAAATAATCGTGTTTGATTATATGTCCATTGATGATTTGTTTCATTAAATTTGTCGTATCGTCTAGTGACTAGTCAAGGACAAATTTTTTGTTAACCATTATATGATGAATTTTGTTTTTATTGCTCGTTAAATTTGTTAGTGTTTTTTGACATAAAATTCGGGGTAACTTTGACTTTTATACCTACTTTTAAATAATACTATATAATTTTAAATATAGTAGTTGATATTTTCTTCACGCTACACCAATATTTCACAAAATTACGTCACATTTCAACTATACTTTTTCCTTAGCATAAAATATTTCATTAAGAAATGATTATTTATGACTTTTGGGGAATTTTGACGTAGATAAGTAAATTACCACGATTCGGCGAGCGGCGTCTACAGATATTTATTTTACTCAAACTAAGAGTAAATAAGAGTATCTATGATAATAACTGAGAAATTAATTTTTCAGCGAGTGAAATGATACTTAAGAAAAAAAAATTGGATAAGTACTTATTATATTATGTTATTATATATTTATGTGTGTGTTTATTCGGATTGTGCGAGTATAGTTGTTTCGATTTTTATTCGGAGCATTAATGATACTCGTAGTTCACTGAAATTATAATATTTGATTGTATATCACAGTAATTATTAAAATTATATATTGCTTGAATAATGACAGAACCTATAACGCCTATACAGGGTGACGATCATAACTTAAGACACTCATTATCACGGAACATATTGATTTATATCGAGATTTGTTTCTTAAAAACTGTTTGAAACAAGTGGCTCTAAATATTCATATTTCGTCGCCGTTATTTTTAGGGGTTAAAATCACCGACTAATTTGTATTTTAAATGGTTACTCATATTAAAAATACCAAATTGGGCAGGAGAAGAATAGTGGATAGCATCATTTATGAGGTGGTACAAAGCGCGGCGTTTGATTAGTACTCCACTATTGTTCCCCAACCATTACTGTGTAACTAATTAATAATACTTTTCCCCCCATTACCAGTGGTCAAATTTCTGTTCCTAAGATGGTAAGATGGCGAAAATGCTTTTTCGGCCAATAAAAAATACTTAGATTTTTTTTCATGTCCTTAAAAACCTTAAAAAATGCAGAATTTCTATTCATACTTTTTTTGAATCGTTACCATTCATTTTCTATTCAGTAGGTGCGTTTTATTCTTGGATAACACTTTTGGTTAATGAGAAAGCTCTAAAGTATTCGTATAGTACTTTAAAAATTGCAATGTGCTGACAAAAATGAAAAATTTCTGTACTCCCAACGTTAATTCTATACAATTTGAAAAACGAATAAAAAAATGGTGGTATATTATCGGTTTTAATTATGTCGATTTCAGGATTATTGGGTACGGGGTAAAACAAAACATGTCTAAAACTAATGCGTTCACAACCATTTTTCGTTTATAATGATTTATCGTTAAATACAATACCTATAAAAATATATAAACTACTCCATGTACCTATATGTTACTTTTTAAAATCTCAACTACCCATCTTTAACAGAGCAAGTCTACTCGTGTGCTGTGTCGATTTTTTTTTTTTATTCACTTCTTTCGAATTTTGATATACGACGGCAAAACGATGGCGTGTATGCGATCGGATATCGCTTATAATATTTTATATGATTGGTATTTATTTTTCGGGGACGCGGCGGTGCGGAAATTATTATGTTCCGGACGTTCCGTTGCTGCAGCGTATAATTTTTCATCGGCCGTTTTTCTTGTCACATACACTAGAATACGCATTGCAAGCGTGCATTCGCTATTATAAATAATAATATAAAATGTTAGTTCCCTTGTTTTATAGGCCATAAATTTAACGGCGTTTCCTAAATGAAAATTTCGTATATACACGAAATTATTCACCCGTTTTGTTTCAGTAAATGTATAGTTTATGGTTTTTAGTGGTTTTAATAGCTTAAAGTGTACATTACTAGCTGTATCGTGCATTCCCGTTGTGCTTTGTTAACAAAAAATATATTATTATAGTACGAAAAAGAAAAGAATACAACTACAATCGATAATGGCACCGCGATATTAAAATTAACTTGTTTTTTCTTTTGTATACGGTCAAAATTGAATTCTGAAAAATAGAACCGAGACCTAAATAGTAAACCGTGGCTGTGCGGTATAATTATTATTCGTCCAATTACAAACGTTCGGTAGTAACAATTTGTTTTATTGTATTTAAACTACGCGTGTTGCATTATTATTAATATTATCTCGTAAACTATATTAATTTTTTTGTTTACTCAAATTTTAAATATGTGTACCGTTTTCACTGAAGACTACGCGGGACTATTATATTTTATACAACATAATTATTATAATATCGTTTAATCCGTTTAGCGTATTTTTTTAGACATCGAACTGATAAATAATTTCGAATAAAATTGACACCGTTAAAGTTTTGCTATCATGTTCTGTGTGTTATAATATATGCACATATAATTTTAAATGGTTTAAAAGATGTTGATTATTTTAAATAAAAAATTGATTTCCCGTTGAAAAATAACACTATTTGGATTACTAAAATAACATTTTTTAAATTTAAAAAAAAAAAGAAAAAATTCAAACAAAATAATGGAGCTCCAGGTTTCGGAAATTATTATTTTTCGATTGAATAGGCGATGCCATTATTGTCGTAAATTATTAAAAAAAAAAAAAAAATATTAAATACAATTTGAAAACTATTCTGAGTGGAATTCCTTCGATTATCATTATAGTGTTCAAAAGATGTATAGTAATGTGTCACGTTCTTTTTAGAGTTATTGATACCTAGTTATTCTTATTTTATAATAAACATTGTATGAACCTTTTGAGTAACCCTTTGTTAAAATTCCAAATTTGTACAAAGAAAAAACACGATTTTCTATTTTATAGTGTATTGTATAAAATTATTCAACACCTAGTTGAAATTTAATTTCATTGACAAAGGTAAATCTAGTTTGTATAACATGTGATTATGCACTTGATGTTTTTACGAAGTATATTTTAAGAGATATCATTTAACACTTAAATATGATTCAATAGTGCCTTTATAGGTAAAATTAGCGACCATTTTGGTTAAGGAAAGAATTCAATTGAATCGAAAAATATTTACACGATACGCATTTCAAGCGAATAATGTCGGTTTTTCTTTTTTAAATTTACTTTTAAAACGATAAATTATTATATTGATCAGAATTTTTATTCCATTATTTGAAAACGTGCATATATCCGTTTTATTAGTTAAAGTAAGAATTATTAGAAAAATTATTATACAGAAGATTAGTTAAATAGGTACCTAAAAAACCCTATTGTCTTCCACTTTTAATTCTAGGGCAGATTAAATGTACCTTTAAAAACTTGGAATGTTTAAATCTTTTAATTTATAACTGATGAAAGTTATATTTTTGTGTTTGAAGTCTACTCGTTACTTATGCAACACAATTTTCAAATTTAATAACCATCTGCCGTTTTAATACAGTCCTAAATAAGCCACTGATTCAAATATGCATCGTGGAAATGGTAAAGTAGATTATAATATTGTTTTTAACTATAAATGGTTGTTTATAATCAATGCTCAAAATTTGTTTTATATTTTGACGAAAATTGTAAAACGTATGGTATTTCAAAACTTATAAAAATAACCAAACTTCGTTTAGATTATTTTCTCTTTAACAATAGTGATTTTTCTAATTCGAGCTGTATAGAATCGTATAAAATTTGATTTACAATTTCATCCAATCTATGCACAACGTGGTATCTAAACAAAACAATTATTTTGTACTTTTCAAGGTATTTTTCGGGTGTCAAGAAAATGTTGTAAACTTTAATTTTATTTTTCATTTAAACCCTATAACCTATATATATATATTTTTTTAATGTCTATAATAATATCTACATTCGTCTCTCGTAAACAACATGTTGTGTTAATAACACACATTTTTCAAAACTAAAATAATTATTGTATTTTCGTTGAAGTCTGGATTTATTATTCTCGTATATAATATTATGCGGTTTGGGTCAGGGGATTATCCGCATTCACGTGATTGCGTGGTCATTACCTCGTGAATAAAATGAAAGATTGTCCTGGCGCATTTTTGATGTCTGTCGTATGACGTGTTCTTGTAAACGCGTGTTTAATATTATACGATAGAGTACTATACTATACTTAAATACAATATGCATGTTTATTTTATGAATTGTTATTATTTCTATTATAACTATATATTGATATATTATTAACAAAGGTCGTCTGCAAACGAGAAAAATCGATGATAATATTTATATAGTTCATCGCGATTGACGATCGCAATTGAATTGGTACACATTTTTGTTATGTACCTAACTACTGCAAATACTTAAATGTAATTATAATATTTTAATGAGACGCGATTTCGGTTTGTTCATTTGTTTTTAATGTGTAAATCTACGAGTTTCTTTATGTCGCTTGCTCGCGTGGACTTACTGCAAGTCTTATTGCACGCCCGATATGTAATGTTGCCAAATTTGTTCACTGTTTGTAACTATACTATACCAGAGCCCATAAATTACACCAGACGCGAGTAAAAGTTTTCCTATAAACTTTTTTGTCGAGGAAACAAAAAAAAAAAAAGAAAAAAAGACATTAATATTATAAACAAATATTACGCAGCGTAGTACGCGTTTCGTGTTTTGCGAAAAAATTTAATGATTGCCTAACATAGTTTGATGTTTAAAAAGAATATCGTCTGCGGGTCCTTTGACAGTAAAAAAACGATGTCTTCTTCTTTTTCTCTTTCGCCTTCATTTCAAATATTTGTGGTTGGTCATCTTTATCCTAAACTTCCAACTGACCCGATTTCTCATGCCAACATATAATCCTCGTATACATTACTCTCCGTCTTCATTCAACCACCTCTTTTTTGGCCTCCGTCTCTTCCATTTCTTTTCTACCTCTCCTTATGACGTTTACATACCATCTCAGTCTATTTTGTCTATTATCAAAACTACGCCTATGCTATCTTTTATATATAATCGTTGTTTATCCTATCTTTTCTCGTTACTCAACTGATCCGCCTAAGCATTCTTATCTCCATTACACTCTTAATCGGTTATATTTGTCTGATATTCAGAACCATACAAAACAGTCAATCATATTTTTAAGTCTCATTATAATTCTCATATAACGTAAATCACCTGAAGCTTCTTTCTACTTGATTCAACCATACTTAAATCTATATTTCGGAAAAAACCATTATTAATTTGCATAAAGGCTCCTAGGTACTTAAAGCTCTTAACCTCGTTTACTATAACACCGCTTACTGTAATTAGCTCTTTTGTCTTGTTCTTCCAAATTCATAATCTATAAACTCAATTTTACTTTTACTTATCCTCAGTTCTTTTGTTTCAAGTGCTACTCTCCGTTTCTAAAAGACTATTGTTCACTTCTTCTACGTGTTTTCTATCAAATCTATATCATCTGCAAACATAATGTACAATGGTGTCTTGCTTTACCTGCTTTGGTATATTTCCTTTATAACTTTATACATTACATCAGAAAATAGGTAAGGGCTTAACGCTGAGCCCGAATGTACACATACTCTAACCACAAAATTTTTTTATTATTTCAAACATAATTTTGATACTCTAATTTTAACCTTCGTAAATATTTTCGTAAATATACGATTTCAGAACTCCTTTTCTAATTAATGACTACATCAGAACCTATCTCAGAACTCATTATCACTTTTTCTTAGTATATGTACTTTTCAACGTTTATATCTTCATCCATTATACTCTCACATCTTTCCTTGTATAATTCCTAATGAAATATAATATTTTATAATCCTTATTTTTGTTTTCTGTCCTTTTCATTTAGTTTTTATTTAGTTGTTTATAAAATTTAAAAAATGAATTATATCATCTAATGTCTATAGATAAATACCACTTTTTAATTTTGATTCCCCCCCCCCTGAGAGTTATCGTTATTATATCGAAGACATAACTTATACTCGTGAGTACTTGTATACATATGTACAAATAATTACTGTAGGTACCATTACACTCGTTAATTCAATCAATTGCTCTGTAATCGTATACCTATATGTTTTATAGTTTTTTGATGTCCAATATAATGCTAATACAATTGAAATTATTATATTCAGTATACGATGTTTTTATAAATACATTAACTCGATATAATAATTTATATTGTATGCTTTAAAATAGAAATTGGACAATTAAGTTCTAATTTGAATGTCAAATTTACGAGTTCGTTGATGAGTGTATTTCACGTGCATACGATTAAAAAGTTCGCTGGATAAAAAAAAAATATTATCTTGAAATAAAGTACATTTTAAACGAATAGACTGTAGCATATAATAATTATTACTGTAGATTGTCATAATTAGTACATTATATACATTATTAATTAAAAGAAACTTATTTTAAGGCTGATATTGATTGCGCAAAACTAATTATCTGTATTCAATAAACTATTAACAGTAGTATATAATAATAATATTATGTTCAATTTTATAATATATATGCTAGTAGATCGAATTCACATATTTTTTATTCGTTTAACCCGTGATACGAATTCAATCAATCGTTTTGATTAATTATAAGTTTATAACTAATGATAAGTAAGTAATAGAAGTGGTGCAGACAGAATTTCGTTAAGGTGGAGGATAGGCCAAAAATTGTTAACCCAAATAAAATTACAGTTTAAATAAACAATTTTGATGTACAAGTGCATATATACGGCAGGTTTCGAGAAGTGTTGAGGTTCAGATCTATCCCCTGGTTACGCTACTGGGTATTAGCTAGGTATGTATATACCTATAATAACATTTATATTTTGTTGAACTTAACACCATTATATATTAAGTGTCGGTCTGGCACACCAGAGACCCTCCTCCCTGGTGTATTTATACTCAGAAACCCGAATGAAAAATTCAAATGCCGTGAAAATTAGTGCGGTATGGGGTCAGAAGTCGGTGTTATTGGATAATATTTCTAAAAATAACAGTGATTTCGTGGTGATATATTACATTAATATATTTATTCACAAAATTAAATTTCAATGACATTTTAGTTTTCAATAATTTTTGCATATATTTACTCGCTTACATAACTATAAATAATTATTTATTTATTTTTCTGCAGTCTTTAAAAGTCAATTCTGAACAATAGTATGCATATTTAATGCCTGTACAAAAGACAGTATACATCAGTTAATTGACAATATTTTAAAAATCTTAGGGCCCGAGAGGCTTTCAGATACAAATATAACTGAGTGTTCCAGCTGCGTTCGCGGCCTGATGACACTGTATATAAGTATTTATATCGAAGTAATATTTAAATTTGTAAATTTAATTATGAACAACTGGACATACTTCATGGGTGATAGGCCACTATTTAATTTATATGCTGAAAGTATATGCTGAACAGCGATTCTGAGAGGAAGCTGGTTAACTGAGAACGTTAGAAAACTTACCAGAACCTATTCGTGTTTTTATAATGTATCCAATAAGTTAACTCGGGAATGAAGTAAAATAAACACTATCGTTATTTGTCGTCGTTTTTTAAACTCGTTGAAATTGTAGAGACATTTTTCAAAAAAAAGCACATAGGCCAATTTTTAATTATTTATGCGTTCTCGTTAAATGCGCGCATGACGTACGATACAATAACTCTTGGCCAACACAATAATTATTATTAAATTTAAAACAAACTTACTATATTATACAAATCGTTATGATGGCCAAGTGGAACAGCTAGGTTGTTATAATAGTATTATTTGTCCGACTTGTCCGCGAAGTAATACGTACGGTGGTGACAGGAGGTGAACGGTGGTTATTTTGACAGGCATCACGAATGCATTATATGTTTTTTGTGCCGTGTCTAATATCATCACGTCATCATCGCGGAGATGACGGAATTTTAATCTCGATCGAGTACATTTTGCTGCAGATTTTGTGTAATATTTAAATAATTTTTACAATAATATTTCGGTTGGAACTACATCATACAGAAAATACTGGATGTCCATACACAATATGTTTACATACAATGTAAACTGAATTGGTACTTGGTATTATAGATATTAATATCATTTTCTTTAAATTAGGGTGAACAATTTTGAAAAAATTAATATATATTTGTATATTTTGCTTTCACTGCACTGTGTTATCCGTCCACTCCTAGAATACATCCTGAATACTTTATATTTCTGTAAAACGTATAATTTTTCCCTTATATTGAAATAAAATAGGTGTCTACAGGATAGTAAATTTTCCGCCAGGTACTCGGTTTATATCACAAAACGTTCTTTGCAGGAATTTATTTTTTGGAAAAATATTTAATATAGTTGCCCGCAGTTATAAAAATGTACGTTGACCTTATCAGGGTCATCTAAGGGCGAACAAAAGAATTTTTGTACCATTACAATATGTTTGGCGATAAAACCACTACTAACTGATGATTTTTATACGGTAACCTACATTAAAAATGCCATTAATGTAAGAATGATGTTTTAGTTTAAAAGAAGCTTTTAGTTAATAAAAAAAGATTCCTTCCCTATACCCTCAAAACGACCAAAACTGAAAGTTTTTCATATAATGGTTTAATTTACGGCACATAATTATTTTGGAATTCTGTAATCGTGTAAATGTGTACGTATATTATGTTTTTATTAGATTTTAAAACGATTTTATTTATGAGCGTTATAAATTATAAAAAGTTTTAAAATTAAGTAATTTTATTTTTTTTTGGAAAGTATTCAAGAATTAATATTTTGTCTTCACACTTGCTTAACACAGTTGCTTGTATTATGATGTTATTACACTTATGTGAGTTTTATTTTTTATAATTTAGGCCATTTGTATTTTATTCGTAGGTAGTACCTTTAATATTTTATTAACTTTAGTTCGTTCGATTTTAACATAAAGTTTTTGTGTATAATATACCATCCAGTTATGTTTAATTCTATTTAAATAAATTTAATTCCGTAGCAGTTATACATATAATGCGTACTATTATCGTATAACTTATTTGACTTAATTTTATTTTCATTTTACTTATTCTGTATATAGTTTTGTAGGTAAAATTATTTTTATTCGTATGGTCTTCTTTTAAAAAGTGTGTCATTTTCATTTTTTTATAAATTAATTTATTTTGAGTGTTTGTTTGTTTTTTCTTTTTGGTCTGTGAAGTGTGAACAATAAACTTTAGATAGAATACTCCAAAAACTGAAAAGATTTGTTATGAAACTTTTCTAAATATATATTATGTAATTTATATGTATGACAGAAAAAATGATAAAGTGATATCGTCCTAAAAAAATCGTAAGATCTTTAATATTTATATTGACTTTAATTACCTAATAGCCAATATAGGTTATAAATAGGGACCGTTTTTATATAAATACATATTTTTATTGGATTACATTTAAAGTTTAATAAGAAATGTTTATATTTTAAATGATTCTTATTAAAAAAGATGTAAGTTAATAATTTATACGATTTTAAACTATATAGCAATGAACGAAAACGGCTGTTAATCGTTTTATTTCTATTTTATCGGTTGTCGTTTATCGACGATTTCTATTTTAAGTTCTTAACTTCTATTTAATAACATTTATGTACGATTATTATTTGCTGATAGTATTCGTTCTGTAGTTGATTTTTTAAATATTTACTATATGATTAATGTATTTCCCGTAAATGTATTATAATTACAGTTAAAATATAATTTTTTTCTTATATAATGTTTTGATATTTTTTTTTATAAAAAAGTGTACATACTTATTATATGTATATATTTAATAACTTAAAAATCCTTTCTATATTTATGAAGTTTAGTTTTCAGCACTATCTGTTTTGTCGGAGTTTTATTTTATTTATAGAGTGCAATCAATTGTTTTAATTGTTTAAGTACAATGGTTACGTTAGTATTATAAGTAATAAAATATTCAACGCAGTCTTAATGTTCCTTATTTAGTTTTTAATTGTGTAGGTTCTGTTTAAAACATGGTTAGCAATGTTGCCATTATTTCGCGAGTTTAAAATAAAATTGTTTTCAAGGAACACGCGTCATTACGCTTTATCAGATTTGATCGAGGTTGGCACATATTATATTCATCTATATTAATTATACGTATAATACATAGCATATTTTATACAATTTTCACTACAAATAATTATTGCAATGCCATATTTTACTTAACTGTATTGTTACGGACGGATTTTTACATTTTTCAATAGCTTTTATTTCTTAATTAGAAATTAAAAAAATATGCATTGTAAAATGAATACAAATTAAAAAAAGATACATGTATTACACACAATGTTTACTGAACTATTTGTTTATGAATAGCATACTATACTACATACAGTATATTAATATTTAGTTACTTTATTATTCATCTTTGATAGATTCAATTAAAAGCGAATAGTATAATATAGTATTTACGGTTCAAAAAATTAGCAATTGAATAATTAAAAAAGGTTTGAACATCATTTTTTATTAAATACATTTGTATACTCGTGTCTAATATTCATAGCCGCAATAATAACAGTTTTCTACATCCTAAGTATAAATAATTGCTTGGTAAATTAAATATTTACATTAAATACTTTTTTCTGACAAGAAAATGTATGCAGATATCATTACAGTGTATATATATTATACAGTACATGTATTATAGATATATAAGTACACAATTCAAATATATTTTTCCAACCCTAGAATATCTGAAAATAATTTGAATTCGATTCAAACGACGAATAACAGTATAATGTAATATTCTCGGAATAGATCGATTTTGAAGAATGATGCGTGTTGCTAATGAGCACCCATCGTTTTCTTTCTGATGATGTTATTTTTATTTTTCTTTAATCAATTTCTAGATTTTATTTATAATTTTGTTTTTTATATTTCTTGTATATATGTATATAATGTTCTGTACTCTAGGCCCAGGTCCATTTTGTTTTATAAAATAAAATAAAATGTTGACACTTTGACGGTATTCTTCGATTTTTAAATTATTCGCACTGACGAGTGTATATAAAATATTCATTGAAGTACATATTATTATCTATAAGTTTAATAAGGTCAAATTAAAATTATAATAATTAATGAAATCAAATAATAATGCCATTAGTTAGAATTGTCATTAGTTGTACATTAATATTTATATTAGTCATAATATTTCATAATATGTATACATTTTTTTTTGACAGTTTTCAGTGAGTTTTAAAATCTTTTTTGAAATTTAATTAGACGAATGTTCTGCAGTTATTATAATTATATGTATTTGTAATAATTTCTTTTGAAATGAATATAATTATGCTATTTATATACATGTATTAAGTATTTATAAGCTTTTAATATGCCTCGTTGTAATTGCGATGTTGTTGTCATAATATTTGCTAATATAATGTTCGTGATTAGTTAGAACATTTATGTAAAACGAAGTGAAATTGTCCTTGATAAACTAAAACTATTAAATGTAATTTAAAAAAAAAAAAATTGAAAAAAGTTTCCAATATTTTATGATATTTGTATTGTATACAATATAGTAATATTAACAAGAAAAGTTTTCAACATTTTGATTTTTTTTTTTTTCAAATAGCATTATATGCATTGGTGAAAACAAATAGCAAATAGGGAAAATTTCGGTTTATTTTATGCATCGTTAATTCTAAAACATACAGGACGTTATTATATTATTAGATTGGTGCCTTTAAATGTCCCGTCTAAAAACAATCGCAGAAAGCTGGAAGTATTTCGCACCGTGGGTAGGCCACTAAAGTAGGCGGAATGTTTAATTATTATAGAATGTGTGAATTATTCTGAGTAAAGTTGTATTAGTATTATAAGTCATTTTTTTTTTTATCCATTTGTTATCAGTTTTTTTAAATTGTATAAAAAAACTGTTAGGTTCTAAAAATTCTTTCCAAGTAAAACACTTGCGGGCGGAAATATCATATATTTAAATGTACCTAATGAGTGAAAAATGTTAACATTTCACTTAACAAATAAGTATTAAGAATTTTTATAAATTATATAAAAATGTACAACGATTTTCAATTTATTTTAATTGATTTTTTATTTTATTATAAAGAATTTCTTTTTAAATTAGATTCACATGATTGTTTGTAAAAATATAAAATGTTCACAAATATTTTTTTTTTAAGTGACTTTAATTTATGTACAAATCTTAAAACGGTCATTAATAATTTATAAAATATAATATTGCAATAATTTTATAGGTTGTGTTGCATAAACGTTCATTAGTGATTTACAGTGTCTAACTTACTATTCTCCTGTTAAACAAAATTGAGCGTTATTTGAACGCTCTCTAGCGTTAACGGGTCTGTAATTTCTTATCTATTGAACCTGTACTTACAGTTTCAATTTTGTGTCTGTAACTTTTACAGATTTGTTAGTTTATTGTGATAAGAATTGTATTATATATTGTGCTATATTGTGCAGCTTGGTTCTTTCCTCTCAAGGATGGTTTTTTTTTAACATTTACAAAATTACCCTAAAATTCATGTTAATTTTTACCTTGTCTAGACTACTGTAATTTATAATTAAGTCAACCAGTCATACAAATATTTTAATATTCTAAATTATGTTATTATGTGGAATTATCAATTCCGTTAATGTCGCTTTTTCTCATTCAGTAATTTTTTTTCCTTACCCTTTTTGGAGCCAACATCATGGCATAACATTAAAGAAATATTATAATATAAATTGTCGTTCGAATATTTTTTTAAAATATTTACTTATTATCAATATTATTTTTAATTGACACTCGAAAATGTCAGTTATTATTGTAATCAAATTAAATGTGGTATAATTTATTTGGTAACCATGGTCATTGTTTAAATAAAAATTTTTTATCCGGTTCAATTTTTACAACGGTTACAGATTTAGTTACAGGCACGTTAGTAAAGTTAAAGACTGATCTTTATGCAACTCACCCTTAATATACACCTATATTATTCAATCGATTATCAATGTAAATTTATAATTAAATCTGTAATATAAATACCAACTGCATTCGGTGCGAATAACACGTGTTGGTATAATCATCTTACACAGTAAAAATTTGTTTTTCAGGTTTTGACTTACTATTAAATGGTAGCTAGTAATTTATTGGCGTATGATTTTAAGAAAAATTTAAATATCTAGTGCCAACAAAACAAATCAGTATACTGATCTGAGGAGAGCTGTAATTCTATTCTATTGGATTTTGAATACAACTCAATTATAATGTTAAAAATGTTATCTTATAAAAATACAATAAAAAAACTTTTACTAAAATGTTCAGTACACACGTTATTGGTTTTATATAAATTCTGTTTGAAATTATTGGCCATAATTATTGAACGTGGAAAATTGTTCATTTCGACATATTATGTTCGTTTTGCCACTGTGTGGGTTATGGGTGTACATAGCTTGTAAAATTTGTGAAGTAAATAAGGGAAGAAGCAGTTTTAAAATTTCTATAATTATATATTAGTTTAGTTACATATTTGGTACATTATCTTTTCCACATTCGATATGTTTTGTAGAACTTCTAAAACTTCTTAAAATACCTAAGACCAGCTGGGTTACGTTTTGGCTTGGCCCGAACTCGGACGGGGTCTATAAATACGCTACTCGGTATTCGCAGAGGATGTATACGTATAGTATTTTTTTTTTCAGACTTAGGTTGACTTATAAAAAATAACTAGGTTCTCTACGTATTACATATTCAATACGAATACAAATAAAATACTTTAAAATGAAATTGAATATAATAATATGAATATTCTGAAAATGAACGGACATTCATATTACCTGCACTGATAATTTTTGTGAGAAAATAATATTAGTTTTACGGCATCCTAAAGTGCGATTATTCTTTGACATTTTAAAGTACAACTAAATTTTGTATACTGATAAGTCACGGTTCGGAAACGTACATAAGAACTACATAAGTCAATGTTGATTGAGTATTTTTTAACTATTGATTATACTATTTTTTATACATTTTATAAAGCGTTTATATATTTTTAAGATAAATAGGGCAAACGGATAGTAAACATGGTACACGCATTTAAAAAAAAAAAAAAAATAGAAGACCAACTCGATTTCTAATAATATATTTTAACATTATCATAGATAATACAGTTCAAATATGATAATTATTGTGATGACGTACAAATCGACAATTATCAATTAAATAAACGATAGAAAAGACTACGTCATGTTCAAGTTGTTGTTCGGCAGTAGATTATTCTTAGATACTACATGTAAAAATTATAATATTTTTATTGTTAAACGATATTATAGAAATACAGGGTGTCCTACAGTGTTTTCGTTATACTAATAATTTTTTCAGTTTTCATTTTTTTTTTTGAATCGGATTTTGTGTGAGAAGAACTTAATTTTAGAGAAAAATTTAATTTTTATTTTCATCCCCTAATTATTGAAAAAAAAAATAACTTTATTTTATCATTTTAAAAATAGCCATTTTGTAAAAGATATTGTTCTAAATTGTTAAATGTAATATACATTCATATATGATAAACACTTTCATAGTTATAACGATAGAATAAAATGTTTTTTCCAGTGGTTAAGGGATGAAAATAAAAAATTATTTTTCTCTGCATAAGTGTTCCTTTCGCATAAAATCGATTGAAAAAAAAAAAATTAATTAAAACAAAAATTAATATTGACAGGTTTATCAACATAAAGAGAACACTGTAGGGTACCCTGTATATTGTTTCTGTGATTGATTTAAGATATGCGTACATAATTAATAACTATTAAAACAAAGACGTTCAGGAATTTAAACAAAAGTTGTTTTTAAAAATATGTTACACTCTTAAAAACAATTTTTTTTTTATGCATTCTTTTTGATTTTATATTTAGTGGTATATTATTTTTTCGTTTCTGCTGTTTTATAATTTGAAGATTTTTAAACCAATACCGTCCGTATTTATACAAGGTATTCATATACTTACCCAGTGTATCACAAAAATCTGATACCTGAAAAATTACATTAGTTTTTTATTTGTAAGATTTTATTTCGTATAATTAATAAATACGTTTTTAGCGCTTAGGTTATGATTTATCTCTTTCAAATATTTATAACTAAAAATAAGAAATTAAATTTTTTTACTTTATCTAAGACCATTTTATAAAGATCATTTGAATACAAAATGTTGGTATGACTTATGTTTACAAACGATGAATTGTTAAGTTTCTATATATTTTTGAAATGGACAAAAATCATCAAATATATTATTATTTTTGATGGAATAATTGTTAAATCGACTGATATTATTTTGTAGCGGAAATTAAAACATTTACACTATCTACTTTAAAAAACTATAGACATTTAACGATTTATCGTAAGTAAATTTAATATACAATATCAAAAAAATTGTGTTTCAATTTGTATGTATTAAAATCGCTATCATTGATTTCGTAAACAGTTTAATATTTTATTTTTGATTTTAAAAATTATATGCAAATAAAAATAAAGGAATTATTTATTTAATTATTTGTGTTCATTTAAATGTACACAACTGACGCAACGATACAACTCACTACTGCACAAGTACACAAAATGTACATATAGTCGTGTCATTATATGTTCTTAGAAAGTAAAATAACGTTAATTAAGTATACTTTCCCCATTCGAGAAATATTCCCGGAAAATTCTATGATTTTTCATTTCCGGAAAAGTGCCCGTCCTTACTCTTGAATTGTGCCCGGTCAATTTACGAACATTTAGTTTATTAAAATGTTCAATTTAACATAACCCAAAAAGTTCGGGCATTGTGTTATAATTGGCGGACTTTCTACTTTTCCTGTAATACGGTGCGTAGTTGAAAAAAAATACATGTATATTTTTTCTTAGTTCTGAGAGGACCGATGAATGCAATGGTTTTACTATGTTATACGTGTGTGATTTTTAAAATATTTTTGTTCGATGTAAAAATAATTTATACAGATAATTTGATAATTTATGATTCTAGTGGCTCTAGAATGTTATATTAATATTTTTCTTGTCGCCCTACACTACCTACATTTATTTATCAAATAATAACTTATAAAAAAAATTCAAAATCCAACATGGCATTATTGAAACGATAATTGTATCAATGTAATTTTAGTTAAACGAAATTATGAGTTAAATTATTATTCGAACTAGACTGGTAGTTGAATATTTGATATAACAGTCGGTAACACGAAAACCAAAATAGTTGTGAAACTTTATACAATTAAATATTTGAGTCATACTGTATGGTTATAAAAATATTAGTAGGTAATCGTTTTTTCTAAAACTAGAATTTAATGAAAGGTACATTAATAAATGATTCAAGTTTACAAATTATTTTTAAAATTTGAAATTCAGTGTCTTTAATTAAAATTACACATTTTTTTTTTATTCCAGTAAAAGGAAATTATTTTAAATAGGTTGGAGTCATCATCTATGACCACCTTTCACACACTTATCTCTGTTATTTTGTCGACGTTTATCAAAATCAATTGAAAATGTAACTGTGTTTACTCTAAAATTGACTCAATATTTGGTTAATATTTTATAGCCAAATGAAAAATACTGTATGAGATATAATTTTTACTTTTTAAACGTTAATTTTCACCTTCCGTGGTCATATTATGCTATCTATATGTATGTAATAATTAGCATCACCCAGTAAATTAATTAATGAAGATGAATACAACAATTACTATATGGAATATCAAATAAGAAGATTATACTATTGACGAATAAAATACAAATATCATAGCAGGATACTGGTTATGATCAGTTGAGTGGTGACTCAACTCGTGATTTAATTGATTTAACATTAATAATTATCTCATTATTTTATATTTATATTTAATATATTATTATATTAATATATTTTATTGAATATTCATTAAATTTTAATTAAAAATGAATAATATATTTTTGAAATGATAAAATATGATTAATAATTTTGAATACAGTCTCAGTTTTTAATCTAAATCTCAATATTTGACAAATATATAACATAAATTGTTTACATGAATACGTGAAATATATATTTATTACTTGTATGCTAATACGAATACTTTGATAAAATACTACACCAGAACAATTTTTTGGTAGTACCTGTATAATAAATTTTTTATTATGGTTCTTTAAGAAAAGAACCATAAAGAAAAGAAGAGAAGACTCTTGATTGGCAGAGCCGTTTTTATTGACAATATTAGTTCATGAACAAGCCTCAATAATTTTGTTAGTAAAACATCGAAGTAGCTAAATTGCCTATATATATCGCCGTGTTAATTCGAAATACATAATATATTATTATACATCTATTATAGTTCATATTAGTGTCGGATAATGGTAATTTTATCAAATTTCTTTGAAGGGGCAGTGCCCACGTCTATTGTGGGTGTATCTATCTATAATGTTTTGCTTTACCAGAAAAATTGACTTCGGCGCCACTGAGTCAAATAATAATACTTACATTACTAAAAATATACTTGTTTACACGGTAGATTCGTCAAAATTAATAATTATCGTTTTATCAAATACAACCAAGTATTCCACAGTTATCGCTGTCGGTTATAATTTCTTTAGCTATTAATTGATGTAAAGAATATCAACCCGTTAGGCTGTAAACAAGAGCATAGGTCATCGTTGAGCGAAAAAAATTACTGCACACATATTAGCTAGATAATGGTAGTTTTCACATGGATGCGAATAAACACGCGCAGATCGATGTTTTTTATTTGTCTGCTTCACATTGCTCTATAATATAGTTACGCCACCGTACAACCCAGAGTCAATAGTGCGGGGAGATATAAGTCTGAGATGTATGACACGCTTGCTGTATACACGATAAAATTGTCATGTGTCATGCTGTACCAATCAAAAATATGGTAAAAATATGGTAAATTATGCATTTTTTAACACCCTGAAGTCTTTTTGTACGATTTATTTTACCTTTTTTTCTTTTTTAACATCAAAACATGAATAAAAAATAAGTCGCGTTTTGATACGCGTCGTATGCACCGTTCTCAATATTATTATAATAAAATCCTTCAAAAAATAAGTTATTTTTGGGCACCATACTTCAGGACGCAAATCAAGGCACAACATGATATTACGGGTGTTGTTCGCATTTGTTGAGTTTTTAGATTATTTTAATCGCACTAGGATTGTCAGGTTGTGAACAAAAAATGTATCTAACATGATACATTTCCACAAAGTAGTATAGGTTTGTAAGTTCTAGAGCACAAATAAACGTCCCACGAACAAGCAAGAATTTTGCCTTTTTTTAGACCTCTATTTGAGGATATATGCTATACATTACGATTTGTTTCTAATCTTTTAATTTTAGATTGGAGGAGAGTAGTGGTACATTACTAACACACCGCGCGCCGTACCACTACACAATTAATACTTCACTACTCTTCTCCAACCAAAACTTAAAAGTGGAATTATTCGTCAACTACTTGACAGAAGTCAAATATTTCTACACTAAAATGTATATTTACTAGTACACCATCTAGTTATGGAACTTTATAAAAGATCACTATTTGAAAATCAAAAGTAGATATTAGTTTTACTCCCGAAAATAAGGGTGACAAAAATTAATATAAATATAAAATTGTAGAGCAGCTTGTTTCGTAATTGTTCTAGATACCAAATTCCGGAAAAAGTTAATCCTTTTTGAGAAAAATAGTGTACCCACTTAAATGAATCACCTGGTAGAGTAAAACAAATTTTGAATTGTATAGAGTTAATGTTTATTAATGTTTCTTGAATATTCAATTAAAGTTTGTATATCATATAAATATAGATAAAATCATCTGTTTCAATTAAAATGCGCGCAGTGTTTATTTTAGACCTTCATTTCCGGTGGGTTATCGTAAATATTCAAAGGGGTTTGTCAAATGCAGATGTGAATCTAAGAATTTTTACACCCAAGAAAAAAATTAAGAAAATACGCCTAATGGTGAATTTTTTTCTAGCCTGTTAAAATACGGTTATTTATATAACATAATGTTTTTTTTTATTTCCTAATCAACAAGATAACTCATAATTGGCTCGTCACTCATTATACTTAGTATATTAAATTTTGTTTATGTAGTAATATTATACATTTTTAGGGTGTGGTTTTCATTTTTTTGTGGGAGGTAACACCCCTCTCCCCGATCATACTCTGAAATAAACATTGAATGCGTGTTAATTAACAGATGATTTATGTTTTTTTAGTTGGTAGTTGTATAATGTCAAATTTGATCGTTTATTAATACTAATGTGAATTTTAATTGGAATGAATATGAAGATTAGCGTTTCTACGTATTTTATGTAAATCAATATTAATTTGAAAGTATAAAATATTTGCTGAAATACCTACGCTTAATATTATCGTGTGTTCAAATAACATCGATGATCGCTGTGTTGTACGGGAGATATTATCTTTGTAACTATAGAAACATTATTACTAAACCGCAAATTTAGTATTATTTGCAGATGTAAAATTAACATAGGTAATAAACAACAAATTCGATTTTGAAATTTATTAAAATGTTGCAAAAGGGATATTATTTTAAATTTAATATAATGTATACTATTGGTAGCAAAACAATGAAAACAAATATATTGCCAATTGTATAACAATAGAACAATTTTTATAACTGTTCATTTTAATAAAATATACATTATTAGGTATAAATATAAGAATAAAGTTAAATAAAACGATGAATTTACATTTGTTTTGCAGATTAGCTTGCAGTATGTGTATTGAACGGTATATTTAACTGTAAATCACTCTCAGAGCTAACATTTATTACTTTTTTTTGAGATGCGCTAACATCAGATACGTGCTGTGCTTTGTGCAATTCGTAGATTAGTTAAAGGTTTGTGTTCCTTATTATTAAGTCCACTATATACATAGAGGTCGAATTACCCGCTGGTGAATTGCTGAGTTTCTATAGGCTAAAAACCTAGGACTGAATTTAACAACACTAAATATTTTAAACGCTTAAACACTTCAAATATAAAATTGTATATTTCTTTTAGGGTACCTACCATAATATATGGTGCAAATTGATATTTTCATATTCTACTTGCTGTAGTGGTGTACTTAATACAGGTAAGTCATTAATTTCAATGGAACGTCAACATTTTGAAGTAATTTGTAATTTTATAGTAACAAAATTTTTTTTAAAAAAAAAAGTTAATGATCGTGATAGATGCACCTTTGTAGGTAGAAAGTTAAAAAGGAAGAATACATAAAGTTATTTAATTTATATTTTTAAGCAAAATTAATTGATGATTCAAAAGTTGATATTAAAAAATCATAAAAAAATTACTACCTTAATTATGCTCCTATTTTTTAAACACTCAGTATAATTTTTTTTTAAACCTCATGTTAAATTTTTAACCATTTCGGTTTGGTCAAACAATTTTATTCACAATTACCCACCAAATATGTACAGACTACTTAAAAAAACTCGTAATTATGAAAAGTTTAAAAATCTTCTAAATATTTTTAACATTTTTACCATGCCTAAAAACGCCAAATTTAGGTTTTATGTTAAAATTTCAAGTCTCTAAGAATATTTTGAATTGAATTACAACAACAAAAAAAAAAAAAAATATACAATAAAACCATTATTTCCGTAAACTTTCCCGTTTTCTCCAAGTATTTTTTTTTGGTTTTATTCATTTATTTAAAAAACTGCACGGAAATTAAAAAAAAATATTATTTCTAGTTAATAAGATTCAAAATTCAACAAAAAAGGTTTCCTGTCGTTTTTTGTTCGATAAGTTGTTTACACACAGAAAAAAAATCACATCACATTTAAGGTAATAGATTTCTCGTTCCGTTCTGAATCTAAAAATCATAAGAATAAATAGTTAAAACAGTTTTTTAACACATAAATGGAATCTGAAAATATTACGTTCGTAAATATTTGTCGGCACTTACCTATACAATTAATTAAAACGAGTTTAGTATATTGAAAACAATTCTGAAATAACGTGTTTCAATTTTAACAATTATTTCCTTGTATATTATAAACTCTCATAGATTACGTGAATGTGTACATTTTTAATAAAATGTATCCCAGAATGAATATTTTTAATGTTTGTCTTTTCTTTATTTTTCGTGGGGTAGTACCGGTTTTATTGACAGTACTATTCGGTCAACCAGTCTAAATAATGTTATTTTTAGTAGAACACCGAAGTAGCTAAATTGCCTACATATACCGCCGTGTTAAAAAAATTATAATTATATATTAATATCATACGACCAAGTATACTTAGTTATAATATCGTTGTATTTCCACTGTAGTTCAGGGCCGATCAAACAGGGAGAGGAGTAAGAGGATTTAGATTACCATGAATTTTTTCACTCTAATATGTTATAATCAGAGTTTACACGTATTTTTAGAAAGTTTTAAAGGTAGTTGGGAAGTTATTTAATTTTGATACATTTATCGTTATATGCAGATAAACCATTGCTAACGAAGGAAGATTCTGAGGAAATTTTGATTATACATTTTTCTAAAATGTCATAGTATTTACGTTTCTCATTTAAATTTGATCTTAAAACGCTTATAAAATCAAAAAAAAATAAAATTATATTTGGCTCAACTTTTTTTTACTACCTTATCAAATTTATGAAATTCGTGTTAAATTTCTAAATCTTGATTCAAGTCAAATAATTTTATCTACATAATACCTACCAAATTAAAATTTAAAAATATTGGTTTCCCGGTTTTGCCTAATTATTAAAAAAAACTTGTAAGTAAAATCAAGAAAATTCAAAGTTTTCGAAAGTAGCGGGGAAATAAAATATACAGGTGGTAACACGAAGATTTGACATCCGAAATAACGAAAGCATTATGTTTGATATTCAAAGTTTAGTTCTATAATGTTATTAAATTGAACAGTTTGAAATATTTTGAACTAAATCTAGATTTAATATTAAGTTAACATTATGGGGCGAATTGCTGTCTGGGTTTATTATTACTGAATATTATATTTTATCTAACGGAGAAAACTGCAGTGAGGAAATTCGACCATTTAAGGATTAATATTAAAATGAAATGCTTTATAATTGCGATAGAGTTATACTCTGTACTTAATCACAGTTTGTTTATTTTCGGGAAAAGACCCGGAATATTAGTAGTGAGATTTTAGCATAGGTAAATTCACGGAGTATTTTGCAAATTCTTAGAGAAAACTATCGTAAATGAAAAATAATAAAATTATACTGCGTTTCATTATGCCATTATATGAAACAATACGTAGCTACATAGCTTAACAACTCGTTGGTTGTGTACAAGCATTGAATATTACAAATTGGACGAGAAATTATTACTTGACATTATTTTCTCGCCAATGAAATGTTGAAAACGTCCTATTGTGTCATTGATAAAATTATAGCAATACTGAGTTTCATTTTTAGTTTTTAAAATCTGTATTTTATCCGTGTTTATATACAAGCTCATCGTCGAAAAATAATACACAGTATTTGCTATTGTCATCATAAAACATTTGGATATTCTTTGCATTTTTACTGCAGTCATTACGCATTCTAACGGTTACTCAGAGATTGTCCAACTCTGGTTCGACTGTGCTACTGTTCTACAGTATATACATACACAATACAAATCAGTTTTTCAATTATTGTGAATTTTCGAAATAATTAATATCATAGTCGGTAGACAATTTATTTGACAACTTTTGAAAAAAATGACCATAATAAAAACCGTGAAGTTAAAAAGTGATGATAAGTTTGTTTGGGAAAATTACGCCTGTAAGAAAAATAAAAAACAATAAAATTAAAGAAACTCATTACTCTTCCCTTTCCGAAAAAAATGGTAGATGAAAATTCTAACAAAAATCGTTGCTAAACTTTTCACACTGTATGAGTACGAAAATACGCATTTCTTTTTGCGTATGAAATAAAAAATATACACTTTACAAGTCGGGTACAATAGAGTAGGTGCTCAAAATAAATTTTTTACAAACTCCCATTATTCAAAACTTTACATTTTCCCCATAGCGTTCACACCATTTATAACTGTTTTTTTTATAAGAATTCAGATTATTATTTGTCAACTTCTGTAATACGGATCTGAAACTTTTAATGTCTTACTGTGAAAAAGTTTATCTAAACATCAAATCACGCGCAAGTTAGGGTAGTTTCTGCGTTCGGAAATAGTGCATAGATATATAATGTAATATAGTACAGTTAATACACCGGTGAAGATTTTATGGACAAGTTTTTCCATAGTATAATCGTCCGAATCGAATCAGCCAAATTCGTGTGTATTACTTTTCTTTTTTCATGGGTTTTTTTTGTGAAAGCAATACAATATATTATTATTAGAAAAATACGAGATTGTCTGGTATATTTTTTTCTCGTGACAACCGGAACTATAGCGTTCGCAAACGATAATGGTGCCCGTTTTGTTGTCGTGCACCATTTTTTTAGTTTTCATCCGCGATTCCTAAATCAATTTTTCATATTATTATTGATAATAAATGTTAAAAGCTTGACAAAGCAAGTATTATATTGTTCCTTCAATGATGTTCAGCGAATATGGTTTCACCACGATTGATACAAGGTGATCTATTACCGTGCGTATACTCATTATCTCGGAAAGTATTAACTTTTCCCTGAATTTGCTTTTTAAAATATTCATGAAAAAAGCTGCTCTATAATATTATAATTGTTATTTTTGAGAGTAAAACTACTACCTAGTTTTAATTTTCAAAGGGCAACCTATATTATGAATTCCATAACTGGATGGAGTATTAGTCAATATAAATTTTAGTGTTGAAATTTTTGACTTCTGTCAAGTCGTTGACGAAATATTCCACTTTTAAATTTAAGTTGGAGGTGATAAGTGGAGTATTAATTGTGTGGTGGTACGGCGCTCGGAGTGTTAGTAATGCACCGCTACTCTACTCTAATTTAAAATTAAAAGTGGAATATCTCATCAACGAATCGACGGAAATCAAAAATGTCAACACTAAAATTTTTTTTACCTAAAACTCCACCACGTATTATTGGAGATTTTAATATAAGTTGCCATTTGAAATTCACAAGAAGGTAGTGGTTTCTTTCCCTAAAACAAAGGTGACGAAAAATAACATACATATAAAATTGTAGATATGCTTGTTTCTTAAATGTTCTAGAAAACAAATTTCGAAAAAAAGTTAAAACTTTTCGTAATAAGGAGTGTAGGTACCCAATTAAATTGATCACTTGGTACATATTGAAGTTTTCTCGATCAATACGCATACATACTACTTTTTCCTGTTTTGAACACTTTTTTTTGGACACATTTACAATTATTTCAAATACATTTAAATGTTTTTAAAGTATTTATTATGTTAATATTGTCACACACATTTCACTTTAGGTTTCGGAAACTGAAATTATATTTTTCTTCTTTTGTATCATCTATTAAAATAAATGAAGTATTGATTTCAAAACAATGTTTATTTATGCTTTTAATTTTCTGATATTTTGTTTGAGACTGGAAACTTTTTGTGCACATGTTAATAAAATAAAATAAAAAAAAAAAAAACAAATAATAAAAATGCAATTTGATGAATACTGAATATTATGAAACATTAATGAAAGCATACAAATATTGATCTCTGAATGGGAAGTTACATTTTGATGTCCACGAATAAAGAACTCTATATAGTAGTGCTTTAAAATAGGTATTTTATTTATTTTGTTGTTTACTTCGAAGGAAATTTTGCAAATTAATAAAATAGTAAAAATAGCCATAGAAGAAAACATTTAACTTTTACATTCTGAGTAATTCAGTTGTTATATTATTTTTTAATTAATATTCACCGTCTTACTGTTGGGTATGAAGCGAAACGAAATTCCGACAACAGAAAAAATATAGGAATCTGTCCGCACTCATTGTTACATAAAAAAAAACTTGTTATACTTTAAGATTATTTAGTACAGAATAATTGTGATTAATAAGAATAATTTAATTTACATATTTTGTGAAATTAAAAAGCGGTATATATAATATTATGGTTTTACTTTAAGTTACTAGACAATAATTTATCTGTCTTTATTTAAATTGTGCAACGTGTACCTAGCCCAATACTTTTCACGTGAGCTTAATTGATTTTAATTGTTAATTATAGTATTTAATAACGATTATTTGACGGCTAAATTTACATAGATCTATTACAACATCAATGCCATATGAATTATACATATTATATTATTGATATTATTGTCTTTATTATTATGCGTTTTGTATTATATGTAGAGTTCGATTAAATAATGTCCATAACACGATTTAAAATTAAAAACAACCTTGTTCAGTACGTGATGTTCCTTAAAAAAATACAGTTTTCAACGTCATTTTATGCGCGAGTTTCAAATTTCATCTGCACGCAATCAATATAAAACGAAAATTCGTACGGTTTTCGACAATGGAAATTGAAATATCCGAACGCGTACTGAAAGCGAACGTATTGTGTTGTACTATTATCGGAATATCGAACAAAATTGAACTTGTGGGTAAACCACCGAGAGAACGCTACAATTGTGCAGTACGTAACTTAATGACGCAAATGAAGACCGGTAAGGATTAGCAATGCCGTTTGGCGGTACATCGCATGGATATAATGACTTTGATGGCCGGATCTACAATCAGTGGCGGCTCATGGGATTCACAGGAAACAGGGCATACATATTTCTCTCATCTCCATTCCTGAATTACCATCTAAAATTCCCGTTAAGTTTAAATTTGACTAGATTTATTTATTATACAAGCACATTTTTCATCTACGCTCGATAATTATAATATGCACAACAAATAATTATTTCAAACAAAATTATGGTTTAAACATTTCTTTTAAATTCTCTAAACGTAGTTATGGATTTTGAACGTGGCGAGAGATCTATTAGTTTTACTACGGGATATGCTTTTTTTTTTTCTGTCAATAAACACCTTTTCAAAAAGAAACCTTGCTCTGATGTATAGAGTTTACCTAGAAGCTCCGGTTAGATTATTTTAATTTTTGCGACTTATGTTTTCTACCGGAAATATTGCTCTAATCGAAAAATATTTTTTACCATATTACCATTGTCAAAGAGAATCATTTTTTGATGTTTAATGCATTTTTGATAATAATTAGGAAAAACCAAAATAACGAAATGTACGATTTTTTAAATTACAGCCTAACGATTTCATTATTTTAAATGTGTACGGCTTATATTTTCTACCCTAAATATTGCTTCAATAGATAAACTACATTTTTTGAATTTTCAATCTATTGGATGACCAAGAAAGTCGTTTTCGATTTTTTTTTTTTATAGTTTTTTTTAATAGTTGAGCAAAATCGTAGAAACATATTCGTAAAGACTTTAAATTTTAGCAGAACCAAGTGTTTGTATTTGTTTCTTCTAGACGTGATAAATTGTTTAAAACGTTTAAGCTATTTTTAAGCTGCTTAAATGCATTTTAATTTTACGAGTTTTTACGCAATTTTGATTTGGTATATAAATGACTCTGTGAATAAAATTGTTGGACTAAACAGAAATCCTTTAAAATTTGACAGGAGGTTTATTATAAGGTGTACTAAGTAGGAAAACAAATTTAATGTAATATAGTCATTTTTTTTTTTTATAAGAGATTTAAAATCAAATTTTTACGAACACCGTAAATATTATGACCTTTTAAAACATTTCTAAACCAACTTCATTCTGAATTGGTTTTCGTTTGCAATGGTTTATTATTGATTATAGGTATAATTATGTTACATTGTGAAAATCAAATGCAATTTGATACTCAACAAATGTCCGACCGTAATCATGATGAAAAACTAATAATAATAATAATCAGTAATAAATTATTTTCAACACAAAACTCCATAAACCGTATACCAAACATTTATTATATTCAACTAAGTACTTATTGTACAAACGATTAAACATATTAATAAGCGTACTGACAAGAGAAAATGTTAAATTGAATACGGTATTGTTTATTAATAATCTTATGTTATAATTCTGATGTTACTAAAATCACGTTTATATATTTTGAATAAAAATAATAATAAGTGGTAATAGTGATAGTCATGATTGTGGTTCTGTGGTATGGCCGACGATGACAACGAAGTAGACAAGACCGTTTGTAATCATGTAAATCGTAATAAATATAAAATCCACTCATAAATTACAATTCACTTGTACCCAAAAACGCCACATAATTCGTGTTTACAAGTAGGGGAAATTCGGTACTAATGATCGGGGCACAATGAATTTTTGATTGCCGCCTAGTGCCCCTGTAGATTATATTCGTATTGTAGGTAAGGAACGGCCGCATTCGATAGTATGCTCTTTGTTATTCTTTTTTTTTTTTTCCCGATAATATTGTTGAATATACCAACTATATTACGACGGGAATAATACCTATTCAATTTGTAATGTATTATATGAGCCAATTTCTTTCTCTCTTTCTATATTACAGATAGAGCACGTGCCCGTGGACCCCATAGCAAGAGCCGTCACCGACCACAATATTCTAACTGAAAACGCTAGAGTCAAGCTGCTCATAATATTATTATACCATAAAACGCGTGTTAACAATATCCACTTAAAGTCTAAACGGTCAAAATAATGAGGTCTTGACAGAGAGACAGGTAGGTATTTAACTGTATGCTAATAATTTGTCTATAAAGGACGCGGACAACTGTAATATTTGGTTAACATTGGCATGATAACTGACAAAATGTCCACAGTTAATCCAAAAAAAAAGCCATTAAATAATGCGTCCGATTACGTTTAAAATGCTGAAAACGATAACGTTTCTTGGGCGATAAAAGTATATAATGTCCAATTATTTACCAGAATCTACCATTGTACACACTACAAATACACAAGTGGCTTCGTAGCAAATTATTGCGTGTGCCAAATTCGTAAACTTGCTGAAAAATTTAGTACCGAATAAACGCAAGTACCAGAGTGAATTTGTCTGTAAGACACTAAAACATTTTTAAAAGGGACACTTGTATTTAATGGGTTCCCTTTAATGGTCCCGTGAGTGTTCGTTACACAGGCAGGTTCCGCGGTATAAAAATTCGAATCTACGACCGTAAGATAATGAAAACGTAAATACACACTTTGTCGTCCGAACACTGCAAACACGACCATTACAATATCGTCATATACACGTCGTGTGTAATACGTACACGCGATAATAAATACTCGTATCGAGACGGGCGAGTTGCACGCGCGACACAAAAGAATACGGTCGACATTGAAAATAAGCTTTATGGCGAGTGCGTACGTGTGCGCGTGTGCGCGCGGCCGCGTGTGTCAGTGTGTGTTGGTGTGTTTGCGTGTGTGTATGTGTGTGTTGGTGTGTTTGCGTGTGTGTATGTGTATGTGTGTGTTGGTGTGTGTGTGTGTGTGTGTGTGTGTGTGTGTGTGTGTGTGTGTGTGTGTGTGTGTGTAATGGTTTTCCGGACAAAGACAGTCCGTGTATCCATTGTCCCTCGGTCCAGATGAATTTGTAGGGTATATACGTATATATATATACGTATGTACACACGATAATAAGACTTTATTATTTTCCGTCGGAGTCGAGTAAAACGAGCGTCACGTAAGGAGCGGGCGCAGGAGTGGTAGCGGCGGGGCGGCGGCGGCGGTGGTGGTGGCAGCGGAGTAGCGAAACTCCTGCGCTGCACTCGCCGTATTACTATAGCTGTACACACGTCGAGTGGAAATATATACGTACATACAAGTGGTATAAAAGGAAAAGAGAGAGAGAAAAAAAAAAAGAAAAAGAGAACGCAACACAGCTCAAAGTTATTGTGTCCCGCTGATCGAGATGAATGATGATTGTCGTTCGGGCCGACGACGACTGCCGGTGACGACTGCCGGCGACCCCCGCTCCTCCCGCCCCGTCACTCCCATTCCCCGCCGCACTCTGTCCGAGCGCGCGCTCCAGTCTCACTTATCCCCTCTACACCTCCTGCCCGCCGTGCCGCTCCGTGTCTCGCGTAACGCATAACGTCATGCGTGTGCCTATGTACGGTGCGTACCCGTACCTGCGGCATGCCGTATATTAAATAATATCGTGTGCGGCCGCAGCCGCCGCGGACGTGGCGAGGAAGTCCGCGCGTTAGTTACATCAGCGCTAATCGTATTCGTCGTCGTCGAAAATACGCCCTCTACCGACAATCACACAACTTTACCCGCGTATAACACGTATAAAAATCCCCTTCACGATATTATGAGCCGTACCCACGCCGCGTCCCGCGCACGTACTGTCGTGATACTATAATAATAATACGTACCCGCGCCCATATCCGCCGCGATGCGTTTACGCCCGTCGGACGGAAAGAACACCGTCGTCGTCGTTTGAGTCGAATCGCAAATCGAACGCCGACGAGTTTTCGAAAAGCCATCAGTCACCCGTACAAACACAACGCGCGTAACATTAACAATATGTGCGCGTGCTTGTGTACACACATACCGCCCCCGACGACGTCGAAATCCGTTTGTTTGTGACGCGATAAAAAATTAAGAAATCTAGAAATGGTTTCGTATAAACGACTATCGGGCGAAAAATCTGAACCTTTCAACCGTTTAAGTTACGACGCGAACGAAAGACGACGCGTCCTCGACATTAACGGAATGTGTACTGACGCGCATTCGTCCTTTTATGATTTTTAGGCGTGTTTTTTTAACGCGTTGATCGCCACCGCTCTCTCGCAACAGCACGTTAAAACTAATTTTGAAATGTAAATAAATCCAACGTTTGTCGTTTCGATCCACCCGTAGAACAACTCTTGTTACCGAGTTACCGAGCTCATTTGGTCCTGGGGACGCGGCTAACGACGCGCAGAAGTAACGAGGAAGAAAAAAAAATAATGCAAAAAACTTACCCGCTGCCGAGCACTTCGAATTGTGACGATTAACAATAACACGATAGGCGGCCCCTTTACGTGCGGTGTACAAAGGAGAGTTACAGTCGCTTCGAGTATTCCAAAGTCAATGCATCTGCGCGTTAACGGGTTTACGTAAATTTTTGGCATTTTTTTTTTTTTTTTAATCTTTTGTCGTCCTATGCGTTTCCTCCCCCCCCACCCCGAATCGTCGAATCGTCGGTGTATAAATGCCATAAACACACGTAACATTACGGTCCGGCGCACGTCACGCGGCGAGCGATCAACGTTGCCCCGGAGTCGTTCTGACGCGCGCTACGACGTCTATCGTGCAACCACGTGCCGTCTAGAACGCCGCACTCCGCCGGGGTAGCGCCGCGGTGCCGTCCGAGCGGTACCGTTTTCAAACGAATGCCCGCACCGGAAACCGTGCGAATACACGAGTCGACGTTCGCGGCGGACCCAACGGCTGCGCGGTGTCGCGATCTCCGTTCACGGCGGCGCCGCGTCCAATTCGAAAAACGCCGACCCCGTCTCCGCGTCGTATTTCCGTATACAGCGGATCGGGCGGCGCGCTTGCTGTCGCGCTCCGTCCGCCGCGCGCGTCCCCGGTAGCGTTTCGCTGTGCGTTTGCGAAATGTCGTGCACCGCGGCGCGGCGACCGTTTTGTTTCGAAAACAACGACAATTGCCGTGCGTACAGGAAACCGACGTTAACCCGAAACTGCAGAGAGCCGACCCCGTGATATCGGCAGCAAACGCCGTCACGCCGTCGCGTCGCGGCCGATGGGTAATCTACGTTGATCGATAAAAAAAAAAAAAAAAAAATTGTTTTTTCCGCGGCCGACGAACGTGGGCCGAAAGCGACGGCCGCGGTACGCGGAGAGCCCTCGTAAATTCAGTCACGACACACATAACATTATTATTATGATCTTAGATTACCGTCCAGATATCCGGACCTGTAGCACGTCGTCCGAACGGCTAAATCCACGCGAGCCGTATAATAATAATAATAAGCGTCCAGATTATGCGGTATTTTTTTTTATGTTTTTATTTTTTTATTTTTTTCGATACATTTTACTCGTACGTACGACATTGATATTCCACACGATATACATTATGCACACACAACCGCCTAATTTTTTATTAGCGCGATAATTGAATAACAACAGACGAGCGTTTCGATCTGATACCGCGGATGTTGTACATCTCGTAACACGGTGAACATAGAAACTGCACTACACCTTGTATAACGGTAATAGTGTCCAATATTTATAAGGGATCGGTCCACACGATAAACTGCACTTCTCGTATAATATTTTAAAACGCAAGTCGTATGGGTACGTTTTCTGCAACGACTTATTGAATTCCACACTTGCGTATATTTAACGGGAACGGTCCAGCGATAAAACAAATATTACATCAATTTAAACAATATAGTAACAATCAAAAAACGAAATAATCTATAGTTCCATATTCAAGCATAGATATGCAAACAATGAAAATAAAAAATAATCAGAAAAATTAGAAACAAGCAATTTGCTTACACTTTAGCAGCCAGATGTCGTGTAAAGCGGAAAAAATAAGCGAATGCTTGAATTCCCGTACTCTAATCGTAAGTTATACCGAAGCGTTGTCTCCGCAAAACACAGCGCCTACAGTAGTGCAGCTCGCTAAAACGACTCGCTCAGATCGAAATATGACAAGAGACTTTTTTTTTTTTTTTTTTTTTTTTACTGTATTTTGGATGTGGTTGGTGCTGCGTGGACGGTTTCTACGTGAAATTATAGTTTATTGTTTAAAAATGCACGTTCAGCGACTGGGAACTGCACGCTCGCGGAGCGGGGTTTCTTTACTCGTTTCAATTTATTTTTTAATCACTACGTATTTCATTAACTGTTCGGGTTTTTTCCCGTCAATTTGGACTCTCCGGATCCGTTTAGCTATCGATACATCTTTAGGTAAGTAGGCGAATCGTCGCCGTCGTCGTCGACTGCCGCGTTAACGGAATTGTCGTGGCGACCCGTCCGTGCGAAATACCGTCAACACCGGGTGTGCAGCTGTGAAACACACCGCCGCCGCGCCGCGAAAACGACTCCGGTCTATTATTACGGTAACGGTCGACGTTTGTTCGGTTTTACTCGTAAATTTGTGCATACGAACGCGTCGGGTCGTCGAAACGACGGGCACCAAATGTGTTTCCGGCCGGCGGACACTTTGCGAGAGGCCATATGACGAAGAGGGTCACATCGAATATTATTGTTGTTGCGCGGCTGCCAGTCGCGTGAGCCGCAAAAGCTTAAGCTGGACGGACGGAAAAAAAATCGAAAAAAAATCGTATACGGTATTAATTTCGGGTTGGGCGACGGAATAATGATAATAGTAATAAAATGAAAAAAAAAAAAAAAATAATAATAAATAAAAACCGTCGTATTACGCTATGGTATACGCCGCTATTATGCACAACGTTACTCGCGGCAATAAATTTAGGCCGAAACGCAACCTACACGTAGGTACACGTAACGCAATAAAACGATCGTAAAGACGACCGCGCGCGGCCGTAACTACGCGCCGATCGCCCGGGGCTATGTTCCGTCTCCCGACCCGGAGACCGGTTTTGTATTTTTTATTTTTCGTGTTATTTTTTTTTTTTTTTTCCACTCTTCTTCTTCTCCGCGACCGGCTACCACTGTTACACCGGTGTTAATCCTTCGACCGGTAGCCGCAGGGGGTCGCTCGGCACTATAATAATATTGTGTTAGCAGAGGAGAAAATAATAATAATAATAATAATATATTATAATCGTAATTATAATGTTTTTTTTATTTTTTTTTTTTTTTCCTCTTTGTTTTGTTTTGTCGTGTTTTAATTAATAACTTGTCACGATATTTCTCATTATTTTTTCACCCAAAGTTAATTACGAAAAAAAACCCCTATGCCTGTACATTTCTGTTATTAGCCGCTACCGGCATTACATTGTAATAATAATAAACAGTAAAAAATATTACACCGCGGCTACTGCGACAATCAAAAGAAAATTACGCGGATTAAAATAACGGGGAGCTGGGGGGGGAGGGGCATTATACCCAGTTAGAACAATAAAAGTTCTCGATAAGAACAAAAAAAATAAAATAAAAATAAACAGATTTAATCGTTGTATATTTTGCATATTGTATTACTAAAATGAGTTTTTTTTTTTTTACTAACCCGTACAATCAGTTCGGTTTGGGCTTAAATGCATATTATCGCATTGCAACATCGCGAGTTGTTTATTTGTGTCAATATGTAATCTGACGACACTTGTTGATAGTAAATTTACGATAAATATACAAAGACATCGTTATATTTCGATTTGGGCGTTGATATCGTCTCCGTTTAAATTTCGTTTATTAGATTGAAATTTTTTGTTATGATTTTATTATTTTTTTTTCTACGTTGACAAAATGATGTGAATCCTACTTATACGTTATTATATTTGAACCGATTACACATCGATTACACGATTCGGCGGTACTGAAAAAGTAATAATTGTTTTGTTTTTCGACGGATCGCCGTAACGAACGGCGGATAATTTATCGTACGAATCGAGATCTCTCGTGTTTCTGCCCGTCCTGACGGGTAGGTGTACACCGGCGGTGTTGAACAGGTAATTTTAGACGGTGCCGTTATACGAAATTTCATACACTGTACGCGACGCGTTACTACGAATAACGTCCGGCGAAAAATTAATTCGACGAGGGACGTTCGGCCAGTGTGACTAACCACGATTCCACCTATGGCTGTTCACGGGGTTACGGACGTTTCGACCGTTTGCGGGTCGTTGCGTACACGTGGTGCAGCGTTACGGACCCGTCTCGGAACGGCAAGTTCCCCGGTATAACAGCGCAATGATGTCTGTTCGTAGACACTGTAAATGATTTCGATACGAGCCGCATAACCGAAATTGATATTTGTGTCGCGCTGCCACGCCGGTACGACAGTACCCTACAGTTCAAACAAAACGATCGCTTTTTTACCGTCCAAGAAGTCACGCTGGGGGGGGGGCGAGAAATCGATTTGTCGCGATTTTTTCCCTACAAATATCTTCAGTTCTGTTCCATTACAAATTGAACGAACACAATTCTTTTCAGTTGCACACCGCACCGCAATAAAATACGGTATTATTTTTCCTGCGTTTCGAATATGCTTCGGAAATTCGGCTAATCGCAATACACGCGTTCAATGCAATACGGTACTTTTAGCGAATCGTATTTGTATTGATACGCGGAGATAGATGGTGATAACATCTTTTTTTTTTTTTTTTTACAAATAGAATGAACAATTTATGAAATCATAGATAGGTATCAAAAACAATATACATTTCTGGTCATGGCCTAATTGTACTAGACTTGAACCCCTAGAATCCCTCCCGTTGATTAACGTTGGATACACCGTTGATCATATATGTACTACCACTGCGGTTATGATAAAAAAAAAAAACCGTCCACATTTAATGTATAGGTGATATTTGACGATTTTAAAATAGCACGTACAACAGAATTAAATTGTGCACACAATAGCGGCGTCTTGCACCGGGCATGTATGTATACTATGTATATAATAAAGAAAACAAAATAGAACGATTTTTTTTTGTCGGTCGTGCTACAACGTTCGCGGGACAGAAAAACGTATGCCTAGTAGATTCGCGCGTTTATTTACGTACTATTATTATTATCATTATTTCCATTATTATTATTATTAATATTATTATTATTATTATTGTTATTATTGTTATTATTACTATCATGGTATAGGTTCTAAACGAGCACGCACAAGCACGTGATGTGTGTGCAGAACCGGTTGTCGTCACGTGACGCTGCCACGCCGGTACCTCATGCTGGGCTCGAAAACAAAGAGACCACTATACGTATGCATATATATATAATACATACACACATACACACACAAACACATCACACACGTACACACACACACACACAAACACACACACACACACACACACACACACATACACGCACACACACACACATACGCTATGCGAGTACACTCGCTTCCCCTGCTCCGTTTTCGCGTAAATATACGGACGCGTTATACTGTAGTACAAGACGCGGTTCTCTATAGGAGTTATACAAAACCAATGGACTAGCGTTATAATATTATTATCTGTGTAGACTGAGAAACGACCGAGTGAGTTCGACAGGTATTTATAATTAGTATCGATCGACGGCGAAGACTTCGCTTTTATTCGACCAGGAATATGTAAATTTTCAATGTTGTTGGTTACTTAACCGTTGGTCTTAAAACCCGTAAATGTTTCATCTAGTTTTGTTGTCCTTTTGATTCAAATTTATTTATTTTTAGTTTACGAGAAAAGTTGTTTAAGCTTACAGTAAAGAGCTTACAAAAGATATTCAGAACTGTTCGGATTCGGTTCAATCTATCCACAGAAGTACTATAATATTTGCTCTGCAGAAATATGTTTAAAATAAAGTATGATAAATCCTTCTGGCTTTAAAGCGAAGATATTGTAATATTATAATAAGGATTTTTACGTATTTCAGTTTGATTACTACAGATGAAATATTATTAACTACATACACACATATATACATAAAAATCTGCGATTTATCTAGGATTTTTCAATGGAAGGGGAGGGCAATGAAACAAAGTCAAAATTACACGTTTGTCTACTAACGTTAATTTCATAGTTGCATTAAAAAATATACTACTAATTTAATCAATAAAATACGAAATAAACCCTAAGGTAACGTTAACACAAAACGATAAAAAAATATTTCAATGTAGCATCGCCCTTCTCCGATTGCATCAATGATAATAATAAAATATTTATCAATTATTTTTTTCCGTTTTAATCATTCGATTTCAAAAAAAAAAATTATGGCTTTTACGTGGCCTTATTATAATATATAATACTTTAGATAACGTCGATAACTTTTAGAAATTGGTTAAAAAGGATGAATAAAATAACTTTTTTTTTAAAAATGTGTATAATTTCCACGATTTATTTTAAATTCTAAAATTAAAGAAGAATTTATTTATTTTATTTTTGAAAATATTATATTACCTATGTACACTAAAAAAATACATCTTTCTTCTTAGCATTATGTTTACAGACCACATACATCAGATCGGCTATTTTTATCCTGTTCCTTCACATTTATCTTTCCGTACAGTCATTAATTTTATCTATTCCTTATGTCTCCATGTCCTTAATATAACATTAAAGCATGCTATTTTTTTCTGGCCTCCCTCATCCCTTCTTTATGAGTATTGACAAACAAGTTTTATATATTATTAACGACTAAGTTTTACACAATTATTGTTATATTTAATTTTTCGTATAAATACGTACTAAATATAATAGTAATATGGAATAATATATTATATTACTACAAATATTGAAAAAGAAAAATGTCACGAGGGGGGGGGGGATATAACCCCCTCACCCATCATCCGTCTGACTACTCCTGATTATTTTTTATATAATTTGAAATCCAAATTTAAGTATAACTTTAATGCTACGTACCTAACTTTAAATAAATAACGACTACGGTTTAGTAAACATTTTAATTGTAAAATAAATGTATTCATAGATATGTAAAAATAAATAAATGAGGTAAGTATCAAACTTGCTTACAATAAACTTGTAAACCATATAGTATTATCTACCTTGGAATTTAAGTGCATAAAATATACTGGAAAAAAAAAACCATAATCGTAATTATCATCGTACAGACTTCTATTTTTTTACGTATCAAGAAGGTTTAAACTTGTATGCCATAATTTCTATCCGGTCGTCCATAATTATAAATTGTAATGCTAATATTATTGTGAATCACCGTAAATACAATAAAATTGATTTAGTTTACACGAGTCTACTAATTTTGTTTGGTAACATTGAAGGTTATTTTATTATAGAAATTGATTTTATATGTTTTTCGAGAAAAGAAAAAAAAGGTTCTGGTTGAAAAGGTACAATGAAAAGTCGCCATATTAATAATACGTCCAACAATGCAATTTCTATTATATTTATTAACTATTGTTTTAGCCAATATGTACATCAATGTACCTAGTACATTGATGTATATTTTTTCTAAAGATTTTTATACGTTTCAAATCAAACAAATAAAACCGAAAAGTCCGTAATTTCGTCTATGCACAAAAACAGTACATATTTTATTATAACCGTTTGGATTTTAAATAAATGCACAATAAAAAGGAAAACGCACGCAAATTTGAAATGACTATGTAGTGAATTATTATCAAATAGCTATTACAAAAATACATTACGTGTTGTAAGCAATTATATTGCAATCATTAAGTAAAACAGTTGTTTTATAGACAATCGGCTTGATAATACATTTTCTTCGACTGTAAAATTATTTGTTGCGTACCTACTACCTGTATGTATCTTGCATAGTTTCATTTACTTTTTTACACCATTATTATTATTGCAATCGTTATTACATTATAACTGTTATTATACGAATATAATAGGTATATATGACATATTGTGCACACTTTAAAACCATTCGATCATTCGAATCATTCGATGAATTCTAATTGAAAACATTGTTCGTGAATGTTTTGTAGTCCGCACGTATAATGCTGCGTTTTTTTAGCGTAGGTACCTACGTGATCCACAACAGCCCGACACCCTTCATTATTGTTTTGTTCAATGCGTACCTATTTATAACAGCATAAATTATGTATCGCCGAGTTTAGCGACGATAATAATTAATAATGACACTAAGGCACAAATAAAGAAATAATTCGAAATATAATGTGATTTCAACGATTCGCGACGAAAACTTATACTATTTAAATATTTTAACGTTACGTTTCATAGAATTTCACGAAAAAAAAACTAAACATTCAATCAATATAGGTTGATTTGATTGAATATTTAATATAATTAATAACACATGTTTTAAATGCATCTTACTGAAATTAGATTACACTTCATTGTTTTAAAACCTTCGAAAATGAAATCATTTAATTTTTATACATCATATTTAGTTTAATATATACTTTCGCTAAATAAACGCATACAACTCAATGCTATTGTATACGATTTATATCAATAAAAAACAACTTTAACATTTGTTTGCGATACTGTGTAATTTCGAATTTTGATATCATTAATATGTATGAAATGCAAAACGAGAGCGGAAATAATTTAAAATTATAAAGTTCTTATTGGTACTCAGAAATAATAAAATAAAATAAAAGTGTATAAATCACGGGTATTACCATAAAACAATATTATATATTTTTTTTATTTTACAATATGTTTCGGTCATAGGCCGCAATCAGGTAATAAATTAATACGAAAAATACCGGAACAAGAGCAAACGGAAAAATGCATAGGTACAAAATAAAATAATTGCATCGTGCGTAGGCACTCGCGAAGTAGGAATAGGCGGAACGATGGGGATACAGGGTCGTTTTATTTACATAATTGTGTATCGAAGGCAAATAACCATGAATTAAATAACCATTGAAATGATTCTGTAGGCTGTAGAGTATAGCAGAGCACGTAATTATTAATCGTTTGAAAACTAACACTTAATTAAGTTCCCGATTGAATTGAACGTTTTTAAAAGCTATATTTATACAGGCAACTGCCTGTCTACCCGAAAGATATACTAATGTAAAGTTTCCAAGAAGTGAAATGAATGAATGAATTAATTAACGAACTCAAAATACACACTAATGAATAAGCGCATATATACTATTAATAGTGATTTATGAAAACTAAAAAGACAACTTCTCGATTTTTAAATGCAACTGTTAATCCCCTAAAATTGGTTTCGATTTCGAAGAAATAAAAAAAAACAAAATCAACATTCAATATATGTTATTTAAAATCCGTTCGATGTGACAACGTATAAGTAACACGCGCATAAACTGTTTATCCAGCATTGGCAATGTTATTTTTGGGTTAAGGCTGAACGGCCACGTGGATTCTATGTACTGTTTAGAAATAATTAAACAATGATTTTATTCACTATAAAGTAGTTATACTGTTGATCATGTAGGATTTCATGTCTGTAATTATCAATATCGTAATAAATCGCGAAAGTTGTGGATTATAAAACCGTATCTAATAATATTGTCCTTTCGTTCCGGGACGAGTTTCTCAATGTCTGCAGTTTACCGGTTGCATCTTCAAAAAATACACAATTTGCGCGTCAAAAATAGCGAAAAATCGCCACTTATTATGTCATCCATTTAATACTGTAATTATCGAGTAAAATTATTTTTACTTTTAATATGGGAGAATGGGGCACAGTGAGACACGGGACACAGTATGACAGTGAAAATAGATAACAGACAGATGATCGTACATCATACGTTCCTACGACCCAAACCCCGGCTCCTCCAAATCACGCTCAAACATAATCTCACCATACACAGAAACAGATTTTTGTTGACAACTTTTCCTCCCTAATTTATCAGACTTAGGACCGGCTGATAGTGAATTTCACGTTACTCGTTTGAAATTCATTTAACGGGTGTGTTCAACAAGTTTTTGTATAGTGGGTTTATACCGAATTCTGTCCGACGTTTAAAAATCTTTTGAAATAAATATGAGTTATAATCCTGAAACTTTTGATTTTATGAAAATATGCGATCATCAGTGATGACCGTGAACAATGTGAACAAATTTTTACGTTCTTTTACGTTTTACGAATTTTCAACTTAATACATATTGTTGTTATTATATTATAATGTAAAAATATCTCTCTGGGATACTCATTCGCAATAGTAATAATCGTAATAAACCCGTTCATCGTTATTATACATATAAATGAACGGTCGAGAAAAGGACTTTTTACGTCGTGATATAATGAATAAACATCAATTATGTCATTTTCCTCAGGGAGATTTATACATAAGGTTTCGAAATTATGTGCGATTTTTTTTCTTTCAACGGTGAACAATTTTCGGGGCGGTGAAATTAAAAAACAAAATCATTGTTCACGACATATTTTTAGTAGCAGGAATTATTATTATTTTTTTTTTTTTGGTTTAAATTATACTTCGAAATTTAACGCATATATGTATTAAAAAAAAAAAGTCTATAGAATTTCAAAAGCCTGCCATTTACTACGTGAACACGTTCGGAGATTCCGAGATTATGGCGTTTGAGTGCTATTGTTAGAGGTGTACTGAACCCTGCTTGAACTCTGGGTATTATGGCACACTATAAGAAATCGGTTTAATGACACAAGATTTTTTCATCATTATTATTATTATTTTTTTTTTTGACAATTTTTGCACACAAGTACTTCACCTCGTATGAAAATGAATAACCTAAAACCATCCTCTGAAAAAATAAATCCGCTTACAAAGAGACTTGCTCAACGTGTATTATATATGCGTACGGGTTTATAATACGTTTGACTTTAGGATAACCATAATATTCTTTTTGAATTTTCCAAATGTTTTATGCATCCGGTAAATTCAAAAATATGTTAACTTAGTTAAAAAAAAAAAAAAAAAAAAAAAAAAGGAACACGCACAGATTGAAATATTTGCCAACGTATTAGATGAAATTAATAAATACATACGTGTATTTGACTAACCCCTCCCACCACAAATTGTAATGTTTTGGACATTTTGTTTGAATAATAACACTTGAAAGTACAAAATTCTACTTTTTTTTTTTCAAGGTTATCGAAATTATTTTGTAAACCAACAATGGATATTCTAAAAAAAAAAAAAAAAAAAAGATTTTTAAAAATGTTTACAAGTCTTTACTTTTACTTTTACGAGTACTGTTTTCCGATCGGTTTAGATCGAGAATGAAAAGAATAAAAACGTGCGGTGTATTATTAAATGCCGGGGACAATTTTTTATCGAATTTTATCTGCCAGTGTGAACGCAAAGCTTTTATTATACGTTATAGTAATTTTGTTCGCCCCAATAATGCATTTTCAAGATCCATTAGCGATTTCGATTGTGCAAGCAGCGTTTTTACATTCTTTTCGTTTCCTCTTGTAAAATTCTGGGAAAATATCTCGCTTCAAACATTTGTTTCAGCAATATTACCTCTTGTATGCGAAAAATCACCCTGCCACGATAAAAACCGTACAATACCAGCATCACTCACTGGAGAACCGTGAAATTGGGTTTCGGTATAGAAAGGAAAACTGCACGGTTTGAAAACAATATCATTACTCATTGGAAAAATGTCAATACGTAAAACATCTGCGCGCGAAAAGTAACGGAGATGAATGGAGTCACAGGAGGTGAGAAAAACTTATTCAAAAACACTAGCGGAACGAATAGCGCAGGGAAATATAAAGTATTATTATGCATTAATGCTATATGAAAAATATAAATTTTATTATTATTATTTTGACTATAGTAATTTTGCACCGGATATCGATTAACTATATTATACTAATAATTTATATAGTATCTATACCTACTATACATAAAACCAGCGTAATATTTAGTATTCCAAAAAAATATAATATGTTCTTTAAAAACGTCGAGACAATGTATAAAACATGCTATATATACCACAAACAGTGTTTAATCTGAGCGTTTTAGATTTCTTTTCTAAGATTTTTAAGATTAATAATTCTTTTCGTCTGTAAAACTTAACTAGTGCACGTTCTAAATCAAAACATGATTTTTTTTTTTTTTTTTAGTTGTATAAAACTCAAAAGAAATGGTAAATAATAATTTTTAATCTTCATAGACGCGAAAAGTTAAATATCGATGATGCTTTGATTATTTTGCCAATATTGGAGAAAATTAGTAAAAAACAAAGATTTATAGTATATAACTGACATAAAATACTCGCTATATATTCCTCCGCCGCCGTATTTTAACAGTTTTAGCAGTTGTAGCTTAAAACCAGATAAATTTAAAATTATAAAATCTAATTTTTTCATCAACTTTTTATGTCTAAAGTAGGAAGGCCAAACTAGGCTTGGTATTTTTGTTATTAGATTCAGAAAAAAGTAAGGGAAAGGTAAATAAAAAAAATTCCGACACTACTTAAACAAGAACTACAACAGTATAATGTTATACACATTAGAAATAAATATATTAAAGTGATCCTCAATGTTAATACTGAAATTTTACTATATAAAACCGTACGTTTAATAATTTATTTACAGTCCGAGTAGAATATTATAATAATTTTCGGATTATGTTCGAGTCACGATTCTAATGTAAGTATATTATACGATTTCTGTTCGTACCTACGTACCTCAACGAGTTAATTGACTACGTCATTGGTTCCAAACTTATATTTTCCTCACAGTCCTAATCTTTTTATCAAACGGCTTATACATCTCAATACAACTATTATTTATTTTATTAGTTTACATTTATAATGATTTTTATTTTTTATTCTCGTAAAATGATTCAAGTAGGTGTGCTATTATTTGGAGATTAAATTTCCAAGGATTTAAATACCTAATGTAAAGTTCACATTTTCGCAATACGCCCTTTGGTAAACACTGGCAAACCTATACCCATTTACGGTTAGTATTGCTTTCCTGACTGACAATTGTTGGTACCTACCTATATATATATATATATTATATTCAACATTGAATCGTTTCTATAATTTAACCTCGACAGAGAAGTTTTCAAGGGCAGCTATATATGTATACTCGATGGTCCCTCTGCTGAAACAAAATAATCACTTTCCGCGGTGTTCATATTTACGTCAAGTTTTCAGTTTAACTATAATAATTGCATCATATTTTGTATCTATGTTTCGTGAAACATTTAAAACTAGACATTTAATTCATACCAATTTAAATATATTTTCTTTTATTACAAAATAGTGAAATAGTTGTGATTGAACTTTTTTTTTGTAACTTATCGTATAAGTATCCCTTTGTCATTTTTACAGGTGTCAAAAACAAAGTCTGCGTTTTATTTAGTTTTATTATTAATTATTTTTTAGAAATTAGAGGTAAAATGAATAATTTGATTTTTAAACGTTTGAAGTATTAAATCACAAATAAATGTGTTGGTATATTATATTTATAATATAATAATGTATTTTATTTAAAATAAAAAATTAATTAATAGTTTTTTTACTACAATAGGCAAAAATAGAAAACAAACAATAATCATTACATACTTAGTTATAACGACGTAAAAAAAAAAAAATCGAAAAACGCGTTGAGTGGATTTTTTTAACTTCCTTTTGATACTTAGTGTATTAAATGTTAAAAAATAAATATACTTTTGTCACTATATAAAATGATTACTAGAAGCAGTAGAAGGTCAAGGTTAAAAAAAATAAATAATAATTTTTCCACTGTGCTGATATTTCATTATGTTATACAAAGGTGCTGGCATTTATAACAATAGAATAAAGTCGACCTTATAGTTTTTTTTTTATTTTTTATAAAATTGCATATTAATGGAGAAAACCTTATTTGAAGGGAGGAGCAGCTGTCCAGTGATGGCCCCCATAATGTAAAATATTCAGGATATCTCAAATGGTGTTAATTAATTATTTTTGCTTTCTTTAATGGAAATTCGATTGTAAACGTAATAACAATATATTTTTTGTAATCAACGCGTAAGAAAAAAAACTTGATTTTCAATTTATGTTATCATAATACGTCATAAAGTGAGCTGAGTTAGAAGTTGAGCAATAGGCTTAATATTCATATTTAAATGAATAACGATAAGAATGTTAATAATAAATATTATGTCATTGGCATCCTTGGCCATCGGATCAACAACCGTAAATTTGCACTTGTAACCAAACGGACAGACGGACGGACGGACATCGCAGGTTTCTAAAATTATGTTTAGAAATTAAAAAAAAAATAATGTTTCGAATAAAACCTTTTTTTTTGTGAACTTTGAGTGTTTTGGGACACGGGATAAACTTAATCGAACTTGGAATCGTATATAAGTTATTTGTATGTATATTAGAACTAATTTAGGACGATTGACGAACGAAAAAACTGCAGTAATAAAAAAAGCTGTCCTAGGATCACGAGGACGGGCGTTGTCACTGTTGTAGGTGGAAAGTTGGGAAGGTAGTGTACGGACGGGAATTTAATATATATTTGGAGTATAATTTAGAGTTCAGCTGATAGTGATGCTTGTTCAATATTTTACCGATTTTTCCGTTTTTCTACGTTTTCCCTAGTTTTTCCACGTTTTTTCCCGGTTTTTCACATTTGCTGAGAAAACTCTTTGGAAATTCGAAAACAGATCTCCTCAAAAGTACCTTCCCAGTCAGATTTCCTTTTAGAAAAAGTGACGTCATTGTAAATCAGAAAAAAATCTCTGGTAGAAAAGTTGGGCACAGATAAAAAAAAAAAAAAATAAAAATAAACGTCTTTAAAACCATACGTTTCTTCGCTCCACATATAAAATACTCAATACACTCTATTTTGCCATTATACCTGTATATAGGTTTATGTCCGCTGTTTAGAGACCATCGAGTGTGCGCGCATAACACAAAGCCGATAAAGTATTGTTTATACGGACGTTCTCCACCCTCCCCCGTTTGACTAATCAAATATACATTAAATCCACACATCGCGAACCATAAACAGGTACCTGCCTACCTACGTACGTACAAACCATAAAACCGCTCACGTATACGGTAAAGTAAGAAAAATAACCCGTCGGTTGTCGGCAGGATATACGCGCGGATAAATCGTCGAAAAAAGGGACGGAAAACAGAGGGGAAACATATAAATATACATACATATATAATGTATAAATATATATATTGTACTGATACGCGTGTGTTTATTTTTTGATATATTTTTGTTTACCGGAAATTCGTTTCGAATCGCGGCAGTCGCTTTTTTTTTTTTCGTCCATTATTCACGATGACAAAACAACATTTTCTTTTATTATAATAATAATATACCCTCTCGATTTTCTCAACGTATAATATATTGTACAGTGACAACGTCGTGACACACATATTATCATTATTATTATTATTATTGCGAACCGTCTTGGGTGTAGGTTATTGTCGAGACACTCTGATACGTAATAATAAAATCGTCATATTATTATTGTAACTGCGAGCGAACGGGAGGGGGGCAGGGTGGAGGGAATATTGTAAGTATATATTATTTTGTTGATTTCCAGTGTCGTCGTGGCCGTCAGAGCGACGCCACTGCGCTCCTGTCGCGAGGGAGACGGTTTAAAGGATTTTTAACCGTCGTCGTCCCCGTCATCTGTAGCCGATAAGTTTAATCAGTAAAATATTGTCTTAGCTATACCTCGTAGGTATAGCTAGCAGGGGCATGCGGTTGCGTGACAGCAGTGGTTGTATATGGGTACCTCGAGTATATACATATAACAGCGGATATAATGGCTCCCACGTATTCCTAGCGACGTAGACGTATATAATACGATATAGAATCCGATATCTCTACCAAAGACCCTTTACACGAAACAGCTGCAATTGCAGAGGGAAATTAAACGGCCCGAGGGGAGCCGAAACGACGCACCACCATATATTATTATGATTCGTATAACCACAAAGACGAGATAATATTTTGGATTCCTGTTGAAACAATATAGTGCGCGTGTATAGGTATCATTATATTATATTATGTTCAAACGGCAACGTAATATCTGTTTGGTATAAGTCCACAATATGTAGGTGATGTATCTATAATATTATTACACTCGTACGATATACAGTTACGCGATGCTTTGTTAAATTATGCATTTTATATACGCATTTATGAAAAATATTATTCTTATTATTATACAATATGTATGTAATGAATGATGAATAAAATTGATTTTTCAAAAACCGAAATTTTATTACCGAACAGTCACACGTGTATAATATCAATTCGAAATTACATTTTTAATTGAATATCGATCTTTAAATAACAAAAAATCCAAAAAAAAAAAATCATCAGTTTTAAACGTTTAAACGCTTATTTGGCTTAGCTGTTGTATACAGGCCATGAATGTCTCCTTTTGTTGTTTCAGTCACATTCGTCTATTTGCTTATTTATCTTGGTTATCCGTTTCCTCCAAATTTGCTGTTCCTCGTTGCGTTTAAAACTTTTGAATAATATACGTTTCTGAATGTTGGACTCGTTGAAATTCTTCGCAATGGTTTCCGCGTTAGTTCTTCGTTCGTACAGTTCCGTTTCAGTATTATACGCAAGTCCGAATTCTCTGCTAAAAACTTTTCATTCAAATGTTAATAATTTCGTCTCTTTACCTCGTTGCTCGTCGACCACATGTTTATAACAGTGTACAGTTATGTATAAAAGCATATCGAACACGATTTTAATTGTACGTGCACCCGATCTGTAGCCTTAACAACGCAGTTACACATGCATCCAAATAATGTGATATAATAAAACGTGTAAATTGACGGTCTGACGTATACCGCGTTTAATACCACCGGCCGCGTTCTAAACGTACCGTTTTACGTTAATCGAATTAAACGAAAAAACTCGCGCGGCGATACTATTAAAAGTTTTACCGAACACGATAGTATAATACACAATGTATATTATAAATATATATATGCATTATAATATGCGACTGCGGATTTATATTTTTATCGTATAACCGCGAAGAAGCGGAGAATGAAAACATGTATAGTGTTTGTGGGTGTGCACCTAAAAACTTGTATATACGTATACCAGCACTTCATAACTTTCGTTGTTATCCGTCTAAACTTTTGACGTCAAGGCTGCAGCCGAGTCGAGTAGAAGTCGCCCCGAAAATGGCGGTGGCGGCGGTTTCTCCGATATCAAAATCCGATTTCGATTACATTGTATATAATATTTTTCGTGTGTGTGTGTGTGTGTGTGTGTGTTTAAAAAAAAACTTTTATAATTAAACTGATGGCACGTGTATTACGTGAAGGTTTTCGGTCAGGCGCTCAATACAACAGTCCGGCCGAGAGCGCAAGTATCGTAAATTGCTTTTAAAGAAACCCTAAAATAGTATTATGCGCCTTTTATTAGTTCGGTTTTTCGATTTCGAATATAATGTTCGTATCACTACATTATTATTGCATAATATTCACTGTAGCCCGACCTTAAGCGACATTAGCCGGTCGCAAACGAAAAATAAAATGCATTTATCGACGACATAAGGGCCACACACGTTATAAATGGTAAATTGTCCAGGAAAACCGTTTAAAGTTTTCGAATTTTTCAAATCCCTGTGGTAACTTTATCAAATTTAAATTATGTGCTGATGTAAAGCTTGTTAGCTTGACTTGGCCAAAACGCTATATTATTTAAGAAAAACATAGGATATACTTCTCACGCGGGTGTAGCCACTGTTGTAGCTGGAAAGTTGAGAAGGTAGGATACAGAAAAGAATATTGATTTGTATCCAACAACTCGAATTTATTTAATAATTCAAAGTAAATATATTCAATTTAAATTGTGTTATTTTAAAAAAAATATTTAATTTTTTGTTTTAGACTAATCTTGATAAAATTAGAAGAAAATGAAAAAGACAGCAGAGAAGAAAAATAATGATTTTTTATCATATTTTAATGTAACAAAGATTCATTTTTTTCTAATTTAATTTTAATAATAACATTAAATAATATTAAATAAATTTAATAATTTAATAGAAATAATCTTGTACATGTTTTTTTGTAAATGCACATTTTCTAATGTTTTACTCTTACAATGCGTAATTATTTCGATCATTTAAGGTCATGAAGTCCCTAGTCCTAAATTAATATATTATATTGTGTATGCAGGGTAATCATAATTTTACATTACAGTGGCGTTCTTATGTAAAAATGGAAAATAGAGAAAAACGTATACAGAAAAAATTGTATTAAATAGGAAACGGCATGTGATCTAAAATTATGTGCGAGAAAAAAATTTTTAAAAACTTTAAATGAGAACCTATATTTATTTTCTAAACAACATCTTTAAGATATTTATTTTAATAATTCAAACTGATACTTTACCAACCAATACTTTTTCGTAAATAGTATAGTAAGTAATGTATATTTTAGTAGTATTCGTTTATTATTTTTCAAAGAATATTTCAATAACACAAAATAGGCGAGAAAAAATTCTATTTTCGTAAAGAAGCTGTATATATTTATATATAAGATATTTATTATAAGACGTTTTTCAAATAAATGTATAAGTTTAAAGAGGATTGCACATGTTTTTTTTTGCAAGTGATTTTAACGAAATTATTGAAAAAACGAAAATTAAGCAGCCCAAAAATATTCAAATTTACGTTTGAATAACATTAAGAAATATATCAAGTATTTTCGATCCAAATGTAAAGTATATTAAAGATACCTATATTTATTGTGTTAACGTAAAATTCGATTGAAAGAGGTTTATGCAAAATATAAAAACGTACCCCTCAAAGCGTTTTTTTTTTTTTTTTTTTGTATTTTTACTTAAGTAGCATGGACATTTGTGACAATGGCGTTGTTTTTATGGTTCGCCTTATTGAATTTCGATTTTATTCGGTTAAGATAACGGTTGTTCAAAATCATATTTTTATGTTACTAAAATATTTGACTAAAACGGATATTATCATGTCGTGTCAATCTCTAGATAAAGTCGTGTTCTTTCATTTGCATCGTGGACTCTGTTCCGACACTAGATTTGAACATAATATGAAAAAGAACACCCATGAAACGTGCTCTCTATTATAATAAAACATACTTAGTTTCGAAAATTTCAATTTAAATTCGTAAACCAAATATACCTACGATGCATGTAACAATATTGTTTTAGGGAAACTTTTGCCCCGGAATAAATAACGCGCAGACTATGTTTGAATAATTTTCATGTCGAGTCGAGTTACTAAACGAAGCGTTCGCGCAAAGTTCGAAATTGAAATTACATTTTACAAACACGTTAAAATCACAAACCCTTTTACGCGTGAAATTCACTATCTGACGACTGCCAGCAGTATCTCAAGGGAATCATATTATTATTATATTATCACAGACCATCGCGTTTAAGCGTATATTATTTTCGCCGTCTTCTGTCCTAAACCTACGTTTTGTAAAACTTTTTGTTTCTATACAATTGTTTTCTATATACGAGTTTTAATAATAATTTTGTTGACTCACGAGCAAGAATGCGAAGACTTTATTTTGCAAGAAGAGTTTACCTATAGTAAATGCGACTGGCAAAATAATTGTACAATGCCGAAGTATACTATATGTATACCTTAGTAATCTACCGTTTTCAAATTAATAAGGACAACATTGAAGTTCACATTCTACAATATACGAGTACAGTGTGTCATTTTTGATCGTCACACGAAACGTTGCAGTCAGACGGACTTGGATTGAAATGGTTTATTTTTTTTTAAGAGTACCAAATACATATTTCGAGCATATTTTCTAAATTGTCACCCCTGTTATGCGCGCATGTGCACTGCATGTGCAACACCAGATTCGAATAGTATTATTTTTCTCCTTGAAAACTATCTGAGATACAGCCATGGCTAGCTTAACGTGTTTTTTCGGATTTAGAGAGTCTAATTACGACGATACAATTAATTTTATGAAGACCTTTTTTCCTTTTTGGAAAACGCTTTTTTCTACGCAGCACTTCATAGGAATGTAGAATTTTCACTTGACGATACCTTTTCTAAACAAATTTTATAATAGATTCCAAAATAGTTTTTGAACAAATTTTTGAAAAAAACTAACAACAAAATGACGATACACCGGTTTTATTTTGATGAATTTTTGGGTTTCATTGGCCATAAAAGTCAAAAAAACTCAACTAATCAGTAACGTAACTAGGAACTTTATTTGGGGGTGATTTTTTTAAAATATCAAGAAAATATCATAACTAATAAATATTATACCACAGAATTCATAGTTTACTACCTAACATTTAACAATAATAATTAACGAATAAATATTCAATAAATATTTTACACTTGGTATTTTGCATTTTGTGTTGCGTAAAACAAGTTATGGCTACAAAGAAAAAAAAAGCCTGGGTTTTAGACTTCATTAGGGGGTGATGTATTACCCATATCACCCTTTTTGATAACGTCTTTGCGACTAATAATACTAATAACTTTACCAGTTTACCGAGTATCCTTCAGAATCGTTTTTTACACCGTTTACAACGATTTATAGATAATTTCAGTAAACTATAAACTAAAATATTATATTATCTTATACTACGCGTAAAAAATACGAACATATTAACTCTTCGTCTAAAATTATAACGATACATAATGCACTTAAACCTAAACTTTTTTAAACTCGTCATATTCTTACATTTGACTGAATTTGTTTTAATTAATTATGATTATTTTGTTCGACATAATATTATATTGAATGAAAAACGCACGCTTTGTTGCGGTAGGTTCAATACGTATAATATACTTACGGTGAAAATGGTTTATACAATATATTATTATATTATTTAAAACTCCGAACAATAATAAAATGTACATTGTATGTTTGTATGTATGTATAGAGCGTGTAGTCGCGGGATACATGTAAAACCCATTATATTATATGGGTTCAATTAGGTTATTTCGCGATTAAAAAAAAAAAAAGAAAACGCACTTATTGTTTATTAAACAAAACTACCGTGATTACTCCTGTATAATATGTAGTATAGCGTATAGAATATCCTGTTTTATTTTTTTGTTGTTGCTGTTTTGTTTTTAACGCAGACAACCGAGTCAAAACCTATGTAATCAAACACGTCCGTTTACAACGCCCCGGACACCACCGAATAGAATAATATTGAAAAAAAAAAAAAAACAACAAAACAGAACAAATCTAACGAAAAATCATTTGTTTTCAATACGCGGTTACACCGACTACCGTTTAATATGCGTTTTATTGTAACCTGTATTGTCGCAGTATTTTTTTTTTTTTTTTTTTTTTTTTAATAATATTAGGTTAAGCAGCCGTAATACTTATGATAATAATAATCGTATATAGTGTATTATGTTTACGTAGAGTGTCACGCAGAACAATCAATAGCGTTTTACCCGCGTTGGTCTATGATTCGCCGGTGTAATGCGATCCCGGCCAACAGTCACGTATTCGGACCTTCGTCGCTGTAGGACGATTACACCTACGTACCAACCTGCAGTGAACACGATAAAAAAAGAAAGCAAACAAATAATAATGTCACGGTTACAAAATCCAGTTTTTGTCGTGTTACACGCAAATTATAGGTACCGGGATGCGGTTTTATACCACCCCTCCCCACCTCGATTCTGGTCGTGTTACGTTGGATTATACGGAACTTAGTAAATCGCGCAAACCGCGCGGTTATATTATAAATAATGATAGAATTAAAGAAAAAAAAAAGTTTTTTTCGAATAAGATTAAAATTATTTTTGCATAAACATCGGGGTTGGTTTTTTTTTTTTTTTTAATTAAATACACCAAATCCCGATTTCGAAAATGCAATTACTATTTGAGTTTTTAATTTTTGCGATATTTTAAACTCGTATATATAATGTAATCATTTTAACAGCGTGCATTTATAATTTAATTATAACAAAGAAAATTGAAATTATTTTTAAAAATAGCACTACAAATGAACATTAAATAATGAGCTCGTTTTTAAGAGCAGTTTTTTTTTTTTTATTGTCTAAAACCAATTCCATGTATTTTCATTTTAAATAGCGTTCTTCACCGGACACAAAAGAAAATAATCTCCGTTTACCATTTTTTTTCTTAAAGATTAAAATTAAGGTGGGGGGGGGGAAATATCACTAATATTTTTGTTATACTGCTATTCAAATAATTGTTTTTATCAAAAACAATTAAATATTATCGTCACGTAATTAATAGTTATTGCAAAAAAAAAATTAAAAAAAAAATGGACGTTATAATCAGTTGTCCGAAAATTATAGGAATTGGATAGGTATAATGAAATTCTACTCGTCGTGGTTTTCGTTAAAAAAAAATCAGGGTTAATTTTCGATTTATCTCCTCCATTTATTTCGCTTCTTACATAAATATAATTAAAATTATATCGTCGGTCAACACTAAAATGTATTCATTTAAGTGCGGAAGTTTGTTAATTGGTGTTTATCGATGAAATTTTAGTTCCCGTGAAAAATTATAAATTCAATTGTACTATGTATACGGTCGAAGTTATTAAGAACAGAATAAACATGAACACGGTTTAAGTTTACATTTTTTACTATTATTAAAAAATAAAGTAAAATATAAATATAAAAAAAAAAATAAAATAAAATACAAAATTACTAGAAAAGAAAAACATAATAAAAATGAAACTGTTAAGTAAGCAAAAATATTTACGTTCTTTAATAGGTAACGATTATTATTATTCTGAAAAAAAATGTAGTTATTTTATTTCCTTGTAAAATTGTTAAAGCTACAAAAACGAAAAATAAAAACAACGCCTTATGAATATTAAAATCAAAAACTAATATTTCCATCATATAATTTAAAAATCATTATAGTTTTTGTTTTAAACAGTAAACCGTTTTGAAATATAAGTACTTAAAAATGTAATAAAAAGAATCCTATTCGGAGAAATTAACTGAAAAATAATATTAGTATTATTATTATTAAAACCTTATAATGTTGTATTAACTATATTTTGTTGTTGTTGGTTTTTTTTTTTTTTTTTTTAATAAAAACTGCTTTTTGTGTTCGCTTGAAAAATAATAATAACGATCCATAGAAAGTGTATAATGTATTCAAGTTTATATTTATTTGTACACACACATATACATTAAAATATCTGATGACAATATAAAAACAAAAAAAAACAAAAAATAAAAAATAAACAAACAAACAGTTATAATAATAAAAAGAAGAAAATATTAATCAAATAAATGGAAACGGCGAAGTTTTAATCGGGAAAGGGGGAAACATTATTTCAGTTAGGTAAAAAAAATAAAACGGACTTTTAGATTTTAAACGTAACGAAGAAGTTATAAGTTTTACCACGACTGTGTTTGTTTTATAATTGTCGGAAAACACTTTTTCGATTTATAAAAATGTTTCGAATTTTTCATGAAGTACCTCGAATGACGCGTTATTTGTGCCGCACGGTATATTATTTCAAACATTTGTCGAAATGTTCAACAACTCACTCTGATTTCCCGATCCCCTTGGTAACAACGGATAAAACACGATTAATACAGCTACTCCACTCAGAGTCATTATTCGTTTGTTATAGGATATCGACAGTATAACTACAAATCGAATTGCCCTGTATATCATATTATCTTCCCAACTTTACCTACAACAGTGGCCCACCGTGAGCAGCGAATCGATTTGTAAATAAGAATTTAATATCATATTTCTACTAGAAAAATCAAAATTAATCCGATTATTAGTTATCACTGAGTAATTTTTATATTAAAAGACATATTGTGTGTAGGCCTGTTGTAGTATAGGAACGTTGGAACGGCATACGAGTCATTATATCGGGCCATTTAGTTTATAATACCTACTGCGAGAAACAAAGTCGTATTCCGGTTATCTGGTAAACTTATAGATGTTTACCCCCTTGTAACCGAAATAACTCGGAAATCAACAAAAATAAAACCGACGTAGGTACCTACTAACCTAATTTATTGTCAGGTATTTTAGTTTTTTTTTTTTTTGAAAAACTATCGAGAATCTATACGACAAGTATGCGTTAACCAATTCACGGGTGTCTAATAAAGGAGATCTCTTGAGCAGCGATTGGTAAAATGCCATAAAGGTTTCGGTGAATTCGATCACTAATCGTGGAACGGGTGGGCGCAGCGTGGTAGTCACCATTTTAGGTTTCAAATCTACAGTGAGAATAATATTATAGAAACTCTACCACACATCCACGGTGCCTGTCCAAAAACGGAGCTATTGCGCGAATGACGAAAAAACGAATGACCCACCGAATGGCAGTGCAGTGGATGAAGAGAAGAAAAGTATTTATGAACCGTACATTCCATCGCTTCAGCAACAATATGGTATAGGAAGTATTTGGACTTTGGTTTGGAGCTCGGGGTACAGCCTCAGGATTCCTAAAATCATTCTTCCAATTATATAACATCGCTACTGATGGCCTTTTTAAAAAATGGATAGGCATATTATACATAATGATTAATTACCATTTGTATTCGTAGCTATAAGTTTAGTTTTCTTTGTGTAATCTAGTATATTATTATAGTCCAAGTTATAAACACTAGAGAATTATTTGCGTTTAACCATTTATAATATAAATGTGTTATTGTGTATTTTTTATGTATATTGAAAAATTGTCATATGTTTTTGTACATTGATAAGTGTACAGTGTTTTATGGCAACCCGTTTGGCGGGTGGCTCGCTTTTAAATAAAAGTTGTTTCTTTCATAGTGTAATGAACCTCGTGATAATTTGTCAAGCATTTATGATTTATGATCAAACAATTTTTTACAAAATTTAAAAAAAAAAAACTCGATAATGTAAAATGATTATAAATAGCTGGAAAATCTACGAACTGTTTTGAACTATTTATCACGTCTAGAAAATGTCATAAGATATAAGATATAAGAGATAATAAAAGATTAGATAGAAAAGGTATAAGTTTTCTGTGAAAATAAGGAATGCAGATATTCCCTGAAATGAAAATATTGAGGATAATATGTATGCACCTATTTCCTAATAGCCACTCAAAATAATTATAAATTAAATTATTTATATTATTACAGGTATAATATGTTTACGTACTAACTATGTGACGGGATGTATTATATTATATGTTAAACTATATGTTATACGTATGCTATACGTTCGTGATTACACCGGAAATGCCACGAACCGTCATGTAAATAATTCGAAAATCTCGTGTTTATAATTGCAGTACCACATCTATATGCATTTATGTGTGTAGATAATTGTGTATAATAACGTATCAGTTTTTTCAATTTCGGTAATAGGACCGTGTTGCACAATGCACCGGAGCGTGACGGAATCTGAACAATTTTTAGTAATAAAGTAGTCTTTTGTTTACCGCCCGTTGTTACGCATATTATTATATGCATATGGGTTAGGTATAAAAAAAAAAAAAAAAATATATAACAATATAGCGAACGAATTATTTTAATATAGTCTACCTGAAATTACATAATATGTAAATTAAAAATCAAAATGTGTTCAATGCGGTTAATTACGTACATCCTCTTATTCTATATTGATATATACTGCACGCAAATATATATGTCTGCACGGGGTTTAAGAATAGACGCGACTAGGCGAGTGCTAGGGGACCTTTAGCCCCCGAAAATATCCAATATGGTTTTTCTAGTATTAACTAAGTATTTTATCCATAATTAATACACAGAACAAGTACAGTTCCCCTACAGACAAGAGGTTACGATACATTTTTATATAAAAAAAATTGAAAACTAATTGTGCAGTTGCTATTTATAAATATCTTGTAAATGGGGTTGTGAGGAAATTAAATTACCCCCATGGGGACTGTAATGAGTCTATAATTTTATCACTCCCAAAGTCGATGGTATTGTTGCGCCTATATAAACTTGAAAATCGCCACAAAATACTATTCAAAAAGATATAATTCCACAAAAGTGGAAAAAGTTTTTTCAAAAGTATTTACTTCGGTGTATGTCGTTAGGATTTTTTGTAGGCTGTTGGTTTAAAAGTTAATTATTATTTGTCTTAGATTTTAATCTTAATTGCGATTTATGCCAAGGCAACTGTAATATGTATATTGTATACATAGACTCTATGGCTCTGTCATCATGATTCGAGTTTTAGCTACACTTATGTCGTATAAACCTTTTTACATAATTCCTTAGCAAATAACACTGTATCATCTCTTGTATTTTAGGCACTGCATTTTTTATAATCTCTAATCACTAAAATCGCGTGACGATCGTTTTATTTTTACTATTTTTGCTATAGTTCTTATTCGGTATTAGTATAATGTTATTATTTCAGAATACTAATGTTGAACATTATTTTTTTCATATTCTCTAAGTATGTAATGTTAAAATAAAAATTTTATTTTTATAAAATTTTATTAATTTCACTGACAGAAATGTCTGAAAACACGGCCAAAAAATATCTCGTTACTATACAATATACTTTTATTAGTGAGATCATATTATAAAAACTCATTAACTCACTAGTTATTCCGGTACACAAATCCTCATATTTTATTTATAATATTAGATTAAAATATTTATAATTGTACATTTGTACGCATTAGTAATAATAGGTATGTATAAGTAAAAAAAAAAAAAAAGTCTTTACGACGAAAACTTCCAACGGTTTCATATGAAAATAATTGATTAATTAATTAATTAGTTTATAATAAAATAATTAAGTAAAAACAAAATTATTAAAATGTTTAATACTTCTAAATAAATATATATATTTACTTCAATTATTAATTATATTAAACATTAATTCTCGTAGTTTTTGTGTTTGAAAAAAAAAAAAAGAAGAAAAACATGTTCGCCTGCGTAATATATTGTGTTATTTAATTATTTTTCCCGATTTAATGAAGTGTTGTGCGGGATAGTACAAACAATGTCAACACATACAGTCTACAATGATGATGAAATCTGCACTGTATACTTATATTAATTAGTTACGCAGAGAACGGAAAAGGGAGTAGGAGCCGAGTGTGTGCTGACGTGTTGAGCGACGGGTATAATCAATTATTCATTTTGAGTTGTTAAATGGCTAGACGAAAAGATGTTGAAAACAAAAAAAAAAAAAAAAATCATAACAAAAACCGAATGCTCGAAAGCCGTTATTTATATGAAGACTGGTACTGAGTGGTATACGCGGAGGCGCCGGTGGTTGCTATCGTGACTGTCTTAAAATTTACCACCATGATAGTAACTATCATCTGGCGAACAGCCTTATAGTGAAAATCCCGCTATCGCGAATATTGATAACTACTATCTTGAGAGAAATATGGATGATAGTAACTTGATAGTGGATCCGGGTGGACATAATATACACGTAATATCGTTTTATTTAACTGTCAGTTGTTACGACTACACTTTCACAGACGTTTTTATCACTTAATTTATAAATTCTATCGAATTTCACACTAATACAGGTATACATGTATTATAAAAGAAGACAAGATAGATGTGTCTTCCATTATATATACCGGGGATGGCTATATTATTTTGGTAGAGATCTACTTAGAATATATTTTTCCTTTGTAGATAGATTTACATAAAAAAGCCGTATAATTATAAATTACCTAATAGGTAATAATAATTACCAAAGATTATAATTTTTGAATTTATATAAGTGTAAAAACAAACAAATTAATCGTACGCCGCTTGATTTACGGTTTTGATTGAAAACAAATTATACTATATTTTTCACGGGATCTATATAAAAAAAAAAAACCCTGTTTAGGGTATTCGTACTGGGCTCCGTTTTTAGTGTAAAATATTTAGCGAATATTTTATTGAAACGGTACTTTTTGTATATTGTTGAAGTTTAATGGCTGTACCGATGTAAATCGTTTGAAGCAAAAGACATACGGAATAAAAACCGACTAAAGGCATCTGAAAAAATGGATTTAGAAAATAATAAAACTACTATTTTTTTTTTTTATCGAGATCCCGAGTATCATAGAGTAGTATCATTCACAGCAATTGTATCATCCATATCCTAACATTTATCAAATTATTAATGTTTTAAAAGAAATTAAAACAGAAACTAAGTTAAAAATTAATTCTATTAATAAAAAACCAATATATCACGTAGTAACACCAAAGAAAAAACAAAAATATTAAAATCGTGAGAAGAATATGCCTTGGAAAAATGTACGATGATTAATTACGATATTAAAATAATTGATATGTAATATTAAACTAATAAAACATGTTAGTAATATTTAAAGTACAAACCATTTTTTTTTTTCATGATGCCAATAATTATTATTACTATATAGCCATATATTTTTTTCCTGAATTTAAATTTATAATTTTTGTTAACAATTAAAAATAGTTATAATGTTTATTTTGTTTGTCATTAAATAATTAATCAATGAATAATTATTATTATATGCAAATTTTCATTGTTTATAATTTTTTGTTTTGTTTTGATTTTTAATAATAATAAATAATATATATTGATAATAATTGTGTATATTAATAATAATTTGAATTTTAAAAAAGAACCGATGAAAACACATTGTTATAAGTGGAAGTATAAAAATGTAGATAGATAATATATAATCTAGTGTTGTTTAGGTTAGATTAGGTCTAGATTAGGTTTAGGTTAGGTCTCGAATGAAGGGGATTAATAATTGCAAACAAAGTACAATCTAAGTGGAGCTCTATTGGACATTTTTGATTAATTAATATTAATAAATTATTGAATTAATATAGGTAGTAATATGGTTATTTTAAGTATTTTTTTTTTAAAAATGTATATTATTTTCATTGTATAATATTATATGTTGATAAATTATGTATCAATTTCTTAATCTCTAAACACATATAGTTATATAGTTGTAGCTACAAACATTTTTATAGCCATAACTTTTAGGTACTAGTTATAGTTATAAAAATGTTCGTATGTAATATGTATGCGTGGTTAAAATATTATACAGTAATAGTAGTAGTAAGTAACGTAATAGATGTGATAACTGATTGTTGAAAGTAAAACAGTCAACCCAATATACCACAGAAAAATATGAAAGCAATTTAATAATCATAATCATAAAATATAATATATTATTCGCGTTTAATTTATCTTAAACAGATAATTATTAATTAATAATCCTAATAACCAAGTTCGGGACATAAGTCACTTCAAAATTAAAGTCAACAAGGAAAAGCCCTTAAAAACTTCATTATAAGTAATGAAATAAACAAAAAAACAATTTTAAGAATGGTACTTCTCCTATGACCTAAAAGTTATAAATTAAAATACCCCACATTAAACAAGTCACTAACGTAAAGTACTTTTTCTAAGAAAAACCGTCAGCGCTGTCACTATATTATGTAAATTCTGAAAAACGAAACGAAAAAATCGCATCATAGTAATTAAAAAATCAGTACCTGAAATGGCGAAAGATTCGATGCAGCGGCCGCCCAACATCTATACGGTAGCGTGGAGCCCAAATACCATTCAATGACCAACTGCTCATTCTTAATAAAATATTTCATTTTTGAGCTACCAAATCTTCAAATTAACATAAAGTTTGTTTTTAAAATAAATAAAGGGTATACAGAGGTGGATGGTTGATTTGTTTGGTTTTTCTGATTTTATTAATACAATTATTTTGAAATTGAACATCAGTACCAGGAGTTCAGAAGATTCGGTGGAATGGCTGCCGTTAAAGTTAACAAAAACAAAAAAAAAATGGGGTGAGCACGTTTAGTGAATCATCCTGCATACATAAAATTGTCCAAATGATGTATTAGACATACTATTGAGGAGAGAGCCGCGTAAATTTCAGTCAAATGATATGTATACATTTGCCCAAACGAAAGCCGCGCAGAATTATCTCTATCCGCCGAAAACACGATAACTAAACGAAACGCAATTCTTTATTGATATTGCAACAATCGCACTACAGCCGGCCAGTCGTGTGCCGTGAATTATAACACATGTATAGCAAGTGCATGCTTTTCTTTTTACAAACACGCGGTAATTTATTGTATCGATTCAGATGGTACACGACAAAATGCATAATATTATTTACAATTGATATCGACAGTGAAATTAATTTGAACCCATTCACGCGTACATTAAGTACGGAATTAATTTCATTTTCTTTCTTCCACCCACGCTCCAGCAACAAAACGTTTCGTTACGCGTTTCGAATAATCACGAGCTATGATTGTTCATTAATTGTATATATATATATATATATTTTTTTTTTTTAATAAGTTTATATCGTTGTTATTAAATTATTACAATACGATATTTTGCATGAGGATATTCTGTTTGAAATGAAATGGAAATAAGTAAAGTTAATATTATTATAATAATGCCGGAGCGTCGAATAAAAGTATTATAAAAATAAATGATATTAATAATTTCGTTTCGCAGTCATTTTCATTTTTGAGTCTCGTTTAACGTTGGTTTATTTATAATTTCACTCGGTCTTAATATTTCAATTCAAACGCCCGAGTCTTCCGAATTCAATTATAAAGAAAAGGAATTGTAAAAAAAAAAAAAAAAAAAGAAGAAGAAGAAGAATTAATATAAAAGAAGTTTTTTTTTTTTTTGATAACTCTTCTTACTCTGCTCACAAGGTGCCTGCGGCGGTCCGAGAGGCTTAATTAAATACAACTTTAATTCGGATGCGCGGCGTTTAATTTAATCTTTCGGAAACTCGGGTTTATAACAGTGGGCCTGTAAACCCGCGGGGAGCACAGATAAATTTAAGAAAATTATAATTCGTTCCATAGACCGGTTATAACGTGTTTTAATAATTTTATATTATTACTAGTGTTCCTGAAAAACATCGACATCGCCATATCAGTTCTTTTTTGGTCCTTGATATCGATACCGGTTTTTTTTCTTAAAAAACAAAATATAATAATAATAAAACGAATATTTGTTTACTTGCTTAAAATCTGAAGGAGAAGAAAATAAAAACTTTCGATGCAAATTAATATCGATGATAAGTCGTTAACTATTATTAACTATTAAGTTATCGTTTAAATTTTTTTTTTTTATTTCGATTTCGTAGAGTGTTTAAACATTCGTTTTACCGTAGACTGCTTAAGCGTTTGCTGCCGAACTTTAATCGTACAAACGTTTCGATCGTTAACATCCAAATGTTTGTAATGTTTGTTGCTTGTGAATTTTTCGCTCCAAAATAATAATTTTTTAAATTAATTCTAATCACAGACTAAAAATAGACAGGATGGGTTGGTGACGGAAGAACGGGCCTTCTAAATATTCTGACTAGATAAAAATCTAATTACTGTTGTTGCATTATAATAATATATACATTAAATATTATTAATGTGAGACTTTCATTAAATTACTAGAATATATTTTTTTTACCGGTTCGTTGAGAACCTGTAACCGATGTAGTTCTGATTATCACTTAGTAGTGTTTTCGTTACCCAAAAATCGCATTACGTATAATTTTTTCTTGGGCGTTTCGAAAAAAAAAAAAATAATAAAATAAAAAACCGTCCCGACTACGACATCGGGTAACAGTAGAATTATTTAATTAGGACTAAGGTGGGAGAGAAGGAACTGACTGGAAGATGGAATTACCTCTCATTAATTTCATAAGTCGAATTGACGCGTATACTCACCTACTAATTAAATCGAGTAAGGAAAAAAGTGAACGGCATTTGTATTATTATTTTTTTTTGTTTTGATTTTATATTTCATTTCTCATCTCGTTAATAAAACAAAATCACAAGGTCTATAATAATAATATAATGATGATGATAACGTTGATAATGCCATACTACTGTTGTATTGTGTTATAATAATATAGTCGAATGTTTTGTAATAATGTACACACCAAAGTAAAAAAAAAAAAGTGTCGTTCGGTCTCGTTAGCAAAACACTGACAAACAAATATAAGATATTTTCTTTTTTCGAGGCGCACGGTAGGTACCTGACTATATAGTTTTTACTTCTTTGACGGCGCGCGACACGCTTAAACTTAGCGCTCAGACAATATTTTACCTGTGTAGATACAGGCATAGATAAATAATATATCCTGTACCCATAGAGGTGTGATTTTTAACTTAAAATTTTAATTTGTTTGTTTTTTTCTCTTAATAGTCTAATTACATAACTATAAAATTAAAAATATTTAGAATATTTAGACGTTAAAAAAATGTGTACCACTTTTAAGCAATGACATAGTTGATCGTAGATAGGCTTTGAAAGAGGCGAACTTACGCGAGGATGAAGGTGTTGATCTTTTTTTTTTAAAATACCCATTTATGTTTTATATAATTCCTGAAACCATCGTCTACTTTATTGATTTCATTGATTTATTTATTCAAGAATTCATACAAATTATTTAAGAAACGCGATTAAAGAAGTATATTATGCAAATTACGTTGAATGTTTTATACAAATCCATTCGATAATTATTTTTTTCGTGTTGGGAAGGTTTAAATTGATTAACACTGTTAAGTGTTCATATAAAAATGTTCCTATGAGTCTTTGTGAAGTAAAGTACTTTATACAAATGTTAGAATGTCTAGTATAATTGACGCAATTTCGAAACTTCATGATATTCTTAATATAATATGAATAATAATTTAATATTGTTTTTTCCGAATTAATAATGGTCTATAACAAATATTTTAGGTTGATAAACATGATGGTTGGTGAAACCTCAAATTTTATACTTCTTTTCTCCTCTGTGAAAAATCATTGAACGCCTGAACGCCTTTGAAGAAAACTACGTATTTTTTTTTCCATATTTTATGATGACTAAGTATAAATGTTCAAAAAAATAATGAGATAAATAAATACGAGAATAATAGTATAATTACGAACTACATGAAGGATTTATCGCTCTTAATTATGTACTGTAAAAATAGCGGACCGAGAAGCCTTAAACTGTTGTAACTTTTTTGTTTTTCTTGTAGTATGTATAAAAAAGGTTTCCATCAGAATATCAGATCTGTAAAATTATTTCTGGAAGTTACGAGTATCAAATTTAACAAATAAAGCTATTTTTTCCGATCTAAATAATCATTAAAAAAAACAACAAAATAAATATTGCAAAAAAAATGTACTCTTATTTTCTACGAGTCAAATTAATGTCGGTTGATAATAAAATATCGATGTATTTATTTTTATTGTCCTAATTATTTGTTTTATATATATATTTATTTTTTTTATAAATGAGTATTTGATTGCAATACTCATAGTTTTAAATAGATTTCAAGCTTTAAAACGTTATATTTTTCGCTCGTGCAATCTACTCAAGATTCTGGATCCATAATTTGATCTCAGAACTTATTTACATACTTACAATAACTTGAATTAGTCCAGTGTAAATGTTTTAAATTAATATCTTGCGTCATTAATACACCTCGATATATTTAGTAATTCGTACAAAAACTTTCAGTTTTCAATTAGTTTTATTCAGTAGATCTATGAAGATAGCTTTCTGATATTTAATTTACATACAAATTATTAAATGGTTTTATTGATTATCCTCATTTACTGGTTTTATTAGGAATTAATGATCTGTTTATCATTTCCTACTGTCGCAAGAGTTACGGCGCAGATTCTTTGTTTCCTAGTGCTAGCTAATAAAATATCCACATCAATAGAGTTTTTTGATTCTGATCGTTATAAATTTAAACCGACATGCTCCCAACAGCTAGAAATAATTTTAAAAGCCTCCGGAAACGCCGAGGAAACCTTTGTTTCACTGGGCCGATCGTAATATCACAAGAGAAAAAAATTAACACAAATGAAAAAAAAAAGCCGCCACTGTTATTGGTGGGAAGCTGGGAAGGTAGGATAAAGACGGGAATTTAATGTATATCTGTAAGCAACGGTTAATCGCTGCTAACGAAAAGACGATTCTGAACGGAGTTCACTTGATAGTGTTGCTTTGTCCACAATGTAATATGTTGTGTTATGGCAAAACAATTACACGTGCGTTAAATATTTTTTCTGTCGGTTTCCCAGCGTTTTTCCCATTTATCGGCGAAACTCCTGGGAAAATCAAAATATTACCTCCCCGGTCAGATTACCCATTCGGGAAAAGTACCATCGTTGTAAACCGGGGCAAAATGACTGGTGGACAGAAAAAAAAAAAAAAAAAAAAACACCATTGTAATACCATAAGCTATATATACTTCGGTCCACTCAGAATCTAAACACACGAGACAAAAGAAAATCACGGCGTGCCCGACCGTCCGCAGTTATTCGAATATTATCGACCGTTTATCCGGACGGAAAAAGACGTCGGGCCGGGTTCGCGGGGCGCCCGGTTACCGTGCCGCTTTGCGGATCGGAGACTCGGCGGTTGCCGCGCGATCGGGTTCAACGCACTCCGCCGTCGCCGTTGCCGCCGTCGCCGTCGCGCGCGGAAAGACACTTTCACTGGCCGTGGGCCGCTACGCACTCCCGATTCGCACGAGGACGATCGGCGGGGAGTGCGCGCTCGCGAATACGGCCCAACCTAATTTCTCGCCGGCCGGCCGGTTCCCTTCACCGTTTCGCGCGCGATTTTTTTTTTTTCGTAGGTAACGATAACAATATGGAGAGAGAGAGAGAGAGAGAGAGAGAGAAAAACAACACGCCGAGCGTCGTGTATTATTATCGTTATTATTATCACGGCGCGCGCGTTGTGCGTACACAATATAATATAACGTATAATAATATAACAGATCGTAACAGATCGGCCGGTGTACGTTTTCGTAAACGCGAAACGCGCGCCTAACCAGCGCACATTGACACACATAAAATATCGCGTATAACGTACAGGGTGATTGTTTTTTTTTTCTAGGTTTTTTTTTTTTTTTGTTTTTCCATCGACGGTGCCTACTGCGGCAACAATAGTGCACGCGTGGCTACGCGTGGAAACGGTCGCGGCGTTCACGAAATCGCCTAACAGCAATAGCAGCCGATAACATACCGTACAGGACCGCGTCCGCTGACCGTAACGGTTTTCCACGCTCAGAATCGTTTTTAGTTCGCGCGATTATCCGTCCGACGTATTGTCGCCCTGTGTTCCCGACACGCCCACGCACAACAGTGGCCCGCCCGTAAACGGGACCCGGGCCTATTGACGAGAAGCGTACGTTAACACCGACAACGACCGAAATACCATCGAACCGCGCGGGCTCTTTACGGCCGGCGTTCGAGTTTAGAATATCGTAATACCAAAAGACCCGGCCGGCGCGGCGGAGAGGGGAGGGAGGGGTACGAAAATTATCTCGCGGTCTTTTCGGCCCACAACTCTCGTCAGAACTATCGGCATTACACGAATATTAACAGAAAAAAAAAAACGCACCCGGGACGAACAACCGTACACGATTTTTGTTTTTTATTGCGCGGAAAACCGCTGTCGGCGAAAAAGTCACCCGGTATACTGCGGTGACTCGAGTGCGTGCGCGGCCGTCGTCGTCGGGTCCGGGCGCGAGGCGACTACGCCGTTCGAAGGTCTCCGCGTACGCCTTCGCTGTAAAAACGTACAGCAACAACAATACTATAGGTGGCTCCGTGTAAATATGTAATGCACGCATTACACGCAGGGACGGGTACAACAGTTTGACGCCCTCGCGCGCGTATAACATTACGGTAATATTGTCGTGCGATATTTGTCCCGAACCTGAAAATAACGCGACCGAACGGCCGTTCGCGTAATGGCTCGCGGTGTTCAAATTTACAGCAAACATACGCGTTTCAAACAAAATCGTTTGTCAAAACGAAAATCCGATACTGCTGACGGATGTGCCCAGCGTGGAAAGTGGAGAAGGTGGGATGCGCAGAGTTGTTTAATCGCATAGGTTTTACCCAACATTAATTGAACGTCGAACACGTTCGTTTTAAAGATCCTAGTTTGGCCAAATTTGTTTATTAAAACAATTCGTTTAAATCTTTAACCGTTTAAAATGTATGAGACGATACGTCAAAATATCCCAAAAACGAAAACATGTCGTGACTTCATATAATTACAATAATAAAATTAATATTTTACGTTGACAAAATGAACTACAAAAAAAAAAAAAAAAAAAAAAAAAAAAAAAAAATGTAAAAATAGTAAATACTAATTTATATTTAAAAAAAAAAAAAAAAACTTTATGAATAATTATTAAAATTTAGGTATTTTTCGGCAATTATTTTAATATTAAAAATAACTTTAATACCAAATTACGTGCAACTTATTTGATATATTTATCTCGATGAGTTTTATCATAATCTTTAACAACGGCATTTAATCGTTTGTTTCGCCTTTTTTATTTTTTGATTTAGGTATTCTAGTTATTTGACGTTCGATTTTGACCTTCGTGTAGACCTTGATTTCATTTTATCATAGCAATAAACTGAATTATTTAACTTACTAATAAACCAAAATAAGTTGCGATTATTATACTTTTAACTTTTAATATCTATGCAGGATATTTTTTCATGGAATATTTTGAAGTGGAATTAGTTTATTATAAACAAGCATGATTTTCAAACATTTTTACTGGCTAAATACATTTTATACACAAAAAAATTAATTTAAACTAAACAAAATCGAAAATATTAAATAAAAAATCATTGAGTTTTTTTTTCTAGTTAGTTATAGTTAGTTAATTTTTTTAATAAATTCGTTTTAGATTTTGAGCTGGCTGAGGATTTGTTGGTTTTGGAAAGATGTGTTTTTATTATAATTTTGTGTGTGCGTCTGTTAACAACTTTTCTACCAGAAATCTTGCTCCAGTCGAAAAATGACTAGAGACTTTTTTGTTGCATATTGGATTTAGTGGGTGTATCGAGAATTTGTGATTTTCAAAGTAGTAATAATTTGGACAAACCGGAAAGATAACGGTGATAAAAATGTCATTATTTTATGATTTTATTATTTATAAATTTAATTTAGAGTAAAAAAAAAAATAATAATAAACATTTGAGTATAATAATACTGATATATATATATATATATATATTTTTTATAAGCGTTTTAAGATCAAATTTTGATGAAAATCATAAAAGTCACGACATTTTAAAATATGTATACGATATAACACGATATGGCTGAGCTTGAATAACCGAACTTTGCTCAGAGTCATAATTCGTCAACAATGGTTTATAAATTAAATACCTTCTCGACTCCCACCTACCTACAACATTGGCATGCCCGTTCCCAGTATCTAGTTTGTACGTTTACGACAATTTATCCGTATGGTTTTATCATGTCAAAATACGCACAGTACAATATACCTACGAGTTTTTGTTTACAATGTTAACTAGTGTATACACATTATACCGGATTACTATTTCCGTATACCGACTCGCGTTTACCGGATTCGTGACATTATACTTTATGCATAGTGTACTTCATCCTGTCTGCGGGCACATCCGCCCACTTTGACATGGGTGCGTACCCGGAGTTTAGAGTTCTGGGAGGGTCGTGCATAGTGCAATTCGGCAAATAGTCGTAAAACTACACGGTCTGGTAGCGGATCGTTTCAAAGACCCAAAGTAGAATTATTCCAGTACCTATATGACTGGCGACAAAAACGATAGTTATCACTGTGACGTGACGAAAAAATATAACATGTTAGGAAAGTCCACTCTGCAGGCGTAAAAAGTTACCGGTTTCTATAAATAAAACTGTTTTATCATTATACACGCAATTTTGATAGGATTTGGTAATCCCCAGAGGGACCCGCTAAAAGTATAAAATGGGGAATTACATTTGTTTTATGTACAATTTCGGTTGAATTTCAATATCATTTTCAAACATTTTTTGCCTTTGAACATCTTACGGATCCCTCCCCCTCCAAATTGAATTTCGGGGATGAAATTTTATGTATGAATTATAGATGGTATAAGTGTCGATGCGGATGTGCCTTTCGGCGGTTTAAACCTTTAACCCGTTTTCCAACCATTTTTATATTCAATTTCCGTGTTCTAAAAGGAAAACAAGTGCAGGGATTTAAATATTCCTACACTAATAGTAACAATAGCTATTGTAACGGCAGCAATTCAACTGGTGAAATATTGGACTTTGATCTCTCCGTTCATTATAATATTGGCAAGTATGTTTGATAGGTTTAAACTAATGATGATAATAACATAATAACAATAAATTTATGTTACGAAAAATATATACGTCTCCTTGGCTTGTTAACCAAATCAACAACCGTAACCGTGTAACAGTAACTATGCGGACGGACATATTAAACTATATTCGTACAAAAAATGTGACAAAACTAATATCGTAGGACAATTGAATTAGTTATTTTTTCCCCGAACATTATTGTTATGCGCGAGTTGGACGAAAACCCGTCTTAAGTAGATATAGGTACATCTTTATATTAGCGTGAAATGTCCGTTTTAAAATAAATAGACATTTCTTACCGTCAGAAATCAAAATCATTTTTAAACGAGAAAAAAAAAATTTCAATACATGATAATGGTTACGTGAATTTTTGAATTCGTCCCGAGACACGTCTAAATGCTAACAGCACACTCGTAGATTGTAACGTATTCGTGAACCGGCGGTCCCTCGACCCTCGTCGTCTCAAACATTAAAATACAATAATACCGGGCCGTATTGTATTTCTGACAAGAAAATACGATACAGGTACGAATAGTGAAACTGTCAGTTGTGTACGCGTAGGCGTAACGACTGTAGTGATATTATGTAAAGGTACACTATATTACAGTGTGTGTAAAAAAAAATACACAATTTATGTGGCACCCGAATAAAACGTTCACGCGACGCACTTATCGAAATCGGCAAAAATTGGCGAAAATCACATTTTTGCTACACGAAACCGCGGTTTCACCGGGCACGGTGTAATATTGTGCGGTTAGTGCACTCGGACGAGAGCATAAGTTATTACGATACGGTGTGCCGGACCGAAATCGGCGGACATATATTTTCCGATGTCGCGTCGCGTACGCCGACGCGGTTTTTACGCGCGTAATACTACGCGCACGACGATAGTGACAATAATTATCGCGCATTCTAACGCGACGTCTCCGGAAAACGATAAAAAAATAAAATAAAAAAATAGTCCCTCTTGTCGTTGTCGGGGCAATCGGGCCGCTATCGCGTATGCACGCGCGGATTTCTGTCGCGACGGCCGGTCGGTTCGCCGACGGCGACTCGCGGGTTTTCTCGTGGACCTGCATCTGTTGTGCCAAAAAAACACGACGTGCTGCAAACGTAAACCGTCCGCCGGGCGCGTTACAATTTCTACTCTTTTTTTTTTTTTTCGGGTTCGCCCGTAACGAGTGCACGTTCGAATCCCCGCATATCGCGTTGCCGCGGTAATACATCCAGTTTACGTACACGCATTATACACCCGTGTTGTACATTATAATATAATCTACTCTATCGCGCAGTTTAGAGAAGATTAATGGTTTCTCGTCAAAGCCAATTATCGTTACCCCGGGTCGTCTCGACGCGCGGATCCATTACAAACGATATTATGCGCCGTGTGTTTACGGCGCGCACGTATTACAGAACGCAGCGCGACTGTACGGGCTCCCAGACGCACGCGGTGTGCGAGCAATTCGAAACGTACGCCGGGCCTAAAACGTCCGGCGACGACGATAAATTCTAATAAACACGGCTTGGCGGCGGGTGGGGTGGGTAGTGGAGGGGAGGGGAGGGGAGGGCAAACCAAAAACGAAATACGCCTATCTAATAAAGTACGAAAACACTCGTAATAAAGCAATATATTTATTATGCGGATTACATAGGTAACATAGGTGATATACAACGCTCACATCAAACACGCTTCGAGCCGAACGCGGTATTATCATAACGGCGTATACAGGTCGGCGGTATACAACGCGTGTGCATCGGTCAAATGATAACGCGAAATATTTCAGTCGGACCGACTGTGATTGAAACGGGGGTTTCTCCCCCCCCTCCCCCGAAAAACGATCCGGTGAATACGTCATGCCGTTTTGAGCGTATTTGCAAAACGTTAACGATTGCGGCGAGAGCATGCCCGGGTGGTAACACTATAGTTTTCTTAAGTACGGAAACATGTTATTATGTATTTTTGACGCCAGATTTGAACTTTGCTGTTTTTCTCCCGTCGATTTCGGTTTACATACAATTGTCTTCCGTTTCAACATACTTCCGGAAATATAGCTTTCTAAGTCTACAAGGAAAACTTGATTTTTTTTTTCTCAAAATATTTTAAACGGAATATTTTAATACTTGAAAAAAATTTATATGGCTGTTTGAATCGGACGCTGAAAACGAGTGTACGAGAAAATATTTCGTATTGACAATAAACTCAGAAATATAAAGCATTTCAATAGGTGCCCCCGATTACGCTAAAACGGCCCGGTTTCGATCTTCGTCCGTCCGGCGGTAACATTTCGCGTTGCCGTTCGAGTGAAGCAAGCTGAACGATTTTTTATTTTTTATCGATATGATGTTATCGAGACATCGATGTCAATGCTTTTATTTATTCTGTACAAATCGTTTAAACCGGTGTTCAAAGACGAAAAGAAAAACATCGAACAACCGCGTGTCATAAACGAATATTCAATGAGTATTATTCCGTTCTATAAAATACTGACGTTGTAATAATAAACATTACAAATAAGTGATTTGTTTTTCATTAGTGAATCAATTGACTTTTAATAATAGGTTATAATAATATTATCGTTACACGTGCGGTTTTAGACCACGTATACTTGGAACGATTTGCTCCGATGGTATAGCAATTACATAGGGATTTAATATTGTGCATGTTTTTTTTTCACCAAGGTTACGGATTCCGTTTTATTATACCGTACGTCGTATATGGTCCAAATGTACTAATCGAGTTTAAACCAGATAACTACAATTCGCTTAAGGATTTGACGTTTTACGCGAACAGGTTCATAATAGCTTTATTGGTTTCCGATTTAATTGTTTATAATAAATGACACAACAGGTGATTATATTATTATTCCGTTTACGAGAAGTGAAAGTAATCCAAAAAATTTAGATATTTTTTTCCTGTTTTTTTTTTTTTTGTTTCGAGCGTTCTCGCGTGTCATCAATTCGAATTTCGCGTGCACTTCGAAATCAATACGCACCTATTATTATCTATGAGTAGGTAAAAATGTCGAAACTTTGATGGGAAAAAAAAACTAATCGCCGCTACAATAATCTTTCGGTATATCTATAACCGACTCGTACTTAAAAATAGTACATATTATTACTTTGATATTGATTATTTATTTTATTTGTTTTTGTTCGTTATTTCCATCACACCTCGAGTTTTCTTCCATTTCCAAACGGACAGTAGTCTGGGCGCTACAATATATGTTATAGCTAAAATCATTGAGAACCTTACAATGCTCCCCGCCTAAGAAATCTCGAATTAAAATCTAACCGAACCTGTCTGCCATATCGTTACCAGTCAGTATTTATTTAAGAGAGGTGACCGTGGGTGTATTACCTCCCCTCGCATAAAAATGAACTCTGCCCTCTGACAATGCAAGCCGTGACGTGGCATTTAAATCGAGTTATGGGCCGAATATGTGTCATTTTTTCAACAATATAAAAAAAAAATAATTGTCTTACATAAATAACGAGACTTAAACGAGCCACAAAAATAAATGATTATTGAGTATATTTTCGTAATTATTTCCTCAGTTGTAAACATTTTTAGATTTAGTTCAGTCTTTGGCATACCTCCTTGGAAATTTACGATAACCTCCTCTCCCCCGGGAATAGAAGATCTGAAACAAACACTGTTAAACAGTGTATATTATATCTTAATTGATGATAGTTCACAACTACCAGATGATAATATTTTGTACAATACGAACGAACTTTTCTGGTACTAATAATTATAATCATCGGTCGGTAGAAATAAATGTTTTTGTTATCGTCTTCTACTCGGTTATTTAAGAGCCTTAACTGTTTTACAGCTGCTCTGATACTGACTTTTTTTTTCTTTGTTCATCGCATGTCCAAACCATCGCTGCAGTCTCTGCTCTTTGATAAAATGTATTATATATGGCAATTTTCTCAAATCAGGCAGCTCTTCATTAGTATTTCCTGTACGCTATTGACGTGTTTCAACATCGAAAACCACACCACATATTGATTTAAGTATTTTACTTTTAAAAGCAATTAATTTCGTTTAAATTTGTTTGATCAGTTTGATGATAAACGAAACCTCACATCTATATAGTATACTAACGTACGTGCTGGTCTTATTATTATCACTGCTGTGAATTTTAACACAATTTCAACTTTGTTCGTTTCAATATAAATGCTTTACTGCTGTGCTTTACTCAGTCTTCCATAATCCAATTACGCATTTTATTCCAGTTCGCGCCCGGGTACTCGAGCGAGTCCATAATTTTAAAAAGACGCCCAACGACTTCCGGCATTTCATTCGTGCTATTTAACGATATTCCGACGCCTTGGACGAATTTCTTTAGGCCCCGGTTACGTTAGCCAGCTCTGGTTACCTATACAGGCACCCGTTATAATAATATTATTCATTCGCCGGTACGGTTCGCAGCGACTCGGTATGATAATACCTATATGCGTGAATAGGTACGTACGTCACGTCACGTTACGTTATCGTAATAATTGTTTGGCGAAAAACGAGAAAATCGCGAAATAAAAAAAAAAAAAATTAGAAACCTCAAATGAGCGAACTAGGCGGATAATAGTACGTTTGGTACCTACCCACCTGCCCACCTATACGTACCTATATAATAATGATAATATTATACGAATACGAGTGAGCGTCGTCGACGACGGCGCGTAAAGTCAACGACCGTTACGTGAGTCCGCTGGCGGCCCGTGCGTGCGAGCGGCTGCCACGGGCTCTTCCAGGACGGCTCCGTACTGTACGAATAGGTCGACGCCATACCGTACGTGCGTTATTATTGCATTATGCCAGTGCAAACAAAACGCGCGTCAGTGATAATAATAATATTATTAATGCTATTTTAATCTATTATTATTATTATTTTTTTTTTTTTTCATATTTCGTTGCGCGATTGTCGTACGGTCGTATATATATAGGTACCTATATAATACGGGTACGGTTTTGTATTTATTGTACGGCCGCAGGGTGTCCCCGGGCCGGAGCTCGCGAAATACAATCCGCCAAAAGAAATCGGACCGTCACCACACATCCTCCTCCGCCGCCGTCGTCGTCGAATGACGAATTCGAGTGTGTGTGTGTGTGTGTGTGTGTGTATTTAGGTATAGGTACGCTTGGTGAAAACGACCTGTTAGGCGACGTCGACGACGTGTTATTATCATTAGGTGTTCGACGTAATCCTTAATAATTATATACTGTTCTCTTTGGGCCCGGGGTCGTCGACATCATCGAAAAAACCTTGTAAAATTGCTTTTTTTTTTTCTTTAGAAAATACGTAAAAAAGTAACTTAAATTTTTCGGTCGTTTTTTTTTTTTTCGTGGACGATCTAAACAAAAAATCGGCGCTAAAATATTACGTTACAGTTTTTGTTTTTTTGTCGCCCTTCAGCGTGAAACCGCTACTGACTTTTGATTTGCACATAACAAACTGTACGAAAAAATTCCATAAACACATGTAATTTTAGTTTAAAATTTAAATACATTTTTGATATCCGTCAGTTCCTTGACGAAATATACCATTTTTAAGTCTGGATAGTTGGGTGACTAGTGGACCATTTTTCAAACGCACTGCACAGTCACAAAAAATTATGCTCCACTTAACCGAACCAAAGAGTGGAATACTTCGTAAACGAGTCGATGGTTATTGAAAATGTTAATACCGAAATATATTTCAACTAAAACTTCAAATTATATTTATGGAACGTTTAATATAGGTTCGTGTTTGAAAAAAAGGAGGTGGTGATTTCACCCCCCCCCCAAAAAAGTGACAAAAATTACATTTATGTAACATATTAGACTTGTTAGTTTCTTAAAATGTCCAAAAAAAAAAAAATTCTCAACAAAATCACTTTTCTCGATGAGGCACTCATTAACACTCTGTGTACTCGTATATCATATATATTTATTTGTGCAGTGTGTTGTAGTAAAAATGGCATAAAGTTATAATTATTATAATATAATGTTTGGTAAGTTAAATATTATTTTTCGGATATTTTGCTAAACCTACTTTTTGCAGTATACCTATAATAATAACGTTCGTTCGATAGGTATATTTTCATACATGTATCCTTTTCCCAGTTTTTACGATTTCTATTTGCACGACGGTTTACATTTACATTATTAGATATTCTTGCGAGTTTCCCTCGAAATTAGCATACCAACTATCCAGTTGTCAGACAAATGCTAAGGTAATTGTAGACACAGTGGCCCGCAACAACACGAACGTCGAATATCTTTAAATTGTTTTTTAGACAAAGAGTTTTGCATTAAAATATATTTGGACAACTTAGAAAATACTTTTACATAATGATCGCAAAACAAATATAATATATTCTCATGTTTCTCAAATCGATCTTATAATCATCACCCCTTCCCCCCTCCCCCAAAAAAGTATCTAAAAATTGTAAGCTAGCATATAAACTTGGAGGAAATTAATCAATACAAATTTAACTCTATTATGCATATTTATACAAAACAATAGTTGTGTACTTATAATAAATTCGAACTTAAACAATATCATAAAAGTTATGTTAAATTTTAGTCTCTGTATCACGGTAATATTATTATAACGGATAATGTTTTATTACGTTCGTTATGTTCCAACAGTAATAATAGTATATTAACTGTACATTAAATATAATCAGTTAGAAAAAGACTGACATAAATAAATAATAACGGTTGTCAATGCCAACAATTTTGTAATCTTTCAATCTTTTTTACGTTAAAGAACCATGTTTTCCTCACTATCTCGAATATTAAAAAGAATTTTAAAAAATATCCTTTTTTAAAGTACCACCCAGAGAAGATTTCCTTTAAGAAAATGTGCTATAGTTAATAATTGGAGTAAGCTTTCTGGTAAAAAAAAGTGTTCACATAAAAAAAATTAAACATAATTCTAAGACCAATACATTCCTGGCTCCACTCAGAATCTAAAATAATACAAAAATGAGCCTTATTACCGTCACAAATTTGGTTTCGCAATTCGAGAATAACAAAATAAAATGTAATCGATGAATTTTTACATACCAGAAACGTACGACTACTATAATGACTTAAGATTACTAAATAATATTATGAATACCTATAACAATTATTGATACATAATACAATATTGAAATTCAGTGGTCGTCTACGCGTAGTAGTATTTATTTCGTAAAATTGCTATTCAATGAATTTCAAATCTACTGCAGCATGTATAGGTATACATTAGTTATTTGTTTATTGTGTAATTCGCGATAGAAAGCTAATGGGCGATGGTGGCCTGACACCTGGTGGCGGCGGCGAGAATCTCGGTAACGTGGATAAAACATAGCTAATAGATTTAATAATCTTTAATATTTGTGGGCTAAAATCCATTTCACGTTGTTTCTTATCAGTAATAAATTGGTGATAAGTTATCAGTCATATAGCTCAGTAGTCCCGTTAACAATATTGAGACTACAGCGTATTTATATTTTCTTTCTATCGCGAATATAGGGGCGTATAAACAGGGAGGAGTACGGAGGATAGACCCACATTAATTTTTGTTTTAATATACATAGCCATACGTATTAAGTATGGAGGTACCTAGGAATTACTCGGTTTAAAAATAATACTTAAGTGTATTAATATTAATATTATTTGCTAACAATTAATAACAGATATTACGAGTGAAAATTTGATTATCAGACGATGAGCGTTTCGCAGTTAGGTTATTATATGTTATTGATTTAATTTTATAATCGATTTACATATCCCCCGTCAAGCAAAATTCCGAACACACACCTACTCTGACCCATCGTGCAACTCTCGTCAAATAGACGGGTGAATAGAATAATATCGGTAAATGATAAAATCGCAAATGACAATCGGTAACAATATTGTGTCCTCTGCCAGAAGTTCAAAACGTCATCGGTTAAACAATAATTGCCGTGTCAATAGGTGAACGAATTTTCCGTATAAGTTTTAGACACTCGTTCTAAACAGGATATCACTTAGGTATATACTATTCGTGTGTACAGTAAAATAAACAATAGGAAGGTATATGCACGATCGTATAATTGGTTCGCTATATAATTTCGCAACAATACTACGCCGCCGGTCCGATAGGTCGTACCCGAAATGTCGAAAATCAATGTAGTCAAAGGTTCCTCGAGTAAACGTGCACACGTGCAATGCAAATAATTGCAGCTTGAAAGCTTTGTTGGATATTTCACAACGGAACCGTTTTGATTATCATTACACTACCGCCTACTTATATTCGTTCACTCGTTTAACAGGTCAAAAACGCATTCGTCTCGCGTGACCTCTCCCCGCTATAGCTGTTAATTGTATACATTTATCATTATTTTTTAATTATATGCAAAATTACGCCGTTTTAAATACTTAGACAATTGAATCGCATTCGTTTTCGTTTATGGTTTCGAGAAATATCATATTCATGCATTTGTATCGTATTATAATATTATTATTATACTTATATGTACGGAAGAAGTTTTTCCTGTTTCGTTTCCAGTTTTTTTTTCTCTCTTTCTTATCCGGAGCACTAGTATTTTTGATAGATTAAATGCAATGCGTTTTGTAATAAATGGTAATTGTATAATAATTATTGTTCGGATTTATTGCTTTACATTCGTATTTTTTTACAGTACTGGAAATTATTCTTTGGTTTTTGGATAAAAATAAATATACGGTTTTTTTTTTTTAAATTTTATTGTTCTAGGGTATTAGTTCCGAATTCCCAGTTGCACAACAATAAATATCTTTTATCCATATTATCAATATTATGCTGACTGACTCAGTCAGTTTTATTTTCGCGTACATACAAAAAAAATAATAATAAAATACATATTCGTTCGTTGGAGTATAGAAAATATTTGAAAATGGTTGCAAAACAGAGTAGGTATCCGTCCAGGGTCCAGAAACGATCGAATGATTTTTTTTTTCGTCTGTGTAAAAATATTAAAATGCGATCCCGGAATTGTCACCATGATGAATCGCTTGCCGTGTGTTTCGGAGGAAAATCCAGTACATCTATAATAATATAAGCAAACTCGAATCGCCATCGCCCGTATCGTAGGTACCAATCGAGGCTATAGTCTCAAAAAAATTGATTTGCTTAAATTTGAAAATATAAAATATTGTATTACATTATTATAATCATATAAACAAATACAGATAATTATTATTATAATATTAATATATCCAACGATATTTGTTGTAACTAAGGGGGCTGTTTGGAAAACTAGACGGACTTAGTCTTCCCCTCAATTCCTCTCCTAGTTACATCAATGTTATTAGGTACAGATGTAGCTATTCGTATTACGACTCAATAAAGGTCCTACTTCCGAATATCTATACACCTTAAGACGCATCAAAAATAATATGCAAATTACACTAACATTTTAATACGTCCTCCTATAGATAATTAGTCGAAATAAAAAAAAAAAGTCAGACAATAACAAATAAAATAATATTGATCAATTTTTTAATTATAATGCTTCAACTTAATAAATTAAATTTCAGGGTCACATTAAACGACTTTTATCAGTTCTAAGACAATCTTATATGTATTTTTGCACGATGTAAGATATTTAATAATTTATTGAATTCGATTGCTTTTTGGTTTTATACTTGTTTTATCTGACGTTGAAAACTTTTTTCATAATAAACATTATAGCAATCATTTATGAAAATCGAATTTTGGTGAGATCTAATCGGTGTCTATTCGAATAGAAAAATAACATCTACCTAATGTGGGGTGAAGATGGACAATTCGAAGGTTGAATGGGAGACGAATCTAGTGTGCTTCTAAATGCATTTGTTAAGCATGAACAAAAAAAAACAAAAAACGCTAGAAACGTAAACCAATTTTTTTTTAACACGTTTATAGGAATAACGGCTTTTGGCAGATTTCCATCTGGTCTTTCTCTCTGAGTAAATTATAACCACACAGTTACTTCACACAGTCATAACGCAGTATGCACATTTAAAAGCTTTTTTAATTTTTGCCGTTTTATAGTTGCTGCATTCGGACGCGTGATATTTAAATCTCAAACTATAAAGATATGATGTACTGTAGATTATACATATTTTATAAATAGTTTTGCATAACACATATACCTGTATGATATACAATATTATACATACATTTTATTATTATAATATTCTGTATACGACAGTATATTACGCTACAGATATACTTTACGACATAATCAAGGTTTAAATAATTAATTGCGTACAATAATGTGTATTTATGACGGTAATATACAGCAAATTATTTTGTACGGTTTCACATCGTAAATAAATCCTTCACAATTTGCCTACACTGCAGTTAATATTTGCAGCAATTATATTTGGCTCGTAATCGAAATTCTACGTTTAAATACACAACCTCGGCTTAGGTGTTTTCATAGTTTTATCAAAAAAATGAGGCTTACCTAACATGAATTCATATCAAATATTATAATTTTGCAGCCATTTCTTAATATTATGTAGGTTTTTTTTTTTTGTCGGAACAATTTCTTGTTTTTACAATATTTTGTTGTGAAGGGGACGTCACAATGACATTTGTTGTCTTTGTCTTTCCAACCGGCAATACAGCAATTTTTGTAGATGGCACAATTTCCAAGACAATCTTATGGGAGAATTTTTAAATAATATGAATTATAAAAAAAAAATGTGAAGTACTATTTTTGTACCTTCGATAATGAGTTGAATATTTAGGTAATTGTAAAACTTCGTTGAAGTTGTTTTCAAAACGTTATCATCTCTATGTTATAACAATAACATAAACTGCTTTAGTTATATAAAACGGCCTTTAAACGCCAACAATACACGCGGTACAGAGGTCGAATACGTGTATTTCAAGAGGGACCAATAGCGCAGTTGCAATTCGGACGGTTTAATTAATTACTTTCAAAAGACAGGCGCATTTGGCGTGTACTCATTTGGAATAGAGGTGGTGTTTTCTATACACTTAATTTTGTTGTCGACAAAGTTTATAAAAGTTTCGGAGTTTATTTACTGCAAAATCTAATGTAAACTACCGGAAGTAATAACAATATATTAAAGACACACGATCCGAACGAATCTAATTATCTTACATTGTCACGAATTATCCCTGTACAAGTTAGAATTATACTTAAATTGGATGCCATAGTGTAAATTTGTAGTTTATTACTTTATTATATGATTTGATAGCATACATTGTGATCAAACCTCGAAAAGATATAAATTATCGAAAAAATATTAACTTTTTTCGGAATTATAATTTTTGGAACAGTTTAATGTACACAGCAACTCTGAAATGTTGTATTATTATTTATTGTTATTTGTTATTGCCCTTATTATTAGTGGTTAAATCACTATTCATTTTCGATTTTAAAATAGCAACCTATAATTAAAGTTCCATAGCCTGACGGAGTTTCGGTTTAAATACATTTTTGCGTCCAAATTTTTAATTAAAGAGGTTTCACTCCCAAATATATGTGTGATAAAAAATAACGGTAATGTAACGTTTATTAGAGCTGCTTGTGTCGTACGTTTTCCAACAAAAAAATTAATAATTTCCGATCAAATAAGGGTCTACTTATCGAGGATTATTGGTCCGGTAAAGTTCGAAAAATATCGTTTCGTTATTCACTTGATACTTGGTTACCATACTGGTTGGCCGGTGTCATACATAAAATTGCGCACCAGAAGTTATATTAGGTTTACCATGTAAAACCACTCGTAAATATTATTCAAATATAAACAGAACTAAATATATACTTTCCATATCCGCCTGCAGTATACGCGGCGTGTGTTACCGTATAGTTGGTATAGGCGTGATTGAAAATTATATCGATTTGAAATCGTTTAGCTGTTTATGCTAATAATAAACAAACAATACAGTTATTTACGTTTGTTAAATCATTATTCATTATACATAATGCTATACACGCTGCGATATTTAAGTCAAATAATACTATACAGTGTAGCGTTTCACGTTGTAAGTATAGTAACACGAAAATATGTCAGCCGGACGAACTTGGATCAGAATGTGACTTTTTCCGGAACATAGGGGCCAATGGGGAACAAATATAGGTTCTATTTTCGAAATTTCAATCCATTCGTGGTGTGCGAGTGTGTCATACAGTTTAAATTTCCTTAAACTAAAACGCCTATTTTCAGCACCAAATAGTCATCATTTATTTTTATTCTATTTTTTATTCTTACAAATTGCCTGAGTATAGCCGTCTAAATTGAAAGAAAAATAAGAGTTTTCCTGACTTCCCATAAAACCCGAATCAAGTGACTTTGTGAAGTAAAGACATTCGACTGTAGTTTAATAGCGGTGTAAGTTACACAATTTATGTTGTTGCACTAAGTGACACGATGCAGGTGAATTATAATAACTTTCGTTTTGAATTTTTTGAAAAATCGTGAACATTTTTCATTCGTTTGGAAATGGTTAGATGTAAGTATCTCAGCCAATTTTGGAAATAGACAAAATAAAAGTATTCATAAGTCGCTCGACGTAAAAAAAAAAAAAATAGGAATTTCGGAATCCGGTATTGAAAAAATGTGTTTTCGGTTAAAAAAAAAAAAACATTAAGTTTAATCCGGCGTCTTGGGCAAGAATTTTTTACATGAAATGTGTATTTTGGCACAGCCGAAATTCCTGAGAAAAAACCCTTCGTATTTCAATATCGGCTAAAAAGCTAATAAGCTATTGTCATTGAGTGAAATACACTGTAAACACACTGTGCTATTATATTATTCTTAACTCGAGAATACAAGTGCGTTCGCTTCTATAAAATCGGTCTACTGTTCAATAATAATTATTATCGTTGTATATTTACGGTGTTGACGACGCATAATAATAGGACATAATTTGTGTATTTTTAACCCGTTTGTGAGTCCGTGTTCGTTTTTTCTTTATGAATCCGTTAAAACAGTACTATGGGACTATACCATCGTTTGACAACCGAACAATATTCAATAACACAGTTGAAATGTATAATATTCGTCATTGAGTGGTGTTATACACACCCAGCCGTATAGTAGGAATGTAAGTCCGACGACTTCTATTTAAATTGGCCATTGAAAGTATTTTAATTGTAAGGAGCGTTTGAAAATTTTCAATTTCGCAAAATGTTGAACAATTTTTAACCGTATAAATGGTATACAGATTATATTAAATAGAAAAGTAGGTATAGATGCATCTTTCCACAATATCCTAGGACAGTTTATTTTAAAAATTTGTTTACGTAATTTTTTAAAATTCAAATCAAAATGTCTGTTGTACGATTTTACCTGGATAATAACACCTTAGTTTTCTTGTTTAAAATAGTCGTTTAAGAGAAATTGTATAAGGAACAGTTGTATAATACATTCGCGACACATAGCAAATTTTCGTCCAGCAGGGGCAACTCTACGCTGTTAGCTTTAACATTAAAGTGAATTGATCCCCTAGCGAAATTGATCATTAAAATATTATTTGTATCGTATCTTCGTTGTTTTTTTTCCATGATTTTAAACTAGATATATGAGTGTGTGAAATAACACGATTTGAACACGGTTACGTATCTCACTGAACATTGTTTTGAAGAAGAACTTAGTATTTATTACGAGTATTATTTTACGCGATATTACATTTTCTCGGTAAGAAGTTATAGAACAATCGTTATTATCATTAATATTCAACGCGTATAATACACGTTACATTATTACACGAGACAAAAATGAACAACAATTTTCCTCATATAAAAACATCCGTCGACCGTGTAAATGTAATTATTAATACACGATACTATATTGCGTTTGATAAGACTTGGTAAAATAAAAAATGTATATTCTTAGATCTTAATGATTATTATTCAAGCGGTACAAAAAAAAAAAAAAAAATATCCCATTTCTTTTTTTCCAGAGTCTACGTGAATATCATACAATTTAATTGAACAAAACACATTTATACGTATTAAAAAGTTTTAATTTCAATGTTTTGGAACCGAAAAAATGATTTACTTAGGTATACATATTTATAAATATACCTATGTGCATTTGTACGAGACCGACGTGTATTTTATAATAGTACGCCGTGGTCGTGTGCCGGAATTATCCCTCATTTCCGTTCATTTGCCGAGTCCTATATAATATGAAACGCGTACACTCGTAAGTATAACTAAAATTAATTTACACTAATTATATAAATTTCACGTTTATTCGGGTGGTTCTTTTTCCTCTGTTTTTTTTTTTTTCTGTTGCTTTCATTGTAATTTATTACCACGATCTGGCACCACTCTATATGCGGAGTATTATACATTACACTATCTTTGTACCGGTATCACGATTTAGGGGCTAATTAAAATTTTCGTTTTCATTGAAAAAATGCATTCTAGTGTAACCGAATATTCACCGGAAACACGTGCGCACTCGAATTTGAGCTTTTCAATTGATGTTCGTACACACCAATGAAAATTATATCTACGTATAAAATATGATGTATTGTTTAAATTGTTAAAAATTAAAGTAAAGCTTGGAAATATTATTGTTTGATATTCGAATTGAGATTAGTAGGTGTACATAGAATTTTAACATTTATATCTTCAGTCAACAATATATCATTGCTAACGAAACACCATTCTGAGCGAAGTTCGGTTAAAGCTGTTTTGAAATGTCATTAAAGTTTTTGAAAGAATGTTTACTTATTGAAAACCAAATTTTTACGCCCTAATTTTTTTTAACCACTAATAATTTCTAATTATCATTATTATCGTGTACGGTTTTCAAGAATATCGGCTAGGTCCAAATAATTTTATCCACATAAAACAAAATAAAAACAATCTCGGAAATGTCAAATGTCTATAAATTGCTCAAAAATTGACAAAATATTTAAAAAATTTTACATGTCTAGAAAAGGCTATTCTTACTTACTATTATAAATAACTTTCTGCGTAAGTCTTAACTGAATTCCAAAAAAAAATACAATCGTTATATTCGTTAATTTACCCGTTATTCTATATATTTTCCTGGGTTTTCCTAAATTTTTATGAAAACTACAAGAAACATTAAAAAACGACTTTCCAACACACTAACTACAGATAAAATTTCATTTCAGAAAATTTACTACATCCGAACATTAGATTTATGATAGATGAGTGGTTCGCAGATACCAAAAATAAAAATAAAAAATGCTCCTTCCTAATAAAGCCAACTGCGCTCAAAATCTAAAACTTACTAATCCAAATCTGAAATTTTAATTTGAAAAAAATACTAGGCAACAATATAATTTCTTAACCGTATTTGGAATTATCATAACTCCCTGAATTGTCAACGTATTCAACGACATAAAGGTACATTATACAAGCATAACTATTTAAAAAACTAAAAGTTCATTTATGAGTTTTTTTTTTTTTTTTAAATTAAGTACGTTCAACTATCTATTATCAACTTGCTATTTTCGAGAATTTCGCAATACTATTTAAATGGTAGATATATTTTGTAAAAGTAATATTATCTCATCAAATATGTGACAATTATTATTGGTACTCAACACCAATACAGTTGTATCGTATCGTGTAAAAGATAAAATACAAATGGGTTCCAAGTGCTCACTACTGAGCTATCTAATAATAAATAAAATATATTAAATACAGTTTAATACCTTTCAAATTTTATAAAGTACCTGACTTATACACCTACGTCAATAATATTGATTTAGTTTAAAATTTTTACTTACTTAAATTTAGATTGTACCTATGTGAATTTAAGAATTTAATTCTTATAAATATTGATTGCACAAAAAAAATGAAACAGAAAATGTTTTATCGAAGACAGGTTTGTAATTGATTGAACTCGAATGTTCGATAATAATTGCGTACATATAATGTGTAGACTTTTAGCTAAATTAAATACCAAACGTGCGAAGAAAAAGAAGTTAATTAAAACTATTAAAATGCAGTTGAAAATCTGACAAAAATAATCAAAAACTTAATATGATTAACGACAAAAAAACAATGGACATAATTCTCTTCATGAATAGGCCACTATTGTAAGGAAGAAGTTTGGAAGATATATGACACAGGGTTGTTATCAATAATTGATTATGTTCAAAAACCGATTCTGAACGGAACGGGATTAAGTAGTAAAGTTATGAGTTTTTTTCGTGTTTTCCCCGCTTGTACTCATGGTAATCCAGTCTAGGTAACCCAGAAATCAACAACAAAAAAGTCTATGTATGGTGACATTTTTTAGGTTGGTTGTTTAGTGGTTGGAATCTAGAGAAATGTTTTAAATTAAATACCTCGGGTAATCAAAATCTACATATTTTAACGTACGATACGAACAATTTGAAAGATTCAGACAAACAGAAAAAGTGTTTCCCAAGAAAAAAAACACACAAGGTGTTGGACTAATAAACTAATATGCAAAGCTTCTTCACACATCAGAATCTGAAAATCAAAAATTTAACTGATTTAGTAGGTAATTCTTTTATACGTTATATTGTGAATAAGATATAAAAATAAAATTAATTTGATATGTAGGTATATATTAATATTTTTCGACAGATATTGGGAAATATATTAAGTCATAATCGAAAACTGATATGATACAAAATGATGAAATGAACGATATTAATATATTATAATAATAAATATAGCAGTGATAGCAAATATTATTTTTGTAATAAAGTATTATTATTTGAACCAAGAACCAATAAATATCATGTTATAATTAATAAAATATGAACATTTTATAATATTATTGTAATGACGACGTTTTTAAACGAATAATGACCAATTAAACAACTATCAGAGTTTCATGAGGTTCGTGCTCGGACATGGACGCGGACGAGTGTTAAGCACAATTTTTACCGAACAGCAAAAAATTCGATTTTAGTGATACACGCCGACTTTATTTATCATCACGAATCCTGGGGTAGTAGATGTTGTATTGCCAATATGTGATACCGTTGCTCAGGAATATCACATATGAGTAATTTCTATTTCGAAAATGTTGATACATGCAGGGTACTTACGGATTGGATGATTTGACTCGCACGAGTGTCTGCACGTGAGTGCGGTGATCGTTTATATTATCAGAACTACATCCGTGTCACGAATTCGTGAACTTCGGATGTGGTTACTCTAATAGGTGTGTATAACGACCTCGAGATGAGATTTATCAACGATGCGTTGTTATTCAAATACGGTATTTATAGGAGTCGTGTGGTTGTCCCGTGGAACAAACTACTAAAGCAGCTAAATGCTGCTGCGAAAACAATCGATAGCTTCTACAGAGGAGTGAAACTATTTTTTGGACAACAATGGCCAGATGGCTAATAACGATTTAACGTAAGGCCAGTAATTATTGATTAGAATCTAGTTAACCGATTTTTTACATATTTATACAATTTATTTTCATTTTTTGTATAAATCACATCGTGTTTTATACATTATATTATAATTTATAGGGTATCTTTATTATTTTTTTAATTATAATTTTGTACCAATATCCACGGAATAGCCTCGGAGAAAGTGTATTTTTTTTTTCATTTAAAATGAATAAATAATATTACAGTGAGATGTGACCGAAGTGTATTTTTTTGGACGTTACGACGAAGGCAAATTTCAAGTCAACGCCAATGCTGTTCTTCGGATAGTGATTGTTATATAGAGTAAGCAATCCAGCGTAAGACATTCATTATCTCGGAAAGTATTAACTTTTTTTCGGAATTGGTTTCATAGAGCATTTAAGAAACAATCAGCTTTACAATTTTAGGTTTGTGTTATTTTTTGTCACCCTTATTTTTCAGGATAAAACCATTACCTACATTTTGTTTTCAAATGGCAACCTATATATTAAAAATTGCATACAAATTGTGCTCCACTGTTCCCTAAACTTTAAGTTTAAGTGTAATATCTCGTTAACGGATTGACGGAGACAAAAAATATCAACGCCAACATTTATTTTAACTTATACTTTACCTGTTTATGGAATTTTTAATATAGGTTGCCATTTGAAAATCAAAAGTAGGTAGTGGTTTTTCCATCGAAAATAAGAGGGATAAACAAATAACGTAAATGTAAAATTGTTGAGCTTCTTGTTTTATAACACAAATTGCGAGAAAAATTAATACTTTCCAAGATAACCGTCTTACGCTAGATCGATCACCCTGTATACCAGAGTAATATAATACTATTCTTACCTACTCTCTTAGACATATTTATTATAGTAATCACCGTATTAATTATCCCAGAGCAGTGTTCGTGTATACGTCTTGCGTGGGTGTTCATTTGTGTTCAGGGTAGGACCAGAAAAAAAAAAAAAAAATTATAATAATATATTATTCTTACGGACCGTTTCTCCCGAGGGGTCTGAAACCATAATAATTCGAACCACGTGGTGTGCTGTAGCTATATGTGTCGGTGAGGTCCGTTGGTATTAATGATGCGATCCCGACCATATTAGTACCGACAACGAACGTAAAGATAATAATAATATTATACTTTATGGGTAAAAACGGTTATATAATGATTTATCAATAACGAGACTGTGTTTCTTATTCTATTTTCGTTCGCTGTCTTTGAATACGCTTTTTTGCGTTGGGACATTTTTCTCGTTTGGCTCGCCACCTCTTTTCCGGTCGAATACGCACGGGTACAAAAATATTACGATGATTTATCGCGGTTTCGCGCATTTGAAATACCGTGGAAATTCAAAAGGAAAACCGTAGACCGGAAATGCAATGATTGTGTCGTATATATACTGTCGGGCTGATAAATAACACGACGGAAAAGCAAGAAAACACGTCGTACACTGGAATTTTTCGAGGGGAAATAATAGAGGTAGGTGTCAGCTTTCGAATTATATAATATACAGTGCATTTGTGTTTACTAGGAACACTAAATATTCGGTGTTCGTCAATTGTGCCGATTTTGGGACGCTACTAGTATTATACGCATCTATTGCGCCGGTACAAAATAGGTTTATTAAAAAGGTGTACATCAATGCGCCGATCGATATTCGAATGTAAACATTGTTATATGCCAATTGCGCCGATCGATAATCCGTGTTGTAAACCTTTTTAGGCGCAATTGATGTATAGCTTGTTTTCTGTCCTATAATTTTTCTTTTTTTACCTAGGACTTCCGGCGAAATTGATGTATGCCCGAAATATGAAAGCCGGATGACCCTCAGTTTGAATGCGGTGTTTGAGAGGTGATAGAGGTTACTGAAATACACGCATTATGATCAATGTACTAATTAGATACAAAATGTTACCAAAAAGCTCTTTAATCGTTTGTTAATTGGAGATGATAGAAATATATAAAATCAAACAAAAATAGCACACCATACAGAAACTGATACATTTCTTGCTGCGCTCACAAAATGAAAAAACGCTTAGTAAATCACGAAGTGAAATTTACTTTTATAACTACTCTCTATAAGAATATTAAAAATATACATACATGTATATTGGAAAGGAATTTGATATAATTTATCTAAACTACAAGTGCCCTGACTCCTGAGTTATTTAAATTAATGTTTATGGTAAGTTTCTAATTAGATAAAAATAACAAACAACAATACGAAAAAATTTTTAATATTAGCCTAGTTTAGAATAATTTATAATGTGATAATCTACGGTTTTAAACAAACATCACTATGCACTATACTTTTTTGCATATTCCTGCATAATGTGCGTTTTATATACATTTCTGAGTAAACTACCGTGTATTTGCGAGGTAAACACGTTCATTTACATATAAATATAAAATATTAATCATCAATAAATCGTAGAATTTTCTTTACCCAATTCAACAATGGAAATTCAAAAGTCAGATACATTAAAACACTGTTTAATCGATAAATCAATTTTAACTATAACATGGGTGAAAAAAATACATTTAAAGGTTAAATTACAAACTAAATACTCATTGCTTTATTTATAAGCCAATTCGGAATGCGACTTCTGAACTTTCTTCCATTGCGCGCGCCACTGAATTTTGACCTTTTAGGCTCATCGCCGGATAATACGAATTTAGTTTACGATAAAAATGACTTATCGTCATTAAACTGTTCGAATTGGTTTCCATTTTTACAAATCTGTAATCTTATCATATTTTATTAGGTTTATGATGTCTTGAAATGTGCTGGGAAAGTTATCGTATTAAAACGTATAATACAGTAATTCATACGTATAGAGTATTATATTTAATAAATTGGTTATGTTTGTTGTTCGTGTCTCATCAGTCGACGGCTATAAAAAACAAGTAGATACATGATGTATTTTTTGATTATATGCTTGAAAATTATATTGTAAATGATTGTGGTTTCGTGCCAAAAATGAGGAAAGATTTTTCAGCCACGTCAGAACGAAAAATAAACTGTTGCGAACCGTTTCACATAAAAACTCAATTCTTAGATTTTTTTACCGTTTATCTTAGTATTGTTTTATTGATTGGACATTTTAATACTATCCAATTCGGAACATATGGGTAATGCGTAAAAAGCATAGAAGCATGTTTAAATTAAAATAAAAAATATTTCTCAAATGGAAAAGTTAATTGGTGAAAATATTAAAAAATTAAATGACTTCCAAACTTGCAATATTTTTAACATATAATCTTTAAACATACCTACATACCTAAATATTCTAGACAGTCTGTTGTTGGTTGAGTATGTACGAGTAATAATGATTTGAGAACAAATATATTTTTAAAAACGTTAATTAATTAAAATTTTATTATTATTATGAAAGTTCATCAAAACTAATTCGTATTTTACCTGTGAACAACTAGAAAACCAATTCGTACGTTACCTCTAGACAACCGGGAATCAATTCGGTAATTAAACACCAAGTCTACTCTATTCCCACTTCCATTACGCCACTCCATGAATCTTTGTTCTAGATGCGTTTTATATTCCTAATTCTCATGATTTCTCATAACTCAGCCTCTCTACCGTTTCTCGGGGTCAATTGGTCTTATTTTGTCTGGATTCGCCGTTGTGATCTCACGTACTAGCTGAGTGCCAAACCATATATTATTACTATATTTAGTACTACGGAAGGAAGGAAAGGCAGAGAAATGCAACTGTCCCTCTTGCGGATTCATTGTTGCTCCCCTGTTCATTTACATTTTATACGTCTTAATATATCAAAAATCTGGTTTGGAATTTAACTTAGTTCAAAACATTATCAAAATAACTATATCACGATTTAATATAACCATAACAAATTCTGACAATCAATACTAGTTTCATACAAGTTTATACTTTTTTTAAACATGTGTAAGTATATTTTCACAGACCATCACACGACGTCTTGCAGAATACCGGTGGTCTACAGACAATAAGCTGGGAAATACTGTTTTAAAACATCGAGGCCAGCTGAGCGTCATATGGACCTTCGAATTTATGTAAAATACCTAAAATAATATGTACCTAAATAATGTGTACGATAATATGAATAACAAAATTATGAAATTTCTGTAATAAGTTTTAATAATTAAAATTAACTAACCTAACAAAATATAAATATTTTAGTTTTAAAGAAAATATGGTTTTTTATAATATAACTACCCTAAAAATTTGGAAAAAATAGTATTAATAATTTATTTAAAATATTGTCTACTCCCTCTGCCAAAAAGGTCTAGTACCCCCTCTGCCAAGAAAGTTTAGTACCACCTATAATAATAGCTTATACGTCTGATCTTCTTCTCAAATATTATTAATAATCCAATGCAAGTTAGATTTGTGACCTAATTATGGATTGTATTCTTGAGTTCAAAATATAGATACGTTCACAATTATTTTTGAAGATAATAGAAAATAATTATAGATCCTTATTATTAAGATTTGAATATCGTTTTGTTTTGTTTTTTTTTTTTTGAGTACTCCAGCTGATTGTCAAAGTAAAAAACTATTAAGAAAAACTAGTCTTGCAAGCGTGAAAAAAATATAGAGTTCATTTACACCACTCCATATACTCATATTTATCTAATAATAAATATAATAGGTACTTTTAATTTTTGATATAATTTTCAAAAAAAAAAAAATCTCTCATTGACATATTTAAATTTCGTTTAATCTATTTATAATATTATCATAAATGTTTACACGAGTGACCCAAGGACCATAATGATAAAAATATATAATTTCAAAAAGACAGATTAATATTGAACATTAATTAAACAAATTTCTTAAACTTAAAAGATATAAAAGTTTTGCTACTCTTATAATAATCTTGCCAATTTTATAATAATTTTAAACGATTTTATCTCAAGTAGCACGCGGTTTCATTTTAAGCATTTATATCTGGCTTTAATAATTAAAAAAAAAAATAAAATCCATTACTGGGGTTTTGTACATCATTACGTTCCTTGTTCGGAATAATGTTGAAAAAGAAAAACAATTTCGAGTGGAGTTCGGTAAAACTTATTTTGATAAATATAAATTAAAAATGTTGTTAATTCGTAAATAAGAATAGAATTACAATTGTTCGTGTTTTTAACACATTCGTACGTACATTTTAACTTTGACTTTAACTTAACACTTCAACGTTGATAAAAATTAATTACAAAGTTTTCAATCGCATAAAACCAAAGAGGGCATTTCAAATACTTAGAAATAAAGAATTGTCAAAAATGACAGAGTATTTTTTAAATAGGTTAGAAAGTGCTTATATAAGGTCGAGAACTAAATTGAAATTGACTGAACTTGGTTCAACTCGAATCACTACCGCTGAATTCATGGCTAGGTCTACCCGACCAGCTTGGAAAACTAACCGAGTAGCTCGGTTTATTTCAGATAAATAACATAGTAGCCGGATCTAACCCAAATAACTATCACTGACTCACTGGCAGATATAAAGTTGAATTTTAGGATGAGGGCTCTCTGAAAAAAAAAAAAAAAACAAAAAACAAACGGATATACTTCACACGATGGGTGGGTCAATTTTGTAGACGAGAAGTTAGGTAGGTAAAGAGTAAATTTAATATATATACGCAATGACTAATCATTCGAATCAACGAAAAACGAATCAGAACGGAGTTCGGTTGTACATGTTATGAAAAGTCGAATTTACGATTTGAAAATAATACATTTCATAAATGTTACTATTTTTACCGTTTTTTTCAACTTATTATGAAAACTCCAAGGAAAATAAAAAATTGACCTATTCAAAATACTACCTCACTCCAATTTTCATTCAGAAAAGGTGCTACACTTGAAAATCGGAGTGAAATTCCGGTAGAAACGTTGTTTACAGAAAAAAAAATAAACATCATTGTTAAACCAATGCATTCCTCGCGTTCCGCTCTGAAACTAAAAGAGGTGATACCAGGGATGGGCGCAGCCACTTTTTGGGTGAAAAGCTTAGAATGTTATTTAATATATATTCGTTAGTACCGATTAACTATTGCTAATTTTTTTTTGATTGTAGTAAGATTTTTGGTAGACTATTTGTTCACAGATAGAAAAAAAAACCGTATATTATTAATTTTTAATCAATTTATATTCTCTAAATTCTTATATATACGTACACTTGACATTTATCTTCATTTCACTTATAAATTATGGTAGCAAAAGTAATCTTAAATTGGCAATTAATCTTGAGTATCGTTGAGAATATTTTTAATGGAATAAATTGTTATTAAATTATGTCCTTTCTAAATCATATCTCGTAATAAAAATGTCGTGTTTCGATTAAATTTCATTTAAATATTAATAACTGTTATATAGGTACATTACCTATGCATTTAATAGTATTATCATTATAAATACACAATAATGTTGAGATACATTCGAAAGGTCGATGGAGTATACTTTTTTACATTATTTAATTATTATTGGTAGGAACACTTATTATATAATCATACCAATGAATTTATACTGCTTATCGGTTTTACTTAAAATAATATTAAGTGTTTTACCAGAGAAACCTTAGAGCAATTCAAAATTATTCAAATCCAATGAATATATTTTCGATCAACGATCGATTTGTTTATAGGAATTTCCTCACGAGTACTTTTGTAAACTCACCGAAATCGTTTTACTTTTAAGTTTTTAACGTGTAATTATTTTTAACTAGCCTTCAATTTATTTTTTACCTCTAATTATAAACGCATTATTCTACATTAGAACATATTTCAGGCGAATACGGCCTTGTTTAGAAAATTTACTTAAAAAATTATAATTCGAATAATGTTTACATTATTACAGTAAGTATAATATGGTACTTACGTTACTAGTTGAACATTACCTCTTACCAGATATTTTTACTATGTTATTTATCAAAATATAGGTACCTATTTAAAGTTGTTGTGACGTAAAATTGTTAAATAGATATGTCATATCAAAAAATATTTAATATAACACAATATTATTATACGATGTGCTATTGTACTTTGAGCTAATAAAATTACAAAAACGTGTCTGCATTTCACACGTATATAGTTACCGGTTTTAAGTATATTTACAATATGAAACAATGATACTGTTGGTGATAATAAAACCGTATTAAATTACCTACCTACTTACTATGTTACCCGGTTTATTATAATAATTACCCCGTTTCTATTAGCATTTTGCCTGTGTGAACTCAATATATCTACATAATAATTATTACCTAGGCTGGAACCTCGTGCAGGAAGATTTGCATGCAGCAAGAGAGGTCATTTTGTTAATATGCATTGTATCAAAAGAAACCCGTTTATATCTGTTGAAATTTGAATTTATTTTTGTCCGTAAAACCGTAAATAAAAAAAAAAAATATAATATCATTCCTATCCATTATAGGAATAAGTGTTACCGGAAATGTTGACAATTTTTAGGAAACCACGACAATCCCTAATACGGTAAGAAAATTATGTCATTGGCCGTTGCCTATATGTTACTCGTTATTATTTATCAAACTAAAGCAACATTAATGCTTACAGGAGCTAGGACTATATCATTAGAATTTATAAGATAGTGATTAAAAGAATACAGAATAGTATATTAAACTATAGTATAAGATACGACATTTTAACTTTTTTTTATCGCGATCAAGCGATTATTTACAAAGATTTTCGAGTAAAATATATTTTCTTTTTCGTTTTCTGTCTGTAAATATAATTTTTTATGATATTATTTAATACGTTATCATGTTTTCAAGATATTATCCGAAATTGTTTTGAAGAATCTGTTTCCCGAAAGGTCGTACGTTTTTCTGTTTCGCCTGCGGAACAGCCTAAAAACAGAAACCGGATCCTATAATTTCGCTTTGCATGTAATGGTTTCTGTTCTTGTTAAAAAATATATAGGTTTCGTTTCAATATCATCGACTTATAAATTATGAAAACGTGATTAGTACTTGGCTGTGATGATAATAATTTTCTAATCAATTTTCTAAAAGGTTTTTTTTACTGAGATGTGTTTTTCTTTCTTGGAGAACACTATTTTAGTCAGTAAAAATACTCCACTGATTCGGCATTCTAATATTTTCACTTTAACAATCACGCATTTATTAATGTTCAAAAGGCCTACAAACAAAAAGTGTAAGTACTTAAACTAAAGACACGTATATTCTTGTGAATCTATTTTCATTAGTATAAATCGCATAATATATAGCATACCAAACAGCTATGTATAGGACGTTTATGTCTATGCACTGCTTTATTGTATGTAGAAGAGGGTAAATCTCTATAGTGCAGTATAAAGGCTTTTTGAAGGGGGTATAAGCTTTCAGTAATCCCATGCAGACTAGGAGCATCAATGGGTTCACTATAAGGAGACCATTGATAAACTCAATGTGTACAATACATAAATAGAGCTAAACTCTAAAGGGAGCGCAGATAAATAAATGGGGACTAGTCACGAGAAAGAAAAAGAATATTTCAATGAAAAATTTCGTCATAGACTTCTTAAGAGGTTGTCTCAGTGGCATTTGCCGTTATTGTTTTTCTAACGAATAGATGAAAAATACGTGTATACGTAAACAAACAAAACACAAACATTTAAAAATCGACCTCATCGTTGTTTTTCGTAATACTAGTTTAAAAAAAAATACTTACAGTGGTTAAATACAACGTTGTCTATTATGACTTGAACGTTTAGAACATATTAAAAATATTTCTTTAAAATATTGCCATTTCCAAATTTCATAATCGGCGTTTAATCTTCAAACCGATTTTAAAGTCCTTTTTAGTTTTAATGTTTAAATGAACGCGTCGTGTTTGTTACACTCTCCGTTAGAAAGACAGCGACGACAAACGCCATCACTGCGGCGGCTTCTTAAAATGTGTAAATTTTATTTATTTGAGCGCATAGATATTTTTCCATGAATATCCGTACTTACTCACTTAATTAATAAATCTCTTTGAAACGTAAAACCATGAATAATAATATTTGAATGATATATTATCCATAGGTTCACCTATACCTATGAAAAATATAATATCATTATTTATGGTATTTTCCAGTAGGGCCTGTCCGATTTATTACATCATCATCAGTATAGGTACGCACACAATATTCGTTAATCTGATGTGAATGAGAACGATAATAATAAAATGTATACACGTTTCACATATGAAATCAAATATTATAATGATGTGCGCGTATTTTTAACTGGGTATTAACAAACAGCGCATGACTTATAACTTAATAATCGGTTAGTTATAGGTTCGTATTTGAACTTGTATGCATAATTCATTTTATGTACATAAAAAAAAAAAAAAATCAAATTCGTATACCAACGTATATAAAAATTTTAATTTTACTACGTGACTGCTAATGTCATCAATCATCGTATACAGTTTGTTATAATGATAATGTTTTCGAGACGGTACAGTTATCATCAGTATGATGTATACGACATTTTTTTTAATACTGTGATTATTTTCGATTTTTTTTGTTGTAAGAACTTTTGTTCGTATCTATGTATATATATATATAATATTATAGGTCCACAGGTTACCTATAATGTTTACTGTACTATGTTTTGTATGTTACGATAAATCTGCTGAACGCAAAAAAAAAAAAAACCGACAAAAAATATTGCTGATATTCTATCTACTCGATTGTATATAGGTGCCCATGGTGAAATACTTTTTCCCGTATTGAGCATTCTCATTCGCATCGTCCTACATTTTATTCTCTATTATTATATCTTATATTTTCAGAGAAGTAATTCGAAAATGTCATTTATTATTGTTATTATTATTTTTTTTTTTTTTGCATTTCACATCATACTATGATTCTTTACTGAGATACAATAATTCTTACTACATAACTTTTATTTCGTGTGTGTGTGTGTGTGTGTGTGTGTGTGTGTGTGTGTGTGCGTATGTGTCATTCTCTGTGAATGCGGGTTGGAATACCGTGCAGTTGTATACCATAATATACATGTTCGCTGTAAGGGTATGTTTAGGTACTATATATTTTTCGTATACTAGCAAATAAAAGCGTGTTCAATTTTCAAAGCAATAACGTTATTATTGAGTCCTTATTTAAACCCCATTTAACAATATAACGGTAAAAAATAAAAATGAAATGTATTGATCCACAAACAGAAAATACACACTATGTAAATACGTAATATCCCTGGCGTATATTTTTAAGGCGTGATAAAGTGTGCATTTGAATAGAATAATTTTGCGTAGAAATAACTCCGACACGTGCTCAATGTCGCGAATAAACGTTTCAATACAGGTACCGTTGTACATCCCTTCATGTACGCGACGCATATTTCGTTATAAATAGTTTTATCATCTATTTACGCAGTAGATTTTGAACTTCTGACAAAAAAACCGATAGTTTCCCTATAGAATGACTAGATCATAACAAACAAAAAAAAAAAAAACAAATAATTTTTATTAGCCCTTATATTGTGTGGTCCTATGTAAATATTATAGTCTTTTTCTTCTTTCTGGTTGTTTGGTCGTGACTTCCACGCAAGCATATTGTTCCGATTGGTCATATTTTTTCAGGACACTTTGTTTTCCATGTTTCGTATACTTTCTGATATTGATAACTGTGTAATTGGGTTTTAATGCGATCTATACATAAAACGAATATGGTGCCTGCCTCTATTTCTCTTTCTTTTGGCTCTTTCTTGTAAAATAATCTTTTCAATATCGTCTCTATGTATGATGTTGCCAAATATCCTGGATGTGTGGCTCTAAATTATGGAAAAGATGTGACCTTGAGGTTGTATATTAAACTTTTGTATTATAGACACATTCGTTCTATGGTCGGTATGCGTCTAAGGGATTCGCAGGGTTCTTCTATATGCAGTAATTTTAAACGATTCTAGTCTTCGTCGACATGATGTATTTAGTGTTTGTGATTCGGACTCATACGTCACTAAGGAAAATAATAGTGTTTTCATTAGCTATACGTTGGTTTCTTTCTCGGCATCATGTTTTCTTCATGATTCGTATCGCATGATACATGTTTGGCAACTACAGATTTATTCACACTCACTCATTGTTTGGAACCGCATTTCTTGAATAAAAATGCTTTGAGATAAATTATAGGTAAATTGTCTTTTCGATCCATATCAGGTATGAGACGAATTGTGGGAGACAGTGGCGTATTTAGGGGAGATGTCCTGGGGATAACCCCCCCTAATATTTTGTCTAATTTTATTCATTACTGAAGTATCGCAAAATAATGTTAACGAATGACGAAATATTTTAAAACTGCATTAAAAAATTCAATCATGGATTAATAATAATTGGAGAATACCAAATGAAAATAATATTAGGTTTATGTGTATTTTACGAATACATTGTGAATATACGAATATACAAAATTAATTCAATTTTTATATGGGAAATTTTTCAGTAAATTTAAGTCTTAAATTAGTTTTAATTTATTCTGTCAAATCGTTTGTACTTTATTTCTGTCGTAATTTTATTGTGAACGAAAATTTAAGTAGCAATCCTTTGATTTGTTTACAAGAAAATTTGTTATGAAAATATGTTAATATTTGTGGAGAAAAAGTATTGGCGGAAGTCAAGACACCCCAAACCCCCCCAAAAAAAATTAAAATACGCTTTTGGTGGGAGCAAGTAGTTTTGGCCTATCAATAACTATGATAAATATAGCTTCGACGGAAAATAATGTACGAGAACATATTTTATAAAATTCGCGTGAAATAAAATTACTCCTCGAGGAAAGAGAATCGAGCGATAGACTTGGGAAAAGATGAAAAGATGTCGGGTCGCTGAAAATAGACTCCTCATAAACGTTTTTGGCGGTGACCGGAGGTCCGCTCCGTTTCGGTTTTTCGAGATATCTATCTACCGGCTACCAAGTATAATACAATATTAATTGCTGTGACTTTTCGTTTTGATTTTCAGAATATATTGTACAATAATCGCAAAACGGAACTCGAATACAACGAAAATTGCATTTGAAACGTTTTTAAATTTCGTCTCGTCGTCAATCAAGCTATTTTTTTTTTCGAAATGTTCCCCGCCCCGATAAACCAGTTTTCACTCCTGATATAGTAGAGTAATGCAGCTATACATATGAATATAATACTCGCACACTCGTGCTGTATAATCATAATATATAATAGTAGTAAAGCAAATACATGTGCATGATATTATTATTATAAATTGCACGTGATGCAAAAATAGATGCAATCTTTACATTATTATGCGGAAGTCGCGAGTTCTTCAAACTGCAGTTACAATACGCCGCCAGTCGTTCGCGAATCCCGTACGTGAGCCGCTTTCGCCAGTAAATATACCTGTAAGTATAAAACTCGGTCCCGTTTCTTCTCTTTCTATCTTTCCGTCAATGGTGAATCGGGATTTTGTATGTGTGTGAGTATGCGTGTACAGACGAAAACAAAAATATTTGAAATACATTGTAGAAACCGGATATCGGCCGCCTCACTGCTGATACGGCTCCGTATTTGCGTATCCCATATAATTTTGAGTTTTAAATATTATGTGCTTATATATTTTTATTCGTGTCCGAAACTGTTATTATTATCACCTGGCTCTAACAAATCGCATATTGTTTACAAATAGTAAACAGAGTCTAGCGAAAATTAATTACGGTCATCATTCAAGAATAGAGAGGAGGTGGTTGCTCAAATTATTTTTTATCCCTGCTAACAAATAATATAGAATCTGTATTCCGTAAAGTAGTAACACGTCAACTTGATTATACGATAAATGATTACTATCTACAGAGTATTATTGCAATGGCGGGATACTTTTCATAAATATTTACTGCAGTTTATATTTAGAGAGGTTCGATGCACCCCACCCCCCTGAAGAAATAAACTAAATGATAAACGAATTATTGAAAAAATAATGATAAAAAAAAAAATCGAAAGTATACGCATTACGGCTTTTGCGAATAGCGCAATTATTGTAATATATAACATTTTGTACCCCGGCGAAAAAACTCTAAAGAGCATTAGAAAAATATATAATTTGTTCGTATAAAAGCGAATTACATTCATATTCACGTATAATAAAACGGGCACATTTTATGTTTTGAAGGGGAGCGAGACAGCAAGAGGTCATACTCACAAGTCTTGTAATATTACTTTGACGTTTAAAGTCTATATATATACAGGGTTATCCAAATGCTAATAACTCTGTCAATATTTAATTTTTTTTTCAATCGAGTTTTGTGTCAGGAGGAATAAATTTAGAAAAAAATTAAATATTTATTTCCATCAATTAATCACTAAAAAATATTATATTTTTATTCTTTTACTTTTTAAAATATTCAAAATAGCTCATTTGTAAATAATAATAGTATTATAAAAATATTAATGCATCATACATTCATATCCGATCAATAGTTTCATAGTAATAGCCGTTTGAATAACTAGAGAAAGGTGAGGAAAACGAGACTACCAAGTTACGTTATAGCGAATCACAGTCATAATACAAAGTAACAGAACTGTCAAAATTGTTCGGCTATTACTATGAAACTATCGATCGGATATGAACGTTGACAGTTTTTAGCATTCGGATAACACTGTATGACACTTTTTATAGTATATTAATTTTGTTTTCTGTACTAATTTGCAGGCAATACGGACCGAATTTCCGAAAATTAAAACCTGTCAGTTTTTCAAATCGGAAATAATAACGAAAATTATTATGTATTATATGAATTTTATTCTTAAGCTCGAAGCGAATTATTATTTTTAATATTGTTCTGTCTCTAATAAATTTCAATATTATATTATCGTTTAAAGTATTTGAATAATTCTATGTAAATACTACTTTACAGTATAAATCATACTTTTACAAAAATGAGCATTTGGTATAGTTTGTCTATTAAATACTATCCAAAAGGGTTTCAATTGTTTGTACAAGTATCTAATACTTGTATGCAAGACTACAAGATACTAGATACTAGTCGATGATCGAAACAAGATTTCTAGTGAAAAAACGTGTTGTTGACAGCTGCGAAAAACAAATAAAAATAACGTAAAAAAAAAAAAAAAAACCGCACATCATAGTAAAACCAATACATTCCCCAGGAATACGCTCGGAATCTAAAATATTTTAAAATCGCAGTTTAATTCTGCACTCCTTGTCCGTGTACACGCTCAAACAATCGTGTTGACATTACACGCTCTCGTATTATCAATTTCCAAGAGGAAATAATATGCAATGTATGAAGAGATGATGTCAGCTTTGGAGGTAGTGTACCGTAATAGTGTGTGTTAGTTGTTCATAATAATAATATTAGAAAGTTGTTCTTTGGGCGCTTTTTATGTAGGTGAGTAGATTTTCAGTCGCCAACTACTTAATTTAATCATATCCTTTTTAATTAAGTCATAATATTATATTATTTTCAACTACGCATAAATAATTATAATTGAATGTACGACGGACATTTAAAACGTATGCGCTTTCATTGCATTTACAATATTATACAACCTAACCTAATCGCAAAAGTATCGGCAGGCTACCCATAATAATGTGGTATAGTAAACATATCGAAAAACTTTACATATCAATATGACAATACACCATAAATCGTCATAATAACATAATATTATACGTGTTTTTTTTTTTTTTTTTTTTTTATAAATTATCAATATTAACGGACGGTGTTGTTATAAATAAACACAAACTCGAAACTATCAATTATCATAAATAATATTCGAAAAAAAAAAAAAATTACTCCAAAAAATGTACACGTATCAATACGTACCTACGAGTATTTGGAATATTATCGAATTCGCTGACTGCGAAGTGTAATAAATTAAATCGCAAATAATTATTATACGTTAATCGAACGTTTAAAGTCCATTGAAATTATTAACAATATACGAACGCATTGTACGTAAATAGTTGCGAAGATTTCGTCAAAGATTATTGTTATAGTTTGTCGATTGAAAAAAAAAAAAAAATTATTCTTAACTAAGGTACAACATACTTTTATCTCTGTAAAAAGCGTAAATGATTTACGCGATACGTACAAAGAGCGTTCGATTTTTTTAAAACGTTTTTTTTATTTTTATAAAATATAATTTCATTGCGTAGTACTTGCGCGAATCTCATAAGGAATACAGGTTTGAAAAAAAAAAAAAAACAATAAAGGTCAGTCGTCAGGTAAGCCTAAACATTCTTTGAACATAAAGTTGTCAAACATCATAAACTTGACCGAAACGGCGAGCGTTGGACGCATCTGGTCGTCGGTATTCTTACCATTATACCGGTCTACCGGGTCCGTGAATTATTACCCTCATCGTCCGCAGTTTCACGTGCAGGATGACTGTAAGTTCCATTACTGTGATGGTTTGTACGTTCTCTCCCTCCCCCGTGTCGGCGTACAATTTTATCTGGTGGATTTTGTTTGGCAAACGAACGTACGTACGAATGCTTTTGCAAAAAACACAAACACCTGCCCAACTGGACGCACCGGACTTAAAACCGTTTTGAAGTAGATAATTCTTGCGGATCGCGTTCATTTTTATTTTATTATACAAATAATTGTAAAAATATATTAGCTTATTAGGTAATAGCTGCTTTGCTACACTCGGTCTAAAACAATTGTGTTTGTAATTGATTTGTATTTTGTAAAATAATTTCAATATGTTTCAACATATTATTGTTATCAGACATAAACTGTTACGTATTATAGGGTATACACTAAGTCTCTAGAGACTTAGTGTAGTCTCTAAACAGAGAAAATAACGGCCTTCGTGTACCTCCCCTCCTGGACACGCTTCTGGTACAGGGGTTTCGCATTGAATTTCCGACAGACAAACAGGTCATATAGAATTTTAAAATCGGGTTGAAAACGATCAGTAAAAATGACCGACGTTATAGACACGACTGTTGTCTTGAGAATTATTTTAAAGACTAAATTCTAAAATATAGTTATAATTTTACTCAGATTAAACGATTTTTGAAGAAATATTCACGTGTCTCTACGGGCGTATAACGCACAATTAGATCGATCCCGTTAAAAAATCGCGCAGTGGCTTTTCGATTTATTTTCCTGATAGTTACAATATGTAAATGTAAAAATAAAAAAAATTAATTTTTACGTCGGTGTATCAACGCGATTACGATTGTCGTGATCGCCACGGCACACAAAGTGAATGTACACCGCCTCCGATGGTTATAGTATTTCATCTTATTTTTCCTTTTCCCTCTCGTACGTTCGATTTTCGGCTACATTTATCAAAACCATACCGCCATGCACTTAAGCAATTAAACAACGATCGCCCGACAAATGTCGATTATTATCCGAACATCATCCAGCCGAGTCTGACCCAATTCAACGTTTCACCGGTGTACGCTATGTAGCTGTAATATTTATTCGACGCAGAAAACAAAACACAATTACATATTCAACCGGTCGGTACGCGGTACATAGTGTACGATAACAGCTAGTGATCCGATTATGTTAAGTATATTTCACAGTAACAGTCCGACATAGACACAGAGCGCAAACGACGGTTTGTCTGTTAACGCTTGCCCGGTGTAATCCCGCGGTTGTTTATCAATTATTTAATGTTTATAAATTCGTTAACGGGACTGCATAATGTTCTTGAACAGTCATAAACTCGAGGGCCAAGAGGATCGGGTATCACCGATAGTATTTTCTTGTTTCGCGTAACACGTACGCGGCATAGCAATTTAGACCGATTTGCCCGAAAATCAGTCCGGTCGATTTAGCGATAAAAACTCTGAAAACATATTTGAATTCACTATGTCCGAGACCGTATTAAACTATCAAAACTATCGACCGAAAGGTCCTCGTGAAAATTTCACGCCACATGCGAATCCGGTAACAGAAATGCAGAATTGTCTTCGTCAGCCGCATATGTTAAACTTTGTCTAATAGGCGGGGATTTAGAGATTAATGTGATTCACACTACAATAAAACGGATACGGAAAAAGTGCAATCATTGTTAAAACCTATGCACGACGAAGTTCAAAGTCCTTTCTCTACCGTTGATACACCGATGATCATCTCTTCACTAAAAGACTGCAAGTGCATTAGGAAAATAATAATACCCATTCATAGACATTGAAGACGACTTACGCAGTTAAGTCTGAATTGTATTTAGGTTTAAGGATTTCCACCAGCTGGTGCATTTTCTTAACGATTTTTTCGTTGTCAACTGGTCCCGTTTTACCTTTTTTCAGTAACCGTAATTTTAATCGATACATTTTATTATAAATATATATCTTTTTAAATTATCATTGAATTTCATCATATTTCGAAAAAACCCGGACTAATAAAATTTTTAGAATTTTTAGAAAAACGGGAAAAATTATACGAGTATTTTAGGGTAATACGTGAAGAAATGGGAACGTTTTTATTATGCGAAAAATAGTTTTCCGAGAAAACAAATTTCACATTCTACATATTAAACGTACTAAAACGAATGAGAAAAAAAAATTGTTTTTTTTTTTTTTTAACTGTTCCGGGGTACATTACTGAATACTTCTGAAAAAAACGTATTTTTAAAATATTCGCAGTATCACCCATGTCTGGGCCGGTCGTGTCTGGTGTTTTTCACAGTGTAAAATTTCGCGTACCTAACTTAATCGTAATTTTTGCGGTGCGATACTCGAAAATTGCATACACGCGAAAAATAGCGAACTTTATCACATTATCCGTATTTTAATTGAAATTACATAATATTGTACGCGAGGAATGGAACCCCGACGGTTTTTCGCGATTATCGCGAGTTTCGGGTATCGCCGTCAGCGGCGATCCGGTATCGAAACATCGGCGGGCATCGCGACATAACGCGGCATTAATTTACGTTTACCGAATAACCCCCGGGCGAAACGTACGCGTGTGCGCTTGCCGCGAACGATAAACCGTACGTGTGTATTGTGTTTTACCGCGGGCGGTTTGGCGATAAACGCGATTCGCAGCGAACCGTCATCGGACATTTTCTACAGAACGTCACGCGACCGACAAATCGAATTTTGAATCATAATAATCGCCGCCGAACAAAGTACACACAAATCGAAAACGCTCGGAATAAAAAAAAAAAAAAAAAGTTAGGCTTTATATTTTCATAATGTAAAACCGACACGGTCGTAACGAACGCGCGGTGAGTATACAATAATAATAATAATAATAATAATAAAAAAAAATCACCTTGTATACTCTAACGTCATAAAGGAATACACAACCGCGGCGGCCCGACCATTTACTTTCACCGGCAATCGTAATAGCATACAAGAACTGGCGCGGTCGAATGCGATTTATAATTTTTTTTTCTAATTACTATAATCAATCAACGCAACAGCCTCGCCTAGGAAGATACCAAGCGTTCTCGGGTCGGTGGACCGTAAATAATATTATTATACACGCCGTGGTCACTGCAGAACGTTGGATCGAAATAATACAACGCCTATCGCACTGTAATAATGATATTTTGTTATTATTGTTATCGTTCGAGTAGAGATAACATGAAATGGAAATCACCTAAGGTTAGGTGGCCAATCGCCGAGCCGCCGTATATTTTAATGGGCATACATTATGTTTATTGTTCGTATAACCATTTTCGTTTCTAGCCACGGTGTTATGGGATATTTCACATCAATATTATATCATTTTATACTTCGTATAATGAATACGTTAATATTGAAAATATAACAAAAAAAAAAAAAAAATAATAATAATAACCACAATAAAAAAATAATTGTTCAGTATAATATTATTAAGAAAAAAAAATAAAACGTACTTTTTTAAATTTTTAATATTAATAATAAATGCTGGGAAAAAATAACGATTTTCAATATAAAAATACTTATGAAGAACGATTGACTTTTTTTAAAAATTTTATTAATCTTATGCAAACGTATTTCGCAAACTTTTCTTTTTAATATTTAAAAAAAGGTTAACTGAAAATAAAATCAATACGATTAATCAATCAATCTGCCGATACACCCTAAAGAATGTCTCGAGCGCAAATATTGGTCAGTTTATGAAAAGATCACTAGTGCAAACAAAAATAGGCCATTTTGCCCATTTATATTTCACATCGGTAAACTATGAAATTAAGTAAAATAAACAGATTTACTTGACATTTTCGAAAAAGTTCATGTTTTTAAAATATTATTTCACTTAACAACAAAAAAATCGTATTTATTGTTAAAAACGATTTTCAATTATTGTGTAATAACATTTGTGATCAAGTTAGGGTATAAACATTGTTATCAATCAGCGTGATAATGTGCCGCCCTGACGGTGTGCCACTGAGTTATAGATACTATTAACGCTGTAGTAATAGTAACGCACTACGCTGCGTATTTTTTAAGGTCTACGCTTTAACGTTTTGTAAAAACAACTGATTATACTGTTTACACCCCAGAAAAAACCGTCGCCACCATCGACATAATCGAATAACAAAATTAGTTTAAGCATTTATGAAAACATAATTGTAAAACTCAATTATTTTATTTATTGTCAATCGATTTGAGATAATATACAAGTTAAACAAATTGAACGCCGATTAATCCTTAATGGTAAACTTCGATATTAGGTTGTAATCGAAAATTATATACTTATATTATAATAAAGTTCTCGAACAGCACAATCGGGTTCGATCAAATTTTGTGATTTTTCTTGTGAAAACTTCTTTTCGACAATATTTCAAATTGTGCGAAAAATCACAGTAATAATCTTGTCGTCACAAATTTCGTCTGTATGTCTCTGAAAATCTTTTCTCCGGAAAAGCCCGACAGAAAACGGAAACAATATCGATCGAAAAATAACCGTATTAAAGATCGTGACGGACGGAAGGGAGCACAGGGAGTGTCGACAGCTAAACGTTCACGAAGAACCGTTGAGCTGTAGAAAAGAGAAAGACTCGGTTTCGACTTCCGGCCTTGAAACCGTTGATATCGAACAATATTATCAGCAGTAGCCGGCCGATATAATTATTATTTATAGTAGCCGCAGCGCAACGTTCCCTTTATGCGTCGCACTTCTCGCCTTGACCACCTTAAACGAGCCTACAACAACAACAACAACAATAATAATAATAATAATAATATAATCCTGTGACCAATCGGCGGGAGAGACGTTGCTGTCATTTTTTTTTTTTTATCGCGAATTTTGTGCACAAGAAACCTTCGTCGCAAACGTATTCTCTACCGGGGAAGAAAAAAAATACACGACATCCGACAGAGCAATACCCATACGTTATGTTCAAGTTCGGACCCGCGGTTTATAAATTACAATATTATAATAATATACGGCATTCATAAAATCCAATGCCGATTCTCCGTGCACCTGTAGGTATTATAATGCGATCCTCTTGTGATATACGACCGGCGGTAATAATAATGGTATTGTACGCGCAGCAACTCGTCGGAACAAATATGAATAAATCAAATAATATTTATTCTTAAGCGAATAATAACAATAATAATAATAATAATGATAATTATCGTTATTATTATCGTTACCCGTATACGATTTGCATATTGGAAAGCGGTCGTGCGATTATTGAATATTTATAGGTTTATGTTGTTGTCGTCGTCGTCGTCGCCGCCGTTGTCATATCGTACGTTCGGCGCCGTATTACGCGACTCCGACGACGGCGGTACGCGCGCGCGCGGGACATAACATTGGTGGTATCCATTATAATGGTACAGGCACCGAAGATATTGGATAGGTTTTATGCCGGGCGCGGACCTTGTCCACCCGAAAAAAAAAAATAATAATAATATCAATCGCTTGCGACATAAAGTCGACTTTCGCCACCCTGCGAAAATGTACACTCGGACTCTCCGCGCAAATTCAACTACGATATATTACCGTCAGAGAAACGGTTTCGAACCGCGTGTTTATAAACGAGGCGCCCTCCCCGAAACGGCGTACAAGCTATTCGGTTTTTCTTATCTGAATTTCGAGTAGAAAAAAAAAAAAAAACCCCCTCACCTGTCACATTTCTATTTTTATTACAGAGCGGCTTTAATTTACTATCAACCATTCGGACGCATTGGCCGACTAATAATAAAATCGATATTTTTTTTTTTTTTTTGGCGCAACGCCAAACCAAACGTGGGAGTTTTCCGACCATGATATCCTTCCCCTTCAAACACTTCGTTTCCTTTCTATTTTCCTTTGACGTAATTCCTTACGGTTCCTTTCGGTAATCCATATATTTGGTCATTTCTACGCAGATATTCTTATTTCTGAGATTGCACAGTTTTCGCAGCGGCGCCCGAACGGGTTACCAAGTGCTACCGCTGCACGCGCTCTCGAGGTGTACTTTAAGTTAGATTTTATTACAGTTCAAATTTATATTAATCTTTAAACGACAAATATTTATACCTGTAAATATACTTTATACGGTTTATAATTTAAAATAAAAAATATATATATATAATTATTATTATCTGCAGTGTTTATGATCGACTTTAATTTTAATCTACGCGCCGCAATTTTAGTTGTGCGTTACGCAATTTCGCTGTGCTATGTCGCATGCATCAGTCGGACTGAAACAGCAAATGCGGGTATCACGTCGTCTTAATACCATAAGCTACACATTTATTGCTATAACCGTAACGGATCGAACAATTATTGATTATCGTATGTTCGTGTTCCCCGAACCACGGAGAAATTAAAACATTGGCCGAAATGTATGTTTGCCGACGTACGGTTTTTAACCCGCGGTCAGTTTAGTGAGGTTAAAAATAATTATTAATACTGTTGTACAACAACGATTGGCCGCAATAAACACGGTGTGAAATGACATAAATCAAAGATTTTTATAGCGCATACGAGGACAAGGAGTGCCTTAGTACGTCCATTTAGGTATCGTTGTAAGCCAATTTGTCGAACAGCAACAACAATATATTCGCACCGTCCCCGATCGATAGATCATCGTTGTCGGTTTCAAAACGACCGACGCGTTTACAAAAAAAAATCCTGTAGGATGGTGACAACGGGACTGCCAAGGCGTTTATACCAAGTATCAACCGGCTAATCTTTTAAAATGTTTGTGGTCACGATCAGCCACAATCAGTCACAAAATATCAGCCTGCTAAAATGTTATATTATCCTCTGAATATTATTGTTATTATTATATACGAAGCTGAAACTTGGACGGTAACAGAAATATTAAGCAGAACAAATTAGGCTTTAGAAATTTGGATGTTTTTTCGTATTCTAAATATCCTATTGTCAGATCACGTGACCAACTTAAATATTAAGTGTTTGGTACTTCAAAGACTATGAAAGTAAAAGAGAATTACTGATAGCCAGTGGCGCGTAAAAGGAATTTTGAGAGCGCATTCAATTAACAAAAGTATAGCCACCCACGAAAATGTCCTCACTAAGCTCCAAAATCACGAGTGTACTCCGGACGACGTCAACGGTCTCTTCAGAATTATTTAGAAAAATAATTATTGCGCATGGTGAAGTGTGCCGGTTGTTCTAATCGATTTTTTTCCACCGATATTTCAGCTATAAGATCGGGCACGGCCGACAGTTGCAGTAGACGGGAAAGGCGACTCATTATTATAATCTCTCGCGACGAAATTCGTCCGCTTTTATATTATTGTCGCGGGATACTCGCGGAAATCCGGCCAAGCACCGCTGGCAAGTGCAATAACAATGGGGACTACGACAACGCCGCTGATTGCGAACTCGGCGGCGCTTACAACGCATACAACGGCGGAGATTGAAAAATATATCCCCGCAAAAGAGTCGGTGCCGACGCCATTGTGCGTGACGTTCGGCCGGAACAAAGGGGTGGAAAAATATTCTTTTGACGCGGAAACGATGGAATATTGCGGGAAACTATACGTTATTATTATCATTATTATTATTATTATCATTATGTACATGCACGCATATACGTTGATTAGTATTATGGCGGTTCAGCGTAGTAGTCGTATATTTTCGGAAGCCGGACCCCTTTTATAGTTCGCGCGGTGTATTTTCCACTCTGTATGCCGGGGATTGTCGCACACGGGGTCCGGGGCTCATTTCGGCCCACCGAACTGCAGACGATATACGATAGCTTCGGTCCGCGATATAATAATAATATTATACGATAATAATAACAACATTGTATATACCTACATGCGAGCGATATCAATAAATTATCATGTGTATACGTATATAGGATCAAAAGAAATTCACGGTTGCTGCCTACACGGTACACGTACGGCGAAACTGCAGTTAACAACAAAGTGTACAGAAATATAAATCTCTCGCAGCCGTCAGTGTTGTATGCAAAGATAAATTTTAAAATATCCACGGATAACGGTAAACAGCTAACTGTCATAACAATTATTTACACGGAGATCGAAAGTACACGACAATTCAATTATCTAGATGAAGATTGAAAAATCAGGAATTTTTTATCTAGTTAAAAAAAAAAACGATAATTTTGTTCATCGTCTAAATCGTAAAACGATGTGTTAAATGCAGTAAAATTGAACCCCAATTTGTGAGTAATTAGATTTTGCAGGTTGTGTAACTGATGCGACTTATAATAATTTTATAACTGATCAAACCATATTAAATATTTAATTATTTATATTTTATAACAGGTCCTAGAACGAACTATTGAAAAATATTTATCTAGTGAAATAGTTTTCAAAATGATTTGATTTTCGTATCTTAAATAATAATAAATAAGATAAAATATAAAAATATTCCTTTCCAGATAAAAGAAAACACTGCTTATAACAGAATATTCCGAATGAGGATATTGTATTTTTTAATTATTTTGCAAAAAAATATAAAATGCGATTTGTTGGTAGATACCTCTGATTTCAGTTGGATATTTCTAGAGATTTGTAAAACTCCGACGGTTTTTTCATCTTCTAATACCAATGTGTTTGTGGGGGATTTTTTTCAGAGGACCTACAGCGCCTTCTTTATGAAGGCTCTAGAAATGAAAAACCAACACGATAAAGAATAAATAAATAAAAAAAACTATTATCAGAATATTTTGATTTTCACCACATTTTATTTTGACAACGATTTAACGCCTCAGATACGACCGTATTAGAAATAATTACAATTTTCGCAATTGAATAATGAAAACGCATATTTAATATGAAAACATAAAAAAATGAATTACAAACAATTATTGATGAAATAATATTATCGTCAATACGATACGGTCGACAATATTATTTATTATTATATTAATCCGTCAATGAATTTCATTGGAAATATCGCACTGATAATATATATAAATATTTATAAAAAATAGTGTCTATTTATATAATATAGCGGAAGTATACCTACGTGTATTATTGCACGTAACTTTGGAAATATTTTACGTAAATTACCCGATTATTCGATCACATTCACGTCTCGTGAAATCCATAGCGTACCTCGGCAACAATGTTGTACCAGCATAAACAATCGTAATATTAAACCTTGCAGTCTTTATCGTAAAATATTTTTAATATCTATACATCATAAGTTCCCGTTTACATCCGCCGATCACGTTCTCGCAACAACCCTGCGATTCGTTGGTTAGGCAGTCTACAAGAGTATTGTTTTCAATAGAAAAATATATACAGGGTGATCAAACATCGATAAGACACTCGTTATCTCGGAATGTAATATTGTTATTTTTTATTTTTTTTTTCACAATTTATGGTACGAGTAGCTCTAACATTTTACATTACCGTTACTTTTTATCATCCTTATTTAAGATGATGAAACCATTACCTACTTTAGATTTTTGAACGGCAACCAATTTATTGGTAATTCCACAAAGAGATAAAGTTTTAGTTTGTACACTTTATACATTTTGTAGTTGACACTTTTAATTTCCGCCAACCATGGGTAGGAAGAGAGTGGTGGGGTATCATTTGCGCGCCGGTGAGAAGCGTAGCCTTTGAATTGAGCCCTGTTCAAAAAAAAAAAAAAAATACATAAATGATCGAATCGGCGCACTCAACATGACAGGTGAGTAACACTTCTGGAACAAACACGCGAAACACCCTTAACAGAAATCTCTACATCTGTAGATATTCCCGTTTTTCGATTATTCGCTATCGTCTATTTTAAAGGAAAGTAGAAGGAAAATAAATCGATACATTAATATGACAATATTTGTTACCAGATACAGTTATAGAAGTTGACGGAGGTTTTTAGTCTAAAGTCGTCTAATAAAGACAGTAAAGAAACAACTTTTGTAATAAAATTAACGTATTCTTGTTTCGCTCAGAATCTAATACGTTACATTTTTATGTAGATAATTCTAAATTATCTATATTACTGGAGAAAATGTACATCGTCAAACGACAAATTCCTAAATATTAAGAATGTGCTTTGCAGTTGACCGTAATAACAAATTATAATAGATTATCGGCAAGTAGGTATAACCTTTCTTTCTTTTATTAAAACTGGAAGGATCCGAATATATTTTTTAAGGTTAAGTTTTTCTCGAACAGTATTTAGTCTTGGTTATTCTGTTTATTCGTAAAATGTGCATCACCTTAAAAAAAATAATAGTGAAATGTTACGTATTTCATTCTCCTTTGATTATTATATACCCTATATAGTTTTAGTTACCTACAAAAAAGATTTGAACAATTTTAAAACATTGTTGAAAAAACGACAGTTAGGCTTTTAATTAAATTATAATATTTTATAGAAACGCTAAATTGAATCGCTAATATGTGCGCAAAAATAAAATACAACAAAGAATTTGGTTCACTGGGTCAGATCTGCGTTATCGGTATTGGCCGTTCCGATCGTTAATATGAACACAAATGAATTTTTTACATTTTATTAATTACTCGCATGCATTATTTTATCGATACGCTTGATGTTTATGTACCTACTCGTCATAATAATTGGATTGCATGTCATACATATGCATACATAACATTATATTTGATTGATTGAAAAAACTAGGGTTTACTTTTATCAATGAATAATTATACATAATGCACCGTTCACCGATAACATTTAATACGAGTCTAATACGTGTACCCACTTGAGGAATTCAGAGGTCAGCTTTCTTTCAGGTACGAAAACAAGTTTTTGATATATATATATATATAAGTGAACTGTTTCGAATTGGCAATTTAACACGGGAAATTATGGATTTAAAAAAAAAAAAAAACAGTAAAAATATAGGTACACCCTAAAACGTAATGTATTTTTGTAGACACAGATATCTATAAAAATACACGTTTTAAATATTACTATTGGCGTTGTCCTTCATCGAAACGGTTTTTTCCGCATTTTAAAATATGGGTATAACCATGTTTATGTCGGCCGAAATGTTGCAGTAAACATGTTTTCAAAAGAACACAGATTACGTGTACGAGATACGCGCTCGTGTTGTTTTCTCCGACGCCGTTTGCATATGTATGTGAAATATTGTCTCACTGTTTTATTAAATTACACGTTTTGTACGACTCATAGCCGCGGTTCTCGGTCTATTCGTAATCAATTGTCCCGGTCCCGGGACACGTCTTCTTATAGTTTTTTTCTTCAGGTTTTCTGTATTCTTAATCGAAATGCGACAAAACCGACGGAGTACGAATTTTAAATTTAAATTTCCACAGTCCCTGTGGGAGTTCTTATTTGATTTAGGATGTTTTTGTGATTGGTTCGAACTCCTTCTATTTCGCATCTTTTCTCATATATAAAATGATTCAAAATTGATGTCACAACCGTTTTGTCATTTAAATATTCAAAATAGAGAAAAATGTAGGGTACAAAAGTTCTTTTGATTTGTTAACATATAAAATAATGTGTACTTTTTTTTTTTACTGTCTTTTCTATTTAAACGCCGCGTGTCGTGTCACCATACTAGCGTATAGTGTTCCACTAGTCTGCTACTACCTAAATTAAAAAGTGGAATATCTCATCAACGGGTTGACGGAAATCAAAAACACCAAATTTTATTTAAACTAATTATCCATCTATTTATGGAACTTTGAATATAGGTTCTCATTTATCTCATTGGGCTATCCAAAATATACCTAAAACTCCAACAAAAAGTAAGTAAAAAAAAAAACACATTTACAAATTATTTTAGATATTTCAAAATCTTAACATTTTTTTTTTTTATACATTTTTCGCTACTCTGAATACGTGATGAAATGGCTGTACATACATTTTGAATCACTCTGTATATTTGGCGTAATCTGTCCTCAATTTTCACTTGACTCGATATCTCACATCACCCGCATAATATTCTTTACACTCCAGCGTCGTATTACTGTCAATCGTGTTTAAACATATCCTTTTCGATTTTTCTATTCCCCTCCTTTCAGATACAATCCAAATTATGTATTTGTAAATTTACTCTTGTAGCATATTAACTATATGATAGCATCTGTTCTTATCAAATGTCCGAATCGCCTCAGTTGATAACTATACCCGAACTACCCCTACGATATCCATTACGGACACACAAACTTATTCGTTAAATTCTACCTTCTCTATAGTGACACCGTTCTCCCGTCAAAGTATACTCGTATTTGTTTTGAATTTGTATTAATGTATATGTTTCTCGAATATTTTAGATACCATATTTCAATCAATCGCACCAATGATTCCAAAGTGACTTGAAAAAGACTGTTGAGATATTTTTATTAATATTTTTGTTACAATATTATACAAAATATTAAAGTCACATATAAAATTATAACTGCAGTTATACGTCTTCTAATCCGTTAACGAGCAATATTATTGCTGTGCCGTAATATTTACAAAAAAAAAGACACTTAACTGTAATGGTATTAAACAAATTGAAGATAAAAATAAAAAATATTGTTATTTTTAAAGAATTTATGACTAACTGAATATTTTTTTTTAATTATGTTGAGCGATACTTGTTGAAAAAAGCAATAACCTATAATATTTGTATTTCCACGATAAAAAAAAAAAAAAAAAAAAAAAACAAAAACAAAATAATAATAAAAGAATAAAAGATAATATAGGACAACTACATTTCACTGATAGTCACAGTTGAAAATAACTAATAACAAATAAAAATCAATAACGGGAAGCCGTTCGGAAAATAACTTATAATATAAGTTCGATGATCGTCAAAAACGTCAACATTTTACGGTCAAAACTTTCAATTTTATTTTTCTGCCGAAAATCTTGTTCCGAATTTCAAAAATAGTATATTTACTGAAAAAAAAAAAACGTTAGCCGTCTAATTGGTACATAAAAAAGTAATTTTATGATTTTGCGTGTAGACGTGTATTTCTCTTAATGATCGGGAAAGTTTACGGCATTAATGGTTTTAACTCGATTGAAAATAATCGTTAAGAGCTGAAATTTTTCGTAGCCGTGCATGTTTGAAATAAATAAAACAAGAACCCTGAGCCGTTCACCTCATAACGTAGTATTGAATCGTAGAAAACTACGCACTATCAACACCATCGTATACGTAAGGCGAGAACTTTTATTTATATTTATTACCGATTTACGTGCTGCATAAAGAGTGCACGCGCTTCGATTTATCTGTCGTATTCAATCTGCATACAAGTATATAAGCGTATAATAATATAATAGTGTCAATAATCTCGTAAAGTTTAATCTCGCGTTTAATACGCAATTATAATACGGTTTTTATCGGGTACACTGTCATTTTTTTCGCGGTATACGGTTAGGGTCAGGATCAGGTTTATATTAGTTGCATAGGTTTTAGATGCTCGTCGAGACGATAGAAAGCCTCGATAATTTATCCACGGTTCGAAACCGTGTTGTGCATTGAGTATTTTTTCTTCCCGGACAACATTTTTCGGTTAGTAAAATTACTCCGGATATTTTCATTATGCGGATGAATTACATACTGCTACTTTACGTGCACATTTTTTTCTAAATTCCTAATACTAGTTAACAGTAGTGTCCCATCTATACGGTTCACATCAAATTGCGCTAAATCTCACTGTACCTACATTGCATTTTAATATTCACTTTTTACACTTATTTCTAAAATAAAACGCACAATATGGTATATAAATAATTCAGCTGTGTATACAAAAATAGTGCAGGTAAGTTTCCAATAGCTATTACAAGTCTAGAATATAGGCTAATTTATTTCGATGTTTTTTTTTCAATCGCACGTAATGTACGTAAAATCGTTTAGTAATCGTGTTAATGATAATATTCTCAAAATTGCATCACTATTCCGTCCACTATCATATTCGTTCAACATTCATGTCGGATATACTGAGTTTAACAGTTAACAATTTAGACCGGATAAGTATTAGGGAATGGTTATTAGGAATAAAAAAAAGGATGTGCGATTTATTATCGAATTCCTACTTCTTCTGGTCTACATCTTAAAAATTTGTAGTTCATAAACGTGTTTAAAAATTTCGTCGCTAATTGATGACAGTAAATAAAAAAAGACGGTCATACTTATCACGGTGCGCGGGCCACTGTTGTTGGTGACGATGTTGGGAAAATAGAATGTAGAGGGGAAATTTAAGGGTTATACGTGTTTTTTTAAGGCCGTAATATATGCGATTTTCGTCAAGATATGATTCTTAAGCTCTTATGAAAAAAATATTTTCGCTCCGCTCAGTATGTAAAAAAATGACGTGGTGTACGAAGTAATAGTTACATTTTGGAAAACATCATAAATAACGTTACGGCATAAACGATCGCGCAATGCTTTGAAAAACCGTAAATGAAATTCGCTTAAAGTTATCCGAAAAAATAGCCGGATTATTATGAAAAAAAAAAAAAAAAAAATCAAAAGATATCGCCGTATATTGTACGACCCTTATTGGAATTGTTATTCGAGAACCGAATTTTTCAATAATATCGCGCCACGCCCGAACGAACACCGTCATGTTAATCAGCTCTCCGGACAGTCGGTACGGCCGCGGAAACGCCATTACGTTCGGTTGGTAACCGCACGCCGAACACAACTCGGGAATAATAATCGCGTCGCGCGCGCTAACTTTAAGCTCGTGTTCCGAACGCGGAGACGCAACTAATATCACGTGCGTTCCGCACCCGCGCGGAATTCGACCGTACCGCGGTCGGTTGTCGGGTCGCCTACGCCACGGTTCGTTCGCGTCAGTCCTTCCGCGGGTTCACCGACGGATTTCCCGGGTGACGGACGACAACCGGGCCGACTGTCTCGCGGTTTTCGGCCCGTTTCTCGTATTATGGCGTCCATTTGCTCGGGTAAACCGGATCCACAAAGACGCGCCCGCGCGCGCCGATCACAACGTACCCGCAGCCGTCTAAAGCCGCGGCGAAACGCAACGCGGAATCACGTTTCAAAAACGGAGAGCTCGAGTTTTGATTTTTTTTTTTTTTAGTTTTTAGGACGTACGGTAAGCAACCGTACGCATGTGCGCACACGCAATTATCAATTAAACGTGCCAGTCGATCGAGTTTAGTAGGGACCGGAGAAGTTACGCTGATTGTTTTTTCATTTCTAGTGTGGCGAATGTTGCTCGTAGAAAACGGTAAGTACTTAAATTAGTTACAAACGCTAGTCGGTTAAATACTATAAAGTTGAACTGATACTATTTTTTTTTTTTTAGCATTCGATATTTTGTCCCTTACGGTTATATTGCGTTTAAGTCAATTATTTTAAACTGTATTGTTGTTTCTTCCATAGGCGGCCGCAGAAATCTCGTGGGCAAGTCTACTGCAGGAATTTGTTCAACTCGAGAGCAAATTCGCTGGGATTTATCCAAAAGGAGCTGGTTAAATTTCTAATGATAATATTTATGTTTTTCGTTCAATTACTTTAAATCTAAAATATTGTAACTAATGTATTTTCGAAAAGCCAGGAGTGGGGTGGGGGAAAATTCACGCTATTGTATGGAGAGGGGAAAATGCACATGATTCCTCGCCTTTGTGTTTATTTCAATTATACATGCGTAAGAACACGCATAGTAAAATGTACATTTGAATTAATATTAAAAATAGGTTTAAAAATATTAACATTATTTATGATATGCGTTGACTCGAGTAACTCAACGAAAAAATACAAAAAATAGACAAAAAAAAAAAGTCACTCGTTAAATATTACAAATCAACCGACCGAAAAGTAACGTGTCAAGTAACCGATGGAAAAATATAACTTTTTTTTTCGACTTTATGACTATATCAATACAGTTATTGACCGTGCTCTATATATTCAGAACTAAATAGGTTATACGGGTAATACGTGTATAATTTTTTTCTCGTTTTTACCAACATCACAGTATTACTTGTTTCTCGTTACATGATTCGATAAAAACTAATGATATCGTAGAGAAATATTGATTTTTTTTTTTTTTTCAGTGTTATATCTACTATTTGTTGTATAAACGTGGGGCTATTCGAATTTATTACACGAAAATCCTACGCAATTGTACATTCGCAGATATACTCGTAATGTTACAAACTCTGTTTATAATATTCGTTCGGGCAATAATAATATCGCATGACCTAGTTTCGGTAATTTATCACAAAAGTTTGCACACGCACTTATGGTATGTCTGTTTATTTATTAAAAATTATAATGTGCCATTATAGATACTTCAACAACCGCGGACTCTTATAACAACGTTCGTAAGCACTGTACGCATCCCGGATTTTGTGTTTTGATTCTCTCCGTCGGCGGTTTTCAATCGCCCGCCTACTTTTTTCGCTATTCACAAGTGAACGCAACAAATGGGCCGCGAAACCCGTACTATCTATACTCTTTTGTTATGTATAGTATATATGCACTTCATCGACACACCAAACTGTTATAGTAATTCGTAAATCAAAACTGTACTAACCGAACAAATACGAATTTTCAGTTGATTCGGGTTCTACAGACGAAGTCGCACGAACCGACAAAAAAGACGCATCAGTATCTCGAGTACTCTCCAAAAGATGGCGTAATAGGTTCTTTTTCTTGAACGAACGTAATGATCCCACCACCAAAACAGTTTTAATCTCGTTTTACCACTATTCGCATTTTTGGATATTACAGCAATAAATAAGTTTGTTTTGTGTTTTTACGAAGTATTGTTCTACTACCTATATGTCATTTATTGTTGTAATGTGCATAATGTATACGCTTTAAGTCATTTTTCCGAAGGTTTTTTTTACTCAATTAAAATAAAATACAATATTATGATGTCCGCAATGATAATACATTTTTTAATAATTTTGTAACACTTTTTGGGTCATTTTTTATAGGCCATTCCTGTATTATTTTTGTTTTCGGTACTTTTTTAGGTCAATAACATCGTATATTTAATTATTATTGCCGTGCCGTCGTGACAATAGTTATCAAATTAATAGGAACTACCAAATTCTTACCCGGTCTTATACATCAACGAGAGTTGTACAATCGTGACTCGTAATGTATATTGACCGTTTTTTAAAACGCGTACGATTTACACAACTTATTATTACATGTTCATCAGAGTGGCATTACATAGATACGCTATTTAAATATTTAATATATTTATACGGACTTTAAACTCGTATATCAATCACAGCATATTATACCCCTGTTGTTAGTATAACAGTAAATGCCTGTTTTTTCATTGTAAGAAGTTCATAAAAAACACCGACTCGACCAAACATAATAATGTAGTATAATTATACAGGTATATTAGGTTAAAAGTGAATTTGATCAGTCCAAATCATTATGTTCAAACCGTGCGAGAAAACGAACGTTTTATAAAAAATATTGTTACGCACGTATACACGTCAAAAGGTTATTTATTTATATTTATTGATAATAATAATTAATATTGGTGTATAAACAAATACAAATTACGCTTTGCCCGTACGTAAAAGTACAAATAAAAGCCCGGGAACATTTCTCGTGTATGCAACTGTGGGAACAGTTGAGAAGTTACGTGGCTATACGGGTTTATATGGGATAATTGACTGGATTCACTGTAAACAACGGTAGACCACTGTAACGGAAAAACGGATTCGAACGGACCTTGGCAAACTGGTAAGGTCGTGTTTTATTTCCCCTTAAATGGGGAAAACACCGTACCCCTTCCACGGTTACGTAGAAACCGTCGAAACTAAAACCTATATGTGTCGTCGTAATTTTGTTGCCGATATATTCTAAATTGTTTAAAAAAAAACCGTCGTGAATCAAGACGGATTATTCAAATAAAGTACCACCGGGCGAAAAACTCCGCGTCTTTTAACTTGCACAAGTGTACGACTCGGAATATTTTTACTAACCGAAAATGTATTTTATTAATAATTCATGTAATATACCCACATCAATTGATAATATATTGTAATCATTTTCAATGACGTGTAATTTTATCAAGATTATTATAATTATATTATTATTACTATGTTGTGCACGTTTTCGAATAAAAATGTTCTGCCTTTGTTCTGTGTAATAACTGACACTAATAGTACGTACGTTATAATAAAAGTACGTCGACCCTTTTTTTTTTATCGAATGACATTCTCATACGTGTTGACTTAAAAATATCGAATAAATAATAATAATAAAAAAATGTATAATATCTGTGTAATGTAAATGGGTTTTTTTTTTTTTTTTTAACACAATACCTAAGATTATGTTGTGACATTATTTCTATTTTTTTTTTTCTTTCGAAATACATGCACCTGTTAAACCTACGTGTACTACAATATTTTTTGAGAAACCATTAAGTTATTTTCCCTGATATAATTAGCTTATTTTTTCTGTGTATCATTTCAATTAGTTCGTTTTAGATTACAGGCCGATCGAGGAATTTATTGATTTTACTACCTATGACATATGCTTATTATTACTTTTTATTTTTACGCCCATTGAGGTCAACAATTTTTCTATCAGAAATATTGCTCCAGTCGAAACGCGGAAAGAAGACTTTATTGTTGACTCTTAAATCTAATTGATCTATGGTGAAAATCAAAACATGACCTTAATTAACTAGATCTGAATTTAACAAAAGGGTATGTTATCTTTTTTTAAATGGTAGAACAGTTGTTGACTTCAACAGACATAAAAACAAAAAAATAATAACATCGTTTTTGATTTTCGAAGTAGTTAGTTTTGAAAAATTGTGAAAAAGCAGGGAAAAAAGACTTATATACTTCGCACGGGCGTGGTCGTCTATAAAAGATGAAAAGTTGGGAAAGTAAACCGGAAAACATCAAAATTTCGATCGATTCAAGATTTTTCGTTGACGATTTTTCACTGAAACAAAAAGCAAAACAAATAAGCACACGTATTAGTGAATCCTGCAATAACATGCTAAAAATATAAAAACACTCGGAATATAAAACCCATACATTTTATAATTTATTCTACATCGTTTACCATTACAATAATACAATATTTTTGATTGTTGTATACTTTACAATATAATTACGTTAGGTAATACACGATTTCCATAAACAGGAGCTCGAAATGGAAAAGGACCTTTTCAAAATAAAAGTTTTCGAACTTAAAAAGAGATTGACCGAAGTTGAATCGGTAAAAGCTAACATAGAATTGACACATTCGGTAACCGATGAGTTACGCTCTGTAGTTTTGTTATTATGTAATATAATAATGAATATTTTTTTTTACCTATTTAAATATTTGAAATTTATGTAGGTATAATGTTAATTTTTTTTTTTTTTTTTTTTAAAATCATATCTTACAATAATAAACCATACACGCGATATGTTATATTATCCAGCCTTGTATTCAGTCATTTGTTCACCCGGTAATACGGCGTTTAATTATATTTTAATTGCGTTGTATTGTGTTCAATTAAAGCCAAACCTGTCAAGGTAAATGAAAAATAAAACGGAATTCACTCGGTATGCCGCTATAAATTGTGTTTATAATTTTTCGAATAGCGGTGTTCAACAGTAAATTTTACCAGGACGATGCTCAGAGTCAGTGAATAATTTATTCCATTATGTATCATCAATAATTAGTGTTGTTTATAGTATGTTTAGAATTGCTTAGTGCGCGTTAACAAGTAGCAAACGTCAGTATAAGACTTTTGTGAAAGCCTGGAACAATTTTAAAACAAATAAACGAATGCGTCGTAGAAACAGTGTGTGGTCCATATTGAATCTATGGCTTTAATAAAGGAAAATCAGGTCATTAGAAGATTTTGTTAATGATATGCCTACAAATGAGTTTGCAAATGATTTTGTAAATGAGTTTATTAACGACAGTGGCAACACTAATGTGTACGACGAATTAGTCCAATAATCGGGTAAATAAACAAAAAAAATTATTGCTGAGCGATAATTACTCCTAGAATAATAATTACCGTGCATTGTTTTTACTATGTTTTTTAGGTTTCTAAACATACATTTAGACATATTATAATATTCCCGTTGTGTTCTTCCGTAATTACCAGCACACAATTACGGTATTATTAATTTGATTTTAAACGGGTACGGCGCGGCGATAGGTTACGAAGGTCGTTTATTCGTAGTAGTAATGATAATAAACCAATCTGATCTGATACGATTGAGACCGTTACGGCGTTCAATAATTCAATAATAGGTTTTTAACGCGTTTAAGCATCTATACAAGTCACAAAATTAAGTTTAAGTTTTATAAGTTGGAGGATTTATAATTCATTGTTAAAAATACGTTTAGAAACTGGGCATTTAGCAATATCGCTTTCCCCCGAGTCGTTATTCTGAAAATTGTCGAAGAAAATAATTTTTAATTTTTTTGTGTGTCTAATTTCGATTAAAAAAATTATGCAACAAATATTTAGTAATTTCTACTGGGGGAAATGTAAGCAATTATTTTGCTTCCCTCAGAATCAAAAATACATTAATTAACTCCATCAAGACCTATTTGAACTATATTTTCGTAAAAATTTAAAAATTTTCATGTGTAAAATGTACTAATTATAATCGCATATTGTTTCTATATGACGAGTGTGAAAGTAATTTTTGATTTTCGAACATAGTTTTCATAATAGTTGGGAAAAACCGGAGGAAAAAAGCGTAGAACAAATGAAAAATGTACAGCATTAACGCTTACTTTGTATGTTGGTTTTTTACTGTTATTCGGTCGAAAATAATCGTAGATACTTAACATTTTCATAAAATAAGTACTTAGCAATTTACAGAAGTGATAAGGCGATTTTTATTGGTTGTTTATAGGCATTTAACACATTTCTAGTTTTTTTATAGTTCTTATTTGGTTTATTGTGGAGAAAATTGCTTAGCCGAACAGAAAATATGATAATTCAACACGAGTCTTATCATACATTTTTGTACTTATTTAGCGTACTAGACGTTTTTTTTTTTTTTTTGTTATTAACCTTTTAAGTGCTGACGAAAATCTTAAAAGTTACGGCATTTAAAATCACGTACAACCAAACTTCTTTCAGAATCGTATTTCATTACCGATGATTAAGCGTTGCATAGTGCATACAGATATCAATTAAATAACTCTATATATGCTATGTTTTTCTCCACTCATCGGAAGTATCAGATTTTTTTTTTTAACTCTGTTCGTTTTACTACGATGCGTGTGTTTTTTCGCCCGCGAACAACTTATCGACCCGCATAAATCTCGGCCTAACCATCAGCAACATGGATAGTCACTTGTAGACGATTATTTTATTCTGATTGGCGCATTGAGGCGGTAATTGTTCGATTTCATCAGTAGTATTCGTGTCGACTTAGAAACGAGCGGTAAAAATCTGATGCATTTAAAATAAACGTAAAATCACGTATTGTAATTATTTATACATGTAAATATATTGTTTTTTAGAGACATTTAGTACACATTATCGAATAACATTTGACCGTCGCTCTCTGTCATTGGAAATTATTACTATCGCTTGTAAAAATATTAATTATATAATACATGGATAATAAATCGATTTAATTTGTTACGATTAATTTCTATATTTTTCTTTTTCTTTAAATGAACGTGCAGAAAACGCGGTTTCGTGCTCATGCATTAAATCATCGATCGATTAACGCTCGCTGTAAAAATGAAATTTAATATACGACTCGGATCGTGCGATTCGTGTTCAAGTATAAAACGACGAGTGGATGATACCTAACCTGTAACTAACTGGTTAAGTGCGGTTATAGGCTTTTCGTTAAAGTGTACCAATAACATTATTGTTATCTATATGTTGTACCTATATGATAGGTACCTACTCGTATATTTGCACTCGGGTAACAAATAAACAAAACAATATTATCTACAGAGGCGGGTTTAAAAAAAAAAAAAATTAAGTAGATAATCGTAAATTTTATAACGTTATTGTGTATTGCTCTAACTCGAAAACAATATTGAAAGGTCGCGATAATATTGTAAAGTATACGTGTATAATATTAACGTGTGTGATAATAATAGTACCTAATAAAGTTCTGCGAGCGATAATGTTCGTTTTGTCGTCGATTATACCCACACGGTCGGATTTCCAAATATTTTATCAATAATATTATGACTTTACGAGTATTATGCCGAACTTAAAATATTTTTTTTCGAACCGCTCTTACGAAAGAAAAAAAAAAAATGTTAACGGTTATCAGCGTACATATATTTTTATATTTTTGCGCGCGTCGCGTTAGTGTTCTGTTTGGTAAAGCGATATAAAAACAGTCGTTAAACACTTGATCCCTGTATGGTTTTAAATTTTTCAAGGCATTACGCTTTTTATGCCATTTGCATGGACGCCTATCGCCAAATATAGTTAGAAAATTGACGACATCGTAACGTTAAAAATAAAAACACATATTAATTTCGAAACGTTGAAATGTTTTATTTATTTTTATTTTTCGAAATTACCACATAAATTTGAAATACTATGCAAGCGTATTTATAATATAAACGTAAAATACTATACGGCTAACTTGTCATACACCGAGATACTGAACGTTGAAACCGGTCGCCATAGGCGTGGAGGACAATGTTCACATTGATCAATCGCGGTCGTTATCATTTTATCACACGAGTTTAATGCATTTCGATTTCCGACACAACACAATTAACTACCTTATACGATTATTTTGAAATGTTTTGTATGTTTATTTAATTAATAATGCTTTCTAATTGCTCATCGCACGGATGAAAAATCGTGCTCAAGCAGGTTCTGGTATACATTTGTTCAGGTAAACTTCAATAATATAGATAAAATGTATTTTAAATCGTATAATACATTAATACGTTTAGTAACATCGTATTATAAGTCTGTGATTTGGTATAATTTAAAAAAATATACTCGTTACTTTTATTAAATTTCGTATCACACTTTTGTGATGCGAATTGATAAGAAAATTATGTAAACGTTGCCCGACACGCATATGGCGGCTGGCTTTAAAATGAAATTTTTAGTTAGCCGTCTAGTATTTTATTCATTTTTATGCCTGTAGAAATGACTGAAGCCAAACACGTAATCATATGTAATCAATTATCGGGCGACCGGATTGCAGTTAAAACACTCGAGCACTTAATTATTTTACATAAGTAAGAACGCGAGCACTTGTAGAGACTGAAAATATTATAGATGTCACAAGTTAAGCATAGTCCATACCGGTTGAACGGCGGGGCAGTTATATTTTCTCAATACCGTCGGTTTTCCGTGTATTATACCTATCCGTTTTGATGGGTTAAAATTTAAATCGTAAAAAAATATTTGAACAAAAAAAAGGTATTTTTATATTATTTTTCTCCCATTGTCGCATGAGACGTGTGACGACGTATTATACCCAATATATAATAGTATGGTCATTTGATTCCGTTCACTTTAATGTCATTATATTATTATTATTATTTTTTTTTTTTTTTAAAAAACGACTTTTTTCGTTCCTTTTTCCGTACGTATACCCAAACAAATAACAAATTTAAACAGTTTTTTAAATATAATTTCCATGTTTATTATTTTCTAGAATTGTATTCACAACAAAAGTTTTTTTTTTATGTATATATATATATATAGGTATAATATCTCTTTACACATATTTGTATGCATAAGGTTTCTAAAGTTAAATCCGCATCAATATCGTGTATGTTTATTACGACATTAATATCTAATTAATAATAAATGCAAATTGTTCACCTTCTAAATCCGGGAATTGAATATTTTAATAAGAATATTATTTTCTTCTTGTGTGCCTACTAACAATATACTTAGGCCGTGTTGCGAAAACGTTCTGTTACGGCTTACAGAACCATTAGCGCACAGACAGATCTGTAAACCAGATTGGGTGTCGCTCGGACGTTCGTTCTTATTTACAGACCTGCAAGTGGCTATATTTTACAGTACCGAATTCGTATCTATAACTCTTTGCAGAACGATATTTTTCTCAACTTAAATTATGGGATTGTTATCCTCGTCATTATCAAGTGATGATGAATTTATTATCTAACTGACGGCCATATTACCGAGGCTAAGATATATCCGGGATAGATCGAATCCGCTGATTGAGTTTAATGATATAGATTTCAAACATCGATTAAGGTACTAACCTAATGGCTAATAAAAAAAAAAATAAAAATAAAATGAGTTTTTTTTTTTTATGTAAGATGCCACAGTTTTATCACTTATCATTGTCCAAGGCTCGGCCATCTACTCGAGTGAGTCAGATAGCCGCGGTTCGGGGTTATCAAATATAAATTGTTTGGTTTATCCACTAACCATTTTTAACAATCATTATATTTTAATTTACAGATTCATTACAAACTCTTTTGTGCAACATTATTACACGTTACAGAGCCATTTTAATTTACAGGCGTCTAGAAAATATTTTTATAAAACGTTTGTGTAACTCGGCCTAATATGTCCAAGTGTATAAAAAATAATAAGTTGGTACAAACTATTGGTAATACGTCATACTAAGTGAATTCTAATCATTTTTCAACAATTGTTTTAAACATATTGTGTAATTTTGTCGCAATGTTTCTCGTGGAGGACAGCTGCAGAGCAGGTGTTTATGGAGTCGATAATATATTACGAACCGCTGGTCCCAGAACGAGCCCGGAATTATTTCCGCTTGAATAAAACGAACGCGAACTGGTTCCTTTTTGACCGGGGAACTTTTCGAACGCTGAATATTGTTTTAACAATGGAATCTTCTCACAATCGAGTATAAACGAAAATCACCCGTTGGCCAAGTCGTATTCTGTATACGGCGATTAGGTTTGCGTAAGTTAAACGTGCTGGTTTTTTTTTTTTCTATACTTCTAAGACTAGATAAATTCCGTCGGCCATTTTTTTTATTCACTTTGCGGCGATAATGCGCAATTTCGAAAACACTGTACGATATTCCCGTTATTATCATTTCCGTGCGAGAATTGCCTTCGGTCGGTCCGCGATCTATAATTTCCCCTTTTATTAATACGGGATATTATTATTGCGTCATTTCATACAGGGTTGTAACCCGAAATTTGTGCCGAAATACGACCGTAATATTATATTATTATAATATTTCAGACGTTAATAAATGTAATGAATAAGTCGTTTCTCGGTAAACGAAATTTCGTTTGGTAAAAATGCTCCAAATTAGTCGCGTAGCGTCTCAAAAGAGGCGGAATTTTCGCTCGTCGATACTTCATTGGAAAACCGTTGTCAGATTCCCGACAGTTTTTTTTTTTTTTTTCATACCGAGGATTCCCTCGAGTTTTCTGTCTGATAAATAATACATATTATACCTAATTTATTTTTAAAACAACTAAATGCGCAATTCTCAAATGGTACGGATGCATACCTTGCATTTTTCGGCATTCATATATTTTCTAACGGCAAACTATTTATTTTATGTATTATATACAGTTTTATGATATATACCGGGTATTCCACGGAGACATATCCATTTTAATATCTTCGTATATGATAAAGATAATCAAATTCTGTTTTTTGTATTACTCAAAGGGATAAGGCCTACAAATATTTCTATTCCAATTCATTTTGTGTGTTTTGATAAACAACTTAAAAAAACAATATTTAATTTTATTATTTTTTGAAAACTTAAAGATAGCTATTTTATAAAGTCTATATTCTTCTGAAAATGTTGATGTAATTAATCGCAATATATATATATATATATATTCGTAGTTCTTACTCAATGGGAAGTAAAAAACCAGAATTTGATTATATTTATTATCTTCGGAGATAAGACAATGGGTATATTCGTGGGACACCTTGTATATATATATATATAGTTTTGTTGAAATAATTTTTGACATCGAAATTTTCAATTTCCCTCGACCGGCCGATGAGTTTACTCGTGGACTTTCACTTTTATCCCCAAGCATAGACATTTATTAAACATACTTGTATGCGTAACTGTAAGACGAAATCGTAATTTTGTTATTCGTCTGTTTATATTTGACGAATCATCAATGACCTCACGCTGCTGACAGTATTTAAATAGTGTTTACCAAACCAAACCATAAATATATGACTTGCCGGTAACGTTTCAAATACAGAAATTCAGTTAAGAATAAAAAGTTCGAGCGAGGGGATATATCCCCTATATCCACTCTCTCCACCTCTAACCATGTAAATACGCCGACGCGCTCGAACTTTTCGTATATTTTTTCGTATATTTATTCGTATACATTTGTATTAAAAGAAAAAGTCCGTTTAAAGTTTGCGTATTGAATACCTATACATTCGATGAAGGTGAAAGTTTTTTACATTTTGTTCATTTTTCTCGGGACGTTCTGTTAAACAACAACAACAACAAAAAAAAAAACCTCTCAATTTATTATTCTGTCTCTTTAATGAAAAGTTCCGTTTGAACTGTAAATTTGTACTTCGCCATGAACTTTTCTCGATGACGAGAAACTTTTAAATGTAAAAAAATGTACACAACCGACGAAGATTACGTCTTTTCAATTCGATCTCGAAATGCGTCTTATAACAAACAGCAAAACAAAAAAACAAAAAAAAACAATATGGAGTTTTATCGTACGAAACAGAGTATTGGCAGAATTGTAACGTAATTGAACTTTTGCATTGGTTTCAGTGAAAAGAATATAATGTAACGGTCGACGTCTGATTTGATTATATTCTATTGTAAATTTAATCTCTCGTCGGTATAAAGACAAGTAACTGTTACTGTTATGTATAGTTTTTCTCCGCAAAAAGAACTGATGGTTTTATCCAGCCCTATAGTAATGCGCAATACAAAAGAATTTCTAGAAGTCGGTTGATCTTTAGTCGTTTTTCACAGAGTGAATTTTAGATTTTGAGCAGACCGATAAATGTATTGATTTTACAGATTACAATAATGTTTATTTCATTTTCTTTCTATGAACAATTTTTCTAGTTTTTCTGAGTGGTGTCCACTGACACTACTCAGATTGATGGGTGTCTGGTGACAGGTGAGTTTAGATGTTATTTTTATGTATATTTGATTAATTTTAAATTGAGTTTTACTATGCCTAAACTCGTATTTGACTAGTGGGGTGGATGTATACCTAGATATTTATATTTTCGACACCCTTGTGAAAAATGTACTGTGCGCCATTGGGTAGGCTAGGCGATAAGGCGTTAGATTAACTTACGCATGGTCTCGGGTTCACTTCCAGGCGACGACAGAAATGAGATTCCGATTTTTCGAATTATTTCTCATTATTTCTCCGTATAAAATTATGTTTGTATATTCTATTAAAATCTAATAGTTAAACTATTAAAACGCGTTTAATAGTAAACTATTAAAATATCTAATAGTTTGTTCGAAATGGCTGTTGGAGAAATATTAGTAGTTTTCTAATCAATTTTTTTTATCAAGGGAAAGTATTACAAGCCCATTAATATTGTAGAAGTTTTGTGCGTTTGTCAGAATGGGAGCCATTTAACATTTCGCCACGTTGAATGCGCTACTGCAGCAGTGACGTATCTAGGAGGAATTACGGGGACCATTCACAGTATTCGTTTATTTTTAAAGATCATTTACAGTTTTGTTTTTAAATTGTTTATTTTGTGTACGTACAGACAGGAAACGAAAAGAGCAGCGCACATCAAATATAATGAAACCAATAAACATTTCTAGCTACGCTCAGAATCTATACCAAGATGCACGCATAAAGTATCCCAATGTAAGCTAAAATCGTTGTAAATGAGAATACCGTGTACGAAAATTTAGTTTCCAAAAAAATAAAATGTCTCTCCGAGCAATTCCGCATCCCCGTTACGGCACTGACCGAAAATCGAAATTCATTTTATCGGTCGGATAAGGTACCGCGGAAATGATACCAGTAACCTATATATATATATAAATGTACATAAAATATAATAGCGGTAGTCGTACCGAATGGTATGTCGCTAGTGGCAAAAAAAAAATATATATATATATGTATGGGTCGTTCCATCGTTTCATTGTTCAACTTTTTCTCTATTTTTATTTTTATTTTTTACGTTATTATGGTTTTTCTGTTTTTTTTTTTTTTTTTTTTTTTTTACACGTTTCTGCGATCGTGATTATTTTCCATCATTATCCCGCGTGTTTTTATGCGGTTTTTTTTTTTTTGCTCTCTCTCGTACCACCGTCATTGTTATTATATTTTCTCGGGCGCACGTTCGCGGTCCGCACGCACCGGTCGCGATCCCGTACCGGTACAACTATATATCTGCGGCCGCTTCCCCTTGTCTCACGCCGCGTCCTTCGTCATATCCCGCAGATCTCCGACCGACCGATATTATAACGATATTAGCGATACAAATAATTACCGAGCGTTTTTTTTTTTTTTTTTTCCGAGTAAAATCCGATCGAAACATCGTTGTCCCGAGACTCACACGCGGTTACGGCTGTACACGGCGTGTATAACAATAAAAAAAAAAAATAAAAAAAATATGAGCCGATACTAGGGACGGGTGCAGCCACTGTTGTAGGTGGGAAGTTGGGAAGCTAGGTTACATAATGTTATTTCATTTACATGTTTAAAATACGATAAACCATTGGTGAAGAAAAACGATTCCGAGGGAAGTTCGGTAACACATAAATTGACGTGCCATGATTTATTTTGCGATTTTCATTTAAATTTTTTTAAAAAACGCTTATAAGAAAAAAAAATTTAAGAAAAATATAGTCTCTTGTCGTTTTTCAATTAGAGCCATATTTGTGCTAGAAAACGTGTTAGGTACTTACTTAAAATAACGGAATCCTGAAAAAATCGTATTTTTCTTTCGGTCAATTATTTTAAATAGCGATTCGAAAGTCAAAAAATGATTTATATATTAACCAAGTAGATTAAATTGACTTTCAGACAAGATGCTTCTCTTATACAACGGAGCAAGTTTTCAAGGATAAAAGTGCTCTACAGTATATATAAAAAAAAATAATAAGTACCATTGTAAAAAAATTAAAAAAAAAGGATAAAAATTCGTCCGGTGATTTTGAAAATTTTATCACGTCTATAAAAATGTTTTCCCACGTTTTTTTCCCATTTAAGTGCTTTTATTTAAAAAAAAAAGTAGTCGAAAATCAAAAATGACCTCTTTAAAGTACAATCCAGAAAACTTGAGCTTTGAGGAATGTTAATACACGTAAAAATCGGAGCAGGTTTACTAGGATGAGATGTGTCCACAGACTAGAGCAAAGAACAAAGAAGAAGAAATAAACAGCATTTTAAAACCAATAGCTTCTTCGCTACGCTCGGAATCTAAAAATCCATCCGCCTGCGGTCTTAAAGAAACCAACTAGAAACGATATTGTTTACCGCCGGAAAGCACCGGAGCGATAGTATCGTGAAGACGGTTATAATATTTTCGATACGATATTATAATATCGTAACTCGACCGTACTGTGTACTAAACCGTGGAACATAATATTATTATATATCTACAAAAGGGATATTTCTGTAAGGAAGTTAAAATATTGTTTGATCGCGTTAATCTCTTGACCTCCCGAAGAAGTAATTTAAAAAAAAAATGATTAGGAAGACATTTAACCTTGAACAGAAAATTACACAAACTCGGATAACCAGGAATGACTTTTCGTAGGAAAATATAATTTTAGGAAAGTAAATTTGTTGGGGAACGAAAATCCAGGGGCGATAAAAATTATGAAATTCGAATCATTTCTTAAAATTGCATTGAACATTTTGTAAATTTTAACAAAAAAGGAAAATCGAAACGAACGATAAAAAACTGATTTGAATTTCCTAATAAATTATTGTCGTTTCTGTATTTTTTTATTTCTAAAATTATATACTCTTAAGAAAAATCGCTTCTATAGTTTCTTAAATTCTTGTAAAATTCCTGAATTTAACAGTTTCTGGTTGAAATTAGTGAAATTAGACAGATAGAATTGTATAGGACATACCGAATGATAATTATGAAAGAAAATTATAATAACTAGAACTCTGTTCTATAAAGTCTATAGGTTCAATTATCGATCATAACCCATTTTGTAACTGGGGAAAAAAAAACGAACTATTAGGTACTTGATATAACATAAAAATAAACGTCAAATTTTTGTATGCAATTTAATTTCACGGAATTAAATCAAATTCGTATTTTTAGTAGATATAAATGGTGTTACCCGTGCATTTCAGATTCTGAGCGGGGTGAGAAATGTGTTGGTTTTACGATGATGTTTATTTATTTTATTTTTTCTGTGAATAATTGTTCTACTAGAAATTTTACTTCAATTTTCGAGTGTAACATTTTTTTTCTGAAAGAAAATTTGATCTGGGCGGTACTTTTGGGAAGTTATTTTTTATTTTTTCCCCAGGTTTTTCCTAATAATTGCAAAGAACCGGGAAAATATACGAAATGTATTTTCCTTTCAAAATGTTTATCACCAAACTCCGCTCAATACCGTTTTTCGTTGGTATACGCGTTACATACAGATAGGTATTTACATTAAATGTCCCTTTTATCTTACCAACTTCTCACTTACAAAATCGTGCGAAACATATCCGTTTGTTTTTGTATAATATATTTATTCGAAGTAAACAGTGTAGGCATTTTAGACGTTCAAATGCAGTTTTTAATATACAATTTTATTAAGTGAATTGTTTATATGCTATCAAGTCAGTATTAGGCGAGGCGTAGCCTGACTGGCCTGACTCATGGTTTCGAATAATATGTCCTTATAGCTGTCCTCCGGTCCATCGTTCCGTCGGTATTCCGGTAAATCAGACCTTTTTTTAAAAATACCGCCGAAATATCAACCGAATGCGCGGGTCGATGGACCCTTGTTGGTTCGCGTTTTCCGCATCGCCGACGACGGCGTAGCCGCACGATTATTATTTACTCTGTAGCTTATATTACTGTACTTACGACCTCGCGTCCGTCCGATATTAATACTTTTACGAGGCCAGCGTCCATTTTCGGCCTTTTAGTTTTTACACGGTTATCCCATACACGTTTTATTCGAATCACGTACCACTGACTATATTATATGAATACGTTTAATTGTGAAAATCACTATCTCCCGGCTATATCGGCCGGGCCACGTCTCAGCCCTTTAACTAATATCGAGCGCGTAGTTTAAGAAAACCTCACGTATCGTTTTATTATTATTGCCCGTAAACCGAATCGGTCCGGCATACAAATATGGTATAATATATTTAAAAGGAGGTTTTAAAGTAACTCTACGCAATTTCTTTTAATTTATCATTTTTTTCCCCTACCAATTAACATGCGACATTACAGACGATGAGTTGCTCTCTGAATTGGTCAAAGCTGGCACCTATAACTATAGTTGAAAAATTTAAATCCGGTTGAAATGCTAACTTGACGCGTTACGTTATGAAATAAAGTACTCTTCAGTTTAGTAAGTATATTATTATTAGTAGCTATTATTTTTATTTTTCGTCCTTGAAAACCTTTTATTTTTATGTCCTTTTGATTTCTTTAGTAAAATTTAATATTTGTATTATTCTATTGTGCAATCTTACACGACCCGTGTAATATAGGATATAACTTATAATTCAAACTTCATTGACTGTACACCGAAGTAAGTCTAATTTCGCATTTATTTTTTTCCTCTTTTTTTTTTAATATTAAATTATACGGACAATTATTTATGAAACGATGTCTTTGAAAGGTTAATTACAAAATCCAAAAAAGTAAATTCACTGTTTTATATTTATAACTTAATATAGCAATTCATTACACAATATTCAATAACAATTTTGATTTTTATCGAAACATTAAACAGCGATTTCCGTATAGTGCGGGAATTTCTGTAAATTAAAAAGAAAACTTTTTCAATCTATTTTTATTGGTTTTTTTTTTTTTTTTTATGAGAACTAACTCGACTTTAATAAGTTATAGACATTCAGAATAATTCGCTCGTTTTCGGTCGCGGTCACTACAAAATCAATTTTAATGATATATTTTAATACATCAATTATTGATAACCAGAAATAATTACTATTCAGTTGGATAACTCGGGTTGTTTTCGGTTTTCTACCGGCTGTGAACCGTCGAGAGTCCTGCATCAGCCGCCGTCCGTTGACTTTGCCGACCTTGCCGATGATATTATTGTGCGTATGATTCGCTCGGGGGTTACACGTCTCGACCGCAGACACGTATATCTATAGAAAATCGACGAAGGAAACAACATCGATATAATGATTTCGATTTATCGTATCGCGTACATTATCGTATGATAAACATAAATACGGCTACGAGGTTGTTTTTTTTTTTTTTTTTTAAATATCGTTTCGAAACGCCGCGCGCCGTTTACATCCACAATGGAACACTCGTTGCAGGGCCGTCATAAATTATTATTATCATTATTATCGTATGGTGTATTATAATGAAGTTGACGTTGATTAATACGCTTGGTGTACGGTGGTTTTTTTTTTTTTTTAATATACGAGCCCGAGTGTAGATACATACTACAGACCTATATCTCCGGGGACGGTACTCGTATGTAACGATCACGATATTATTTTAAACGTAATTTTTATCCGATTCGGTTAACCGACTCGTACACGACCGCGTTCAATTATAACGCGAACGACTATTTATTTTTTTTTCCGTTCATTTCATGTTTAAAAAAAAAAAAAAAAAATGCTTAAATCATAACAATATTTCGGAATTATAACCGTGAACATATTATTTTGTATTCCAATAATCGATTTCCGATTCATAATTGAGACCACTGCTCGTGAATAATATTAATGTCATCGAACCAAATTGTCCCGTATTCGGCATGACCATTTCTTATAGCGAGCGCGTCAATTCATTCAGAGGAAGCGAACGTAAACGCGTCTGCGTTTTTAGCGAACGTCCTAAACAGCGTTGGGAAATATCTAGATAAAAACGATTTATATTTCATCTTATCTAGATAACTTATTTTAACGGACTGAAAAAAAATAAAAAATTGAAAATTAAAAACAATATAATTAATAGATATTTACGTTTTTCCGTGTACCGTATACTTATTACACGGAAAACAGACATTCGGTAAAATGTATTGTTAAACCATGTATTTCAATATTGAACGTTCGTTAGTCTGTAGTTTTACATCGCGAACAATGATGACACCCAAAATTAAAAAATAACGGAATGTTATGTTGTAAGAGCGGCTAACAATAGGCAAATAGCAAAAGCGAAAACATCTACCCCTGCTACCCGCGGCAGAATGACGGCGGTCTTCATTGGCTGATGCTGATTTCATAGAATTACAAGTACGATTATTCAAATTAATGACTTGTAAATTTATCATGTACCTACTCATGTCCTGATAATGTTTATTTAAAAATTAACCATTTTAATTCTATGTTTATTTTTAAAATATTTTTAAGTGTTTTTTTTTTACCGAATACCTGTATCACTAAATATTTTCAAAATTAAAGATTAAGTTATCTGATATTTATCTAGATAAACATTAATACATTTTTATCTCTATCTGGATAAAATTTAATTCATTCATCTTTATCTTTATCTAGATAAATTATTAGTTATCTATTCCCAACACTTGTCCAAAACAATATTTTAGTCCTATACCCGACCGCTTTTTTTTTTCACACTCCGCCGATATTCCGTAATATTCTCGCATAATATCGTATAAACTTAAATGAAACGAATCGCATGAATTGGACTTGAACTCGATAGTCGATGATGAAATTCAAAATAAATGGTCTAAACTGTATATATATATATATATATATATAAAAAAAAAAAAAAACTTATTACTTTATTCTTATTTTTTACCCGCATTGTAATTATACGTAGACGTTCGCGTTACTCGCCGACTTTTTTTTAACGATTAAATCCGGTGTACCTGTACGGCTATAATGTGTTACACGTCCGTAGGAAAAATAAATTTTCCGAAAGCGAATATTTAATTGCATATTATTATACGAGATGAAACGCGAAATAAGGTATAGGTAACGAGCGCTCGTATACCCGTCTATCTTGGTCCGCACTGTCATCGGCCTGGCACGGCAAAGGCAAATGAAGCATTTTTTTTTTTTGTTTTTTCAATGGAGCTTCAATGGATGCTATATCAAAAAAAAAAGGATTTTCAGCGATATTTCAATTTTCGGTATTTTGCATATAAATTTACTCGCTCTCATAATATTCTTAAAAAAAAGATTACATTTCATTATTTAAATGCAGTCCACGATATAGTCAACCCGGACTTTTACGCTTTAACGCTTAAAATCCGCGAAATACCAACGCCTAAACACGTCGAAAAATCGGATTAATAGTTTCCCTTCTAACGGTTCTAATTTGTTTTAAATAAAATTGTACAAATCATAAAAAAAAAAAATACAATGACGTTTTTGTTGTGTTGGAAAATTGTTTTTAATAAATTTTTAATAGAGCTGTTAGAGGGGGTTTTAAAAAAAACCCTCTATGATGATATTTCAATTTTTTGAAGTGATTTTTTAACATCTTCTGGTCGTTGTTTTTGCGGATTTTAAGTGCTAACAGTCCCTAGACGTGTTAACCATTACAATATCTCCGGAGATGATAGAGATAATCAAATTCTGTTTTTTTTTTTTTTTTTTATATTAGAATGACTATAAATATTTATATTTGAATTGAATTTGTTTATTTCGATAAAAAAAACTAATTTTTATTTTATTATTTTCGAACTATTTGAAGATAGGCATTTTATAGAGCTTATCAATTCTGGTGAAAATGTTGACTTTTTATTATCATTAAATTCGTGATTTTTAATAATCGTTTTAAGTTTAGTGATTATCTTGATTATCTTTATTATCTCCGGAAATATTACAATGAGGGCATCCTGTGTTTAATCTGTGCACAAAATACAGTAGGAGAAGTTAAATGACGGTATAATTTATGTGTCCGGGGCCTGATGTGCCCCCAGACACAAACACTACTCGGGGGCCACGGTCAGCCCGACACCGTCAGTCCGTATCGTATACCGCCGAAAAGCGTTTGTAAAACGTTATTATATTTTTTTCTCTTATCGAACCGCGCGATAAGTGCGTAATATTACCGTGCGTGCACATCGCTTTAATATAATATCATGTACTGTAAAAAATTTTTAAGGACGTGCCTGTACACGCAAAATCGCACTGGCTAATAAATACCGATTAAGGTGTTATTATTTGAAGTTTAGCGGTCTTAATAAGCACACTCGAATATCGAAATCTACGGCATTAACGGGCCGTAAATAATATAATAATAGGTATGTGTCGTAAGTACGTCGGAGGTTCGTATTATTATATTTGGCCATTCGCGCCGTCGTCGGTGTCACGTACTCACCCGCTCGCGTTATACAGGACGGTTCTATTTTATCGCGAACCGGCCGACCAAAAATTATGCGCTTTTTAATACGAAAATTTCGAGTCAATTTGAATTTGGAATTTTTTTTTTTTTTTTTTCAGACTGTTGTACACGCAATATCCGCACTCCACGTGTGTTTACCCGGTAAGCTATTAATTTCTAAAAGGACGACCAGTATTGTTAAATCCCCTTACATAATGTATACAAAATCTTCGGAGTTGATCGTTGGTCGTCGATAAAAAAAAATATCACCAAATATAAAAGTGTACAGATTTTCCGTGTTTGTTTAACCCAGCACGATCGGAAATATAGACGGGTTTTCCTTCGTCCCGACGTACCGTAGATCGATCTGGTTAGAACGATTAAAATGATACCGACATTTTACCGGATTTTAATTTGTCGTAAAATATATCTACTTTAAGTCGAGTTTCTCGACTTTTCGATTTAATGGTTCGAACTCCTCCGAAAATCGACACCGCGACAAATATTTTTCGATTTCTTCTGTTTCATATCGCGGCGTGTTTTTCCCCCTACCGAAATTGAATAACGATAGCGTTTTTATAATATTTTTCGACGAACCTCTTCGCTTTACGAGTATAATGATATCCTGTCCGATACGAACATTTGACGTTTCTCCCCTTACAATTTCCCTCTGAATGAATTCGACAGTGTAATTTGGAAGACTTTGGCATAGAAAAAAATGAACCCGAGTGAGGAGGAGGAAGGGGTGTTATATAGTTTTTGAGACCGGTAACGGACATTCGCACAAGTCCTAATGACGGGAGAAAATCATCATACTCGAACGCTGAAGGGGAAATGTACCCAAACCGTTTTATATACATAACAGGTACTAATCATTCACTTTCAATATTTTACCAGGAAGACCATAGCAAAGACGAATTGACGCGGCCGAAGAAAAACGCAAAACTTTTTGAGAGTCGAAAACTGCGGAGATGTCAGGTTCGAGATAGACAGTAATATACGGAAGGCCAACCGTAGCTACGGTGCCTAAAAACTCACGGGTATATGCCAGTAGACGCTATAGAAGGAGAAGAAGTTTCGTATTATTAGAACTACTGCTATTAAAGTAAAATTACCAGGGCTCGGAAGTTCATATCATTCCGTATTATTTTCTACGGTTATTTCAATTTAGCGCTTACCTGTATGGAAACGCATTTGAATCATATTCCGCGGGACGCAACGATTGATACTATTTTTATTTCGCACATTTTACGGTTTTGTGATTATTTCTATAAATACGTATTGTCCGACTTAGAGAACGTAAAAGCGTATATTTTTTTTTTTTGTTTTTTTCGTCGCTTTGAAATACCCGTAGGCCGTATTTATCGTCGCCCGCCTATATTATAACAGATATTGACGGTATTGTTCATTTTTTACTCGTGCCCATTTCGTTTGTTTGTTCCGAATTTGTCAGATCTTATATCGCGAGAGCGTTGATGGCGCGTGTACGCGACGGGGGGGATTCTTCTGTGTAATATAATATTTATTCACGTCTAAACAGAACGAAACGTGTGCGATTTCCCGCGTGTACACATTTTGAACACGTTACAATCAAATCGATTTCTAAATAAACAACTTTATTTTATTTTTCGTGTATCGAATTAATATGTTTTTTTTTTTTTAGGTAAAAGCGGTTCACGTTTTACGTTATTTTTAACGCTGATAACTATTGTTTTTTTTTTTTTTTTTTTTTTAACGCTTAACGCGCATTCTTCGGACCGAACCGAACGCATAACATATAATAAACACCCGAGCCCCGGCTAATAATTATTACAAAACAATAATAATATTATAATCGAGATACGCGCATAGTACAAAGACCGCGTGGCATACTATGTATACGAACGTTAATTATTATTATCACACCTTGAACCTATTACAATATACTAGCACGTTCACGTGCACACGGATAATTGTAATTGCAATTGTAATAATACATACGTACACGCATTGTAAATAATAGTTTTACACGGCGCGCGCAATCGGTTTTTGAGGCGAAAATCGCCGTGCCGCCGACCGAATATAGGAGGGGTAGGCGTATGGTACTATTGAATATTACGCTATCGGGAATTGTAATAATGATAATCCGTGGATGGCGCGCAACAATAATTGTTGGACGGGTACGATAATTAAAAAATACCGTTAGAGAAAAACCACGACGAATTCAGAATCAAATAATATTACTCGGGACGTGTGCGAGGTAATTAAAAAAAAAAAAAAAAAAAAAAAAAAAAAAAGACCGCACCGATGTGTCGGTTTAGTACCTATATTATATATTATACGTCGGTTACTGTGTACGCGAAAACGAATGTCCGACGAGTCGTGACTCCGTATACATCGTCTTCGTCGTAAACAATAAAATTATCGTATTTAAAAAAAAAAAAAAAAAACGCGACAATATTCACCGGGCAATTATCGCGCATAATAGTTATGCCGTCTAAACGCACGGACTATATTGCATAGTTGCATATTATATTGTACTTGCGTACACGAGACCGACGACGGTATGAAAAAAAAAAAAAAAAAAAAAAAATAAAAATAAAAAACAACTCGTACGCGGAATATAATTCAATTATTGTTAGGTACGTAATACACTTAAACGTTTCGACGCACTATACTCGTAGCGCGCTTGTTGTGCAGTCGCGTACGCTTACGAGATTTTCGTCGTTCGCATACTGCAAGACCATCTGGTAGGTCGTAATGGGCACGATATTGTTAACGGGGACAAAAAACAAATACGATTCACGAGTACGCTAGAATATACGAACGATTCGGTTTTGTTTTTTTTTTTTTTTTTGAAAATCTCCGAAGTGACAACTCGTTAAGATGCCTTTTGGAATCGTTCGGGGACGGTAAAAAAATAAAACGATTGAAAATGACCGAAATGATGAAAAAAAAAATTGAAAAAAAAAAAAATATATACGGACGTGCTTCGCACGATGGGAGGACCACTGTTGTAGGTGAGAAACTGGGAAGGTATAGGATGTAGATGGGATGTACATCTGCATGCAACGATTAATCGATGTTAACGAAAAAACGATTCTGAGTGGAGTTCGGTAGTAACCGTTTTAAAAATCCGTGATATTTACGGTTTTCGTCAAAATTTGATATCAATTAAATTCTTATAATATTAAAAAAAAAAAAAAAAAAAATACTGCATTGAACTCAACTTTTTGTTTTCATTAAATTCGTGACTTTTAATAATTTTATAAAGTTCCGAGAAAAATGCCTATAATAATGCAGAAAGTTATAATCACGTTCGATTATTGATTATTATTACTATGGCTAAAATTGACAGTCTACATTTTTTCCTGAACTTTAAATAATTATTAAAAATCACGAATTTAATGAAACTAAAAATTAATGCATAAACATTTTCAGAGGAATAAATACTCTATAAAACGGCGATTTCAAGCCCATCGCATTATGTGCGCATATTTAGTTTTGTTTTCATGTTTTATTGCAGCTCGAAATGCATAATGGATTTTATGTAGTAATCTGTATACACCGCCCGTAAGTGAACGACATAAACCGTATACCATTTACGAGAAAAATGCTAAATGCAAATTTTTCGCATAATTTTACGTACAACATTTCCGTTTGCCCGTTTTTAGGGTGTTTTTTTTTTTTTTGGTTTTTATAAAAATATTTCATCGTTAAATATAAACTAATTTTAAAAACTCGGCCACTAACAACGGATCACGGAAACGACGTTGGACGAGTACCTATGCAAAATAAATTTAAAAATATTTCAAAAAAAAAAAAAAAACCGCTTTTTGTATTTTAAAACGAAAATAAAAACAATGGTTACTGTCGTGGAGTTTTATTTAAACGGGGCGCATAAATAATCGGGTTTTGTATTATTATTACTATTTTTTTTTTATTTTTTTTTTTATACTGTATTTCGTATGACGTTTGCCGGGGTAAAATTTCGTATATTTTTCATTTTCTTACCCTATATCTCGAGGGTATAATATATTTCTAGGTTTTCGCGGGTGCATATTTTAACATATTTTCTACTCTAGAGCTTATATATCATTATTATGTGGTCTTGATTAAGAGGACGCGCCACACCACGAGCATCTACTGTCTCGGTCGAGCTAACTGGTAACGCAGCAAAATTGCGTTTTTTACAACGCAAATTGTGGCGTTTATATTGAAATTAGAGATTTAACACAAATAGCAAAATTTAAAGAGAATAATATTTTTGACTGCTGTGCATAGTTTTTTTCTATAAAATATTACAGCTATTTGAAAAAAAAATGAAGAACAAACTAACATGGCTATAATTAGCTGTATGTAGCTATATAAATACGTTTTTTGTTTCATAGTTTTATTTAGAAGTAGAAGCTACGACAAGCTCTCGGAAATATTTTTGTCAAATTCTGGCGAAAAAAAAAAACGATAACAACATCCGCGACAGCATTCGCGAATACAACAGATCGTAATTTTAAAAATCATTAGCATAACACGCATGACACGCGTGCAATTCGAATATATTATTGAAGGCGTTTTAATTTTTTGCACCGAGTGAATTGTAAAGAAAACAAATATATTTACGAGTGTGGGTTCGCATAGAGTTCCGTACATCATTTCGAATGCTAATAAGTCGACTGAAAAATTAACGGAAAAAGTTTATAAAGACGCGACGACCGACACTATTGTAAAAAAAAACAAAAATAGCAGTTATTCGTATTTTTTGTTTCAGCATAGTATTTTCTAAATGGCACGCTGACGAACCGATGGCACTGAATTCTTTTAAACGCGTATACGTAAAAGCAAAATAATAACCAACGGAAATTGTCCTCTGCTTATTTTCTAGCGAAATCAACAAAACAATCTAAATTTAAACATTTCCGTAGAAAAATATTATTTCAGTGTACAGCATTTGAGTTGCAAATTAAATTCAGTATTCAATCAGTTATTAAATCTCCGGGCTAATTTTAATCTTTCAACCATCGGTGCAGTACCTGTTTGCACCTCGATGATACGAATTTATTTGGGCAATAATTGTTCTAGGTTTTCAACAGTTTTTCACAAAAAATTGAAATTACGACACGTCGGATTAATAGCAATCAACCGCTTCTCACTGAATCGGTTTTCGATTGGAATTATTTATTTTCTCTTTCTGCCGTATAGATAAAACAAAATAAAAATGCTAAATAACCCTGTATTCCTTATGCACTTTTAAGTCTATTCTAAAGGTAAAGGCCCGGTATCGTGCTTAAGGGTGAAGACGTAGGGGGTCGTGTCATTCACCCTCTGCATCGGATTGAAAATACAATTGCGTGTACGAATATTCCTTTAACTATTTAATCCGGAAATGAATATATCGAGTTATAATAGCTGAATATATTGAACACAAATGTGAAAAACCGATAAAAAACGGGAAAGTGTACGAAAGTAGGTATTAGTTGAAAAATATTTTCGGCCTTTTTTTCTTGTGAACAACTTTTTTACAGGCAATTTCGCTCTAATTTACAACGATAGCACTTTTTCTGAAAGAAAATCTGACTGGACGGATACTATAAACAAGTCGTTTTTCGATTTTTTCAAGATTTTTCGCAGCCAATATGAAAAACCGGGAAAAAAACATGGTAAAAACGTAGGAGAAACCGGAAAATCAATAAAATACAAAACGAACATTATTAAATTAATATATAATATGCCTATTTAATTATTTTACCATAACATGACATATATATGTACAATGTCGACAACGCATCGTTATACCAACTGAACTCCGCTCAGATTTGTTTTTAGTAAACAATGGTTTATTGTTGCCTATAGATACAAATTAATTTCTTTCTGTATCCTACCTTTCCAACTTCTCACCAACAACAGTAACTGCACCCGTCCCCATTATCTTAAGACAGCTTTTTTGGCGTTTTAGTCATTTTTTTTTTTTTCTGGTGATTTCCGGTTTATTTTTGATCCCACCATGAAATCCACGTTTTACCCCGCTTTAATAAGTAATACGCGTTCGCGGGGCGCATACTAAATGCAATTCGCGCAATCATCGAATCGCCGCCAACGGAAAATTATCGCGTAAAATATTAATCACATTGGATATCGTACAATACATAAAATATTATACACAGCGAAATACGAAATGATAACGCAACGTTGGCGCGTTAATATTAACAACAATAATTTCCCGTTTCCGAAACATGCACTCGGTGCATTGATATTGTGTACGCGTATATCGTCGCCGGCCGGTGGATGTATTTCGTATTGTTTTATCGACGACAAGAGAATAAAAAATAAAAATAGTTTTTAACGTAGGTGGGCGTAGGCCTTGATTTACGCCTCGACGGCCGGCCGCATAATTAATATCGGTCGAACAGGGAGGGACGGGGGCAAATTATAATCGTCTCGTAAAAAGCGTTTGCGTGCTAAATACGTATGGATCCACTACCTTTGGTTTTATGATGGACGAGACTATAGTGCGTCGGTTTGTTATATTTTCGCGGCTAAACCGCTGAACCGATATTGATAAAATTCTACGCGTAGATAGCTCGTGTAATATCCCTAGAGGAACAATAACGGAATTTTTTTACGATTAAAATATTACACGGCACCATAAAACGGTTCGAATCGATGATTCCCGTACGTAAAGATACGTTTAAATACGATAACTTTTAATCAAATCTTATTTATCATGCGGGAAAATTCGTTCTGTCAAAACTTAGTCAATTTGTTAATCGAAATCCGTTTTCAAAATTTTATAATCCGCCGAACCCTACAGTATTTTCGCACTAAATAATACTGTTTTTTTATTTTCAACGACTATGCTTGCCCTATAAATAGGAATTTCTAGTAGGGTTTCTACTTACTAGTCCTGAAGCCCGTGTAAAACGGAAAACGAAGTTGTTGTTGGTTTGCAATTGGGTTTTGTTTGTTGTATTTTCGATTTGTTTCCATTTGTTCCACAGGTTTAATGGAAAACGATAGTTTTAATATTTGGAATATCTATACAAAAAAAGAACACCCGTAAACAACAAAGTCAGTAGAATACAATTTTCCAAATAGGAATTGTAATGATTCGGCGGCCTTTAGAATTTTAAAAAAATATTTAACTATGAATATTTAAAACTCTATTACAACGAATAAATCCCTATTTAGTGTGTTCAAACATTTGTATATTGCACTTGAGAGAACGACCATAATCTCACGTGCTGTATCCGTCATACGTCCGTGCCACCATTTTTTGTTCAGCAGGGACAACTGTGTGCTGTTAATTTTAATATTAGAGTTTATTTTTGTATAATCAAACTTACAGACAAGAACATTATCTGTGTTATGTTGATTTTTCGTAGTTTTAATTTTAGAGCAAGATATAAGCATTTTTAAATCGTTACATTTCGTACACCAATGTCTCGTTTAAAAATAATTAAAATAACGAAAAAAATACGCCATCCTTACGCGGCGCACTAAACACGCGCGAAAAACAATGGACGTGTCGGCTAACAGAAAAGTGTGCCCGGCCACTCTCTTATTTTTTTAGTGTTTCCACCAGCTATAACGAGTCGTATAAAAGAAAATGTTGGCATGATGTCATCATCGCGGTAGAACGGTCGGAGGAAAGATTAATAGCAGGGTGTTAAAATTGCTAAAATTATATAGTTATACTGCAATTAACGCCGATTTGTCGTAGACGAGAAATAATAATTTCGAGCGTTTTACAATAACACAAATATAATGTAACTTGCAATCACGATCAGCGCGAATGGCGAGTATGAAACTACGTGTAGTACGTCTTGCAGCAGATTTAAAAGGACGTGTTTCAAACAGGTAATTATTATTCATATATCAGAACAGAAATTCAATTAAAATGATAAACGCGCAAACAAACAAAAAAAAAAAAAAAAAAAAAATAATAATAATAATAATAATAGTAATAAATAAGTCGTTCAATGTCGTATTTTTAATTCATAACTCGGATATTAAAATGATTGCGCATACAGAGTGTCTTGCCTAATATCTCTGTTAACATTCGAAATGTTTCGCTGTAGAATTTTAAAAATAACATTTTTACTTTTGCCCCTTAATCGCGTAATCGAAATTCCTTTGTGTTTACATATTTTTAAACATTTTCAAATGCTATCCATTTTGTAATTGTTATTGTTCGAAATAATGTCCAATATATAATGTGTGCATATCCGATGAACGATTCCGTAGCAATAGTCGTTTTAATGTCTGGGGAAGGGGCGTGGAAAAAATTATACTCAACGGGTCGCGTACATTGATATTTTCAGTGTGATTTATCTGTGTTGGCCGTTTTGAAAAAAGTGGCAATAAAAAGATAATTTTTTTTTTTTTCCGTTTTTCTAGCGAGGGTTGAAAATATGAATTACATTTTTCTCTAAACGCACGAACCCCTCCTCACGCGGAATCCGATCGAGAGAAAAATTAAACGGAATTCGATTTATGCATCAACTGCCGAGATATCGGCGCGGCGTCGGGAAACCGCGGCGGGACACGCCGTATACAAAACGATCAATGATACTCGTTATTGTACGTTTATCATCGTTACCGGTTCGCAAACCGTAATTATTTAACGCCCGCTCTCGCACAACACGCGCATCGCACGGATATTGATTTTCGACGTACAATAATCACGTAATAACTGCGGCGGTTATCATCTGCATCAACCGCACATGCCCATTATACTGCGGTCGGCATACATAAACAGAGTGACCGTTTGAATGAAAAAAAAAAAAAAAAACGACGGTAATATAATAATGTGTATAATAATATTATTTTTTATATTTACACACTCGTACGAAACGGTAAAAATCGTACGGTTAGCAATAATATTATTAGTTATGCGCGGCAATTCAGAACATAAAGTAATCACTTCCTAGATTCTCCCCTTCCCTTATAAAAAAAAAAAATAAAAAAAATAACGCCATGAACGCCGTGACGCGTCAGTAAAGTACGAGATTATAATATCATTATTAAAGTAATATGTTATTGTCGAGCGAATATATCATTCAAGACTTTGAGCCCTTATGTCGAATGGCCGTTATCAATAAGTACTGGTTCACGTGCAATCGTGTAAAATAAAAACCACAAGATAGAAATTTAAAAAAAATCGTCCTTCACACGCTTATTAAGAAAAATTGCGGCATCACGCACATGTTTTCATTATTTAACCGCTAAAAAAACGACTTAAGATCAAATTAGATACCTAAAACTTCATGTTTCTGTGATGGTTTCGGGTTTCTGGCGGTTATTTTACAATGAATTGCAATTATGTTCAAACGAATGAAAAATATCGTGGCCACTGAAGCCAAAAAAAAAAAAAAAAAATTAAAAAAAATTGTTATCCCAACGTGAGACTAAAAAAAAATATTTTCAATTTCAAACAGCTATGCATGAATTAAAAACACACCAGAATTAATGTACTATAAAAATATTGTTAGGTCGTACAATAAAGTGCTGAAAAAATTGTCTATGCAAAATGCAAGCCCTTATGATTATTTTTTACTAAATTACAACGGGAATAAAAAAATCGACAAAGATTACGGTACCAGCACGAGTTTGTTTTTAATGATTTATAGGTAAAATTCTCATGCCTCATAGAGTGGCGTAATTTTGATTATCATTTTTTTGTTGGAAATATGAAGACAGCCTATACAGTGTGCGTTGAACTCCATTATTAAGCGTTTACATCCCAAACTCTATAAAATTGTATATAAAAAAAGATCAGTTTATAAATATTTTCTAATTATTTTTTATACTATTATTTTGGATCAAATGGAAATTCGTAGTTCAATATACGATCTATAAAACGCTGTTATTGTTTATCAGGTAAAAACAAAATGGTAGTAAAAAATATTGTTGACAATTTACGCTTTTTAATGAATATTCCGGTTTTCCAATTGTTTTTGTCAGTTGTCCTCCATTACTCATAAGACGAGTGTAAGGAAAATAATAATAATTAAAAACGTCCTCTCTAAATGTACCGATTAAACAACATAAACCGCCCCTGAAGTGAACGACCGGATCAAGATTCCAGGTCGAAAAACTATTCGTGGACTGGACAAAATCCCACACCGTATAGTAATACCAATACATATGCCGGCTTGGTTCGGAAATTTAAAACGAAATACCTTGTCGACGAAATCGACGTAATTATTCCAGTTCATTGGAGGTTTTTTCCCCCGAATTACGAACTATCACAACTCTTCCCCTAATGCATCAACTCCGTGGATCCGAAACGCTCGCCGTAAAGCGGTTTTTTATGGGACCTAGCGCGTCTTCGGGTCGAAAAATAAAAACAATGTGTGATATAAGCACCGCGCTATCGAAATCCAAAAAGCGTTGAAAATATTTGGGGTTGATAGAATGGGAACAGAGGGGAGGGGGAGGCGTTGTGTGTGTTGGGGATGTAAATCGGATCAAACAAAACCGAATGCGCCGCACAACGAAAAGTCGAGACCGTGATAAATTATTATTATTGCGTTTGCGGGCATGCGAATATCACGTCCAATAGAAACGATATCGTTGTTTTTTTTATTTCGTTGCACATTGAACATTTTGCTCCCTCGGTTAAGTTTTATTTCATATTATTGCGTTTACGCGCATTATACTTCCGGTTTCCTCGACAATAATTTCACATACGATATTCATGTTTTATATACATTTCCAAAATTTAATTCCCATTTTAAACGCCGACTGATGTGTTCGAACGAGGGGAATACGAAATGTATGAGAGCGAAATATATATTAGGCGGCTCGTGATCGGTGATGCGATTGCCTAGACAAAAATCGTCTTATAGAAATCATTTTATCAATTATGTATTTTCGACTTATTCTCTTTTTAACAACCGCACTGAATCACGTGAACTATTTTCTTATTTTCTTATTTTTTCTTATTTTCTTATTGTACACATACATTTTTAATTGTGTTATACGGTTTTTGGTCCGAAATCATAATGGAGACCGTGTTTGTGCTTTCAGACGGCAATCTAAACTCACCTTCCATCCGAAATTTCGTAATTTTATCTTTATCTTTTGAATTATTTTTCAGTAAATACGGATTCGGATAAAGTATTCCGTGCATATTACTGTGAGTTTTCTTTTCTTTCTGTAAAGTGGTTCCGTAAAAATGTATAAAACCTCATAAGCCCAAAACCGTTCGGAAAAATTAGGACCGTAATTAAGATTGCTATATACGTTTCTGTACAAAATCTTTTTCGTTAACATATCTAACGATAAACCATCACACACATATACACACACCCATCCAGGGTCAATCAAGGGGACATCCTTGTACAAGACCGTTCCGGAGCTGCAATCCTCATGAGATAAGACGGAGCTCAGCCACCTACGGTTCTCACAGTATAAAAAAAAAAAAAATAAAATCAATATTTGCCATGTACATCCTCAAAATACTAATTTTATTTGTAACAAATTAATTGAGATGGATAATTTTTTTTTTTTATTTATAGCAGAGAAATGGTGTAGATTTTGGTAATCAACATTAAAATGCTAAAACATACAAAACAACAAAGACCTATACTTACGTAATAATTATATATTTAAGGAAAATAAAAACACCAAATATACGGTAAGATTTAGGTATAACCGTACATGTGTTTATAAAATAATGAACCCCCCCCCTCTCCATGAGATTTTTAAAACCCGGCGCCTCTGCACTCGTCCACCTGATTTGTTCATGAAGCACCCGCTTAGTATAGGATACCCATTCACACTGTCATTGTAACAATTACTATGTGTTATGTAATCGTTGATTAAAAATGTTCTTTTTCCGCACCGTAACCTTGGTAGTTCACAAAACACACGCTATAATATTATTAAGTTGAGTGGATACTATGCAAATTTATTTTTGATAATAATATTGAAATTTTAATTCTGTTGCAGATATTTATATTGTAGTAATATTTTCACGAATTTTATCTCGATGTATACTCGTGTACACCTTATTTACTTTAATTTTATGTTACCGACTGGATAACCGAAACGTAACTATTTTCTAGATAGAAATATTGGTTATCTTTCCTAGCACCGCTCGCGACGTTAAAATATTGCCTCGTTACAATTAAAACGCTGTGTGTCGATTTTTTATTATTATTATTGTTTTCTTTCTATAAACGTACCTAGTTGATTTATTTCACTCGTTCCGCAATTGTTGTAACCCACCGTCTTCCGAACAATACAAATAAATCAAAATGTTCGAAAATTAGAAAAAAAAAAAAAAAAAAAACATTTTATTTCTTCTGTAGTTTAAATAATAACTACGTCTAAAACACGCGTGTCTGTCGCGTTGTCGTTCACTGTAACATTTTGGTGCTGCTCGTTCTTCGGTCGGCAGTGTTTTTTTTTTTTTTTTTATGTATAGGAACACTTATCAAGGAAAATTGTAAACGATAATAATAACAATAATATCATGTCCCCGAAAAGAAAACCGGTACAGAGTCCGAGAAATTACGTTTTTTAAAAAAAAAACTTGTACGTATTATATTATGTCAGTGTTCGAAAAAAAAAAATGTAAATTTTTTTCTTGTGTTACCCAGCCATCGCACGGCTGTTGTCAAGCCTATGTAAAAAAAAAAAAAAAAACAACTCGAAAACCCGAAACGAAGCCTAACTACCTGAAAAAAAAAATTAAATATTAATTCGAGATTCTTGGTTTTTTTTCCTTCCTTCTTTTTTTAATATTCTAAAGACGTTCCTTCTATATTATTAACTATTTAGTTTTGCGTTCACGGACCGACGGTATAATGTTATTATTCGATACCTATATACATGAAACAAAAATAAACGACTCGGTTGTCGGTTTTTGTTTTGTTTTTTTTTTTAAATTCCGGATTCGTTGCGCGTACATAGCAGTCGATACGGCGGCCATCTACGGATAAAAACGCGCTATGAGATAATTTGTTTTAAATTATCACCCGTAATTTTTTTTTTCTCTTCTAATCCTGTTACGAAAGCGTTTTGTTTTCGTTCCCGTTGAAAAATATGCGCTATTGCGAATTACGCGCGCGCGTTAATCTTGTAATATGTGTAACCCTTATAACCCGGGAAGATGGGTTTTTTTTTCTATTCCAAGTGTATACAGTGAAGATATTACTGATTTTACTACGACGCGTTTTTTTTTTTACCGGAAAACACATTTTTGGTTTGTAAAATTACGTCTTACATCAAAAGGCGCGGCATTTCGGGACCGCGGGACTTTAATCGAACATGTTTTCTGGATTCCCGATAGTTTTTCCAAAAAAAAAAAAAATTCCTTAACAAACAAGACGAGACATAAATTTTATTTTCATCGATCTATCGGTTACTATTTGAATACGAGAGGAAAGAAACGTAACCAATTTTATAATCTTATTTGTTTACCGAGCTCCGCTCAGAATCGTTTTTTTTTTTGTTGGAATTCTGTAATGAGCCATTAAAGGATAACACAATTTACACGTAACCGCGGATAGAGACTGCAGGAGACGAAGGAAAAACATTGATAGCTCTGCAGATAACGTTTTGAGAAAATGTTTTAAGGCCGGATTAATAATTCCTCCTCGGCCTTAACAAAACAACTGCAATAATCGGTTTCCTCATCCGTTTCGTCGAGGTGTTTCACAAAATAGACAAAAAAAAAAAAATAAAAAATAAAATTCTATTTTCGTTCCAAAAATACCGTAAGCCCGGTTTCAAGGTTTGGATTTCGGGAATCCGGCTTCGCGAATCACTCACGGACCCGTTCATCCGCTACCTACCGTATTGAAATCGTCAGACCCATAGATCGCGCATAGACAGACCGACACTCGCTTTGATTTATACGGATTATCGCGAAGCGTTCTCATTTGCGACCTCGCGGATAATAATGTAACACAGCGAATTACTGTACAATTTTAGACGGTCGGGTTAATCATTTATTGTACATCATCTAGTCGTGCTACGCAGTTAGGGTCGAGATCGAATTTGTCGGATCCGCGAATCGTACGATGACGTCGGTAGCGTTCGGCCGTGCACCGGAATCAAACGCATAGTCAGAAAACCGTGTATTATATTATTATAATTGTACTTACCCGAGGTTTGGCTGCGCGAACAATGCAACAGTCCTCTGATGTACCGTACATGTTCCCGCGAATAAACTCCTACCACCTAATTGCGTTGTTTTCTCGGACACATTAAATAATACACACAATACGCATGCTATTAATGAAGTATTAACGATTAAGTTAAACGGTATATTCGTGTAAAAAGCCGGAGTAGTGTTGTAAATTGTAAATTGTAAGTTGTATTGTAAACAAATTTCTACCAGAAATCTTAATCCGATCATCAACTTTGGTTACTGATAGAAAAATTGGTTGCCGGCGCATTGAAGAGGTCATTTTTGATTTTCTAAAAAATTGCGAAAAACCGAAAAGAAACGAAGGAAAAGTTGAAAAACGTACGCCAATAACGATTTCTGTTGTTTTCGATTTAGTTGTTTTTTTTTTTGTATTGTTTGGTATTCGGTAAGAAATATTCGCCGAAATCTTCAATTTTCCTTACATACACCGGCCTTTTCTAGACGTATAGGCCAAAATATTCACGCAATTATTGAGTTATTTATGTAGCCATTTGAAATTTAAAAAAAAAAATCGTTTGCTCTTATCGACGGTCATCATACCACCCCAAATCATTTTTCCCAGTCTCAGACACAACGAAGGCATCGATTTCGGTTTTTTCACTACCGGGGGTTTAGGAAAAAACGAGAAAAAATACTGAATGAGCCAGAGTTTTAAAATTTGTCTCCAATTGTTTTCAGTTATTGCTCAGGTAACCGGCGATGTTCTTTACAAACGTTCGCCGCCCGAAGCTTTTGCTAATTTTTTTGCGACCGACGTTGTTAATCACGGCGACGGCCGCCCTTCCCTTACCATAAATATAATCGATTTTTCGATCGCACTCGCGAACCTCCGCGGACCCGCGCTGTACGTTTCGACCGTAATGTATAACATAGAGTAGTGATATTCCGGTCGGTTTAACAACGTTATGGCGATGTGACAGACGACAGCGATATAAATTATAATATGTAAAATACGACGGCGCAATAGTGTATAATTAGGTTTCGAATCGAATCCATCGGTGTCGGGCCGGAATCGCACTACAATTAATATTATAACCCTACGACTTGTAGTCGTGTTTAACACCGTCGACGAAACTGTCCACGTAACAATAACGACCCGAGAACCAATGGCTGTTAGTACGATATTTCAATGTTTTCTTCGCTTTAATTGTCTTTGACAGTCCCTATACGTTTCGAACCATTCCGACTTTAGTTTCCGAAAGTACCGAGGAATTTAATTTCGTGATGTTTTTGGGTTTTTGGGTTTTTTATTTATTTTTATCCTGTCCGTTAACCGTTTCTCCGTCGGATTACTCGCTCCGATCCAACGTCTTTATAGGCGGTTTCCGGCAGGGAATTTTTTCTGCTCGGTGAATCTTGTTTTCGATTTTAGACATAACCATAGAGACGCGAAATTTTCTCGCGAATATTCATATTAGCGCTGTACAGACGCGATGACGCAGTTTCAGAATCGATTTTCGTTAGCAACGGCCCGCGGTCACGTACCGATAAAAATTAAACAGTTACCCTATAATGTCCCGTATACGGGCGCCTTCCCAAAGTTCCTTCTACAACGGCGACACACTCGTCGACGGTGTCTATTTTATTTATCGTGGCTCCGAGGTGACCAATACATTATTATTATCATTATAATTTTCGCATTTGAGAATATACGTAATTTTGTACGCGTAGGTGTATTGAAAAACGAGCGCACATTCACTGCGCCGTACCGTCGTTTGATATTTGTTTTACTACTGCGCATATCGCGCGGAAGAACACCAGCGACCGTTACGCAACGCGAAATATTTTTTTATTATTATTATTATATTGCTGGGTACTTATAACACCGCGAACGAAACTGTTAAGTCTGAATACAAATAATATTATAATATCAATGCGTGTCCGCGGGACACGGAAGTGTAGGGACACACATACGTACATAGAAAACGTTTACAATATTCCACCGAGGTCGTACGAGTACTAAACAACGTATCGTAAATAGTAAAAAAAAAAAAAAAAAAAAAAAAAAAAAAATAATAATAATAATAATAACAATAAACCAGTCGGCAGTATATCTCTGTTCGCACGATGATATTATAATAATACAGCCCGTCGAAATCCCATAAACGACCGATCGATATTGCGTTGTGATCGGTCGCGCGTGGGCATTGGGCCTAAACATCATTAGTTGATATTTGCCAGCGCTGCGGACCTTCGCCGCGACAAGGTAAGCGCCCGCAGTTTTTCTCCGGACGTGGCGGAAGCCGAATTATTACTGTCGGTGACCCACATCGTTTCCATTATCCGGTGCATCCGCAATCGTAAACTACAGTGTCGGTTCCGTTGGCGGTTAAACGACATCCGACATTTCGGATTCCGATTTCGGAACGGGGAACCAGATCGGTTTTGTTATGTCGGCGACGCGTGCTTTTTTCGCCGCCGCCCGTAAACAGATTTTCGACCGTCTACATCGGGCGTGATGACTTCCGGTAGCGAATGTTCTCCAGCGGCCGGTTATAGTGGTAGTCCGTTACACTCGGAACCCGAATCGATTTCAATATATCGGCTGTTACGCCGGTGATCGTTGCGACAGTATATAATATTACTGATAAGTAATGGCAGTAATTCAACGGCGGCGACGAGAAGACGTCGACAGTAATAATTTTAAACTGTCCGGTTTTATTTTTTTCTTCTTCAAATATCCGCGTCTATTACACAATTCGCGATGATTGCATTTGCGTTTTCCGTATTCACGCTACATTACGAAATGCAAATAGGCACTCGGTCCGCATAGGAACGAGGATTATTATATTATAAATTGTACGGGCGAAATGTCGTGTGTGATGTTTTGTTAATAACTCTGTGATTGTACGGATTAAAAACTCGTTCAGAGACAAATCAAATCAAAACTTATTTTTCGTTACGAGTATATATTGGACGTGGGCTTCTATAGACGACCGCCACGTTACATTGTAGTTGACACGGAGATAAAAACGTGCTCTTCAACTCTTCAACTCTTGAAACGGTACATAATCAACACGATGACGTCAATACGCGGCGATATTGTGTTCTCGTGCTTGAGACTTAATACGTTTTATAATCCCTTTTTAAGTTTCGGCAAGATATTTTTATACATATATATATAACTATACATTATTCGAATAACCACTACAGTGTAGTGAACTAGTGACTGTACGAGATCGTTTGTTACAAAATATTCCCGCATTATATCGATATTGCATTTGTTTTACATTTTCCGCCGTTTTTCCATTTTTCGGAACAGTTTCTAACATTTTCGTATCGTTTTTTTTTTCAAGGGTGTTATAACCACCCACTAGAATACATTTTTCGTTAATTTTTAGGGCATTTAGGGCCCCGGCCCAAATACGGTTTCCGACTGTTATTTACCGCCCGCGCTCAGGTAATTCAGATGCCGTGCTTGCGTATTTCACTTATCGTCGTGTGGGGCGTGCACCGGAAGAGGTGTTTGTGCCGAAACCGCACAGCGCGATAACCCGTTATATTATTTCCTTTGACGGCGCGCTTCCGGATGTGGTAGGTCGTCGCGCGAAAACTTCTCCCGGACGAGACACACGAGCCGGAAAAAAAAAAAAATAAAAAAAATATTCTGCGGGGCCGGAAACACGTCGGTCGACCGTCGACCACGTGCTTCCCGAACGCGGTACTTTCGGGCAGGAATCTTTTACTCGACACGTTAACAATAACCGAGCGATAGTGCAGGCAGGACGACACTCCCTCCCCGTTTTACGGGAATACCGACATTAAAATATGTAATCACGGTCCGTACGAATCCACCACGCGAATCAAAAAAAAAAAAAAAAAAAAAAAAAAATGTTTGTTTTCCGAACGTTGTTTTTATTTTTGTCCGTATTGCGCAATTGCATTTTTCAGTACGATATAATATTATGTGTGTTCGGTCGAGTAAAACAATGCAAATGTGCATTGCGCAAAGTTTCGTTCAGTAATTCGTGCGTACATTTCAATACGAACAGTGTGGACGTGGGGCCGGCGGCAGAAGCGTCTTCGATTCCCCCCTCCCCCCCTCCCCTGCCATCAATGCCCGGGATACGCCACCTTTTTGAACAAGCGAAAAACCGAACGGTTCTCGGACGGCGGACGGGGAAGACTAAGCGTTCGCAGCTAAGTGTATGGGCCTATTCGAAATCCTTGAAAATAAAATCTGCAACGGCCTTTACAAACACAAACATACCTCGACTCGTATAATTCAGACAACAAGGCCGCAAATAAGACTCTCACTTTCTTTACGTGTTTATGTTGTTCGCACAAATTAGTCATGTACCAGCTACGCTTTGTTTTTTTATAGATACAATCGTTTTCACAAACGATGCACACAATTACGGTTTAGCTAAATACACACTGCACACACACACACACACACACACATACACATACACGCACGCATGCACGTACGCATGATCCAGCTCACTAAGTGCCTCCGTGTACCTACACACGGCAATTATTATGTCCATAAAAAAATGAATAATATTACAATATTAATCGAGGCGGCGCTCATATTTTATGTTTAGTTGTAATATTATTAGAGAGATGAACTGCAGCGTTTGCCGAAAAACTCGTTTCGTGCTTCATAGATCCGGAATAACGTACAACATTTAATTTCGCTATTTTTAATTTTTAATTTTTTTTTTTGGCGGGGGGGTGGAGTGAAGTTTGCTTTAAACGCGTTTTTTGTTTGTTTAATAACGCAATTTTCTTTTTTCACTCTGCATATAAATATCATAAACCGATTTCCTGCTTCCTTAATCTTTATATCCTCGCCGATTAACACGTAGAGTTTCGTTGGTTTTGTTTTAATTAAGTTAAACGTTGATCGAGTTAAACAAATTTGTAATTTAAGTTTATTTTTAATCCCTAATTAGTTTTTAATATTGGATCGTTTATTAACCTAATCGTCAACGTTATTTATTTTGTACGATACTGAGTTTAGCGAAGGAACTATATTAATTTTACTCAAATGTTTTTTTTCTAGGAAAACACTTTTTTGTTAGTAAAGATGCTCCAGTTTTTTTTTTATGCGATTTCTTAAAAGAAGCGGAATTTTTTGATTTGAAACATTTAAACATTTTTTAAACAGTTCACTCCACCAGAGGTTCTCTTTTTGTTTTTTTTAATTTCCCAGGCAACAAAAAAACTGTATATCCTACCTTTCAAACTATCCACCTACAAAATTGCTCTACCCGCTAGTACAAACTTTTACAGAACACAATGTTAGTTAATTTCGAATAAACTATACTACGTTAGACTATTGTATTTTAATTTTAACAACATACTGAATCTACAATCTTCAAAACCTGGTTGAGTATTATATTCGTCATATAAAAATGTATTTAATTTTTTTCCTAGTCTGTAATGTGTGTGGAGTTCTTCGTATACAATATGGCAGTAACGATAAATTTAACCGTTCGAATAATATTGATGTGCCCGAACCACATCCCCTGTGTTTAACATTGATCGTTATTATTTTAAACAAATCACAGACTCACGGTTTAATAATTTTCACCATAGCAATGACGGTAAAAAAAAAAATTAATTAAAGTTCCTTAGTTCATTAAATACCTAAATGTTGACTTTTGGCTCAAATTAATTATTAAAAAAAAAAAAAAAACAAATAAAAACATCCGACTTTTGGCGTTACATTGATCGCTTTTTCAACTAACTCAATTTCCCCAGTTTATTACGTTGGTGTTTAGTACCGCAACCGACGTCTATTATCATTTATTATCGGCGTTGGTTTTGCTATCAGTTTTATCGTTATCAGCGTAGAAAACGTCAGTTATGATAATTATGAATTAGACACGCTCGCGCCGTACGACGAAACTGGGGCATGATATTATTTTCATACGTTCGTCCGAATATTATTATTGTTATTATGAGTGTGCGAAACGAACTTGGATGTTTCGATTGTGCGCGATATTTAGAGCATTTAATTGTGAATTATTCGGCATGTGTCATTTTTTTTTTTTTTTTTTTTTTCTTCATACTATAAACTATAATATATAATTCGATTCTTTTAAAGGCACGAGACGTAAATGCGCAGCGTGGTCCGTGCACCGTCACCGCCGCCGTTGTCGTCGTCGTGCCATGTGTTTCGGGACATAAATTCGTTTTCGGCCCATTACATTTCAATACCGAAACGCTGCGCGCCGCGACGACGGCCCCCCGGCTAATGGACGGACCCGGGACGGGCGAATCCGCGCGGCCCGCCCGAAACGTTTATAAATTACGCCCGTTGATAAGGATAGGTTTCTATTTCCTTTCCGTTTTCCGTTGTGTTATTTTCTAATACATAAATACATGTAGTCGAACCGGCCAATTCTGTCGTTTATAGCGCGTGCATAGCTCTCACGCCGGATCGGATGGCATCGCTGACTCGAATGTTTTCGCGCCGCGCGCCGTACACTGTAACAATAATAATATACGATTTCGATCGTGTTTCAGTAAATTTCGAAAAAAAAAAATAATAATAATAAGCGTCACTGAAAACGGGTGTGTCGTTTCTGTAGGTGAGAAATATGGATGCTGTTCGTTTACTAAATGTATAACGTCTATAGGCGACGGCTGTTAACGGAAAAAAAACGATTCTGAACGGAGTTCGGTTAGGTCAATAGTGCTTTGAACGCCGTAATTTTCACGGTTTTCGTAGAAATTCGATCTTAAATTAATCGTTAAAATAAAAAAAAAAAAATACTGCTACTACTTTACGCTAAAATGTTCGTTTTTTTTTTTACCGCTATAGTATACAACTAAAAAATTCCGTGTTAAATATGCAGTTAGATTATTTCTGTTTATGACAGAAATTTAATGACGACCAAATGAAAACTAAAAGAAAACACTCGATAATGTCAAATGTATACATAAAAATAGCTCAAAAATGTCACCACAGCTCGAAAAATCCAATACACGTGTTCTGTGAAATTGCCCGGTCTCCATATAAATATACCAATTAATAAAATTGAAAACCGTTATTTATCCGTTAACTTTTTCGTTTTTTTCTACTTTTGTTCTAGGTTTTATCTAATTATTACGAAAACTGGTTATAAAACTCAACAAGAAAGGTCTCTTGTCATTTTTCGATCGGAGTAAAAGTTTCTGGTAGAAAAATTGTGTACAGTCAGAAAAAAAAAAAATTACGCGTCGTCACATAGTAAAACCAATGTATTCCTCGTTACTACAAACCTACTAAATCTAGAGACGTTGACCGCGGTTTCTAGTAGAACTTTCACGGTTCCGTAGCTGAGAAATAATTGTCCGCATACGCAAAAATATTGAAAAAAACGATAACCGAGTTCCACCCGGTGATGTAGTGTATTTTTAAAATTTTTTTTTTATTGCAATAATTGATTCGTTATTGGAATCATAATATTACCACAGTATACTAATACGTCGCTCCATATATTTTTTAACTACCTGTTTAAATTTAATTTACGTTCAGTGCGGTGTTGTTTCCATTATGGTAAACGGCGACGGTGAAAATCACAATCGGCCCTTGACGACGACTATATTATTACATTAAAATGTAATTGTTATTATTATTATTATTACTTTTTTTTTTTTTTTTATGATAAACGGCCAAGTTTAACGTGCATTCTCGTTTCCACGCCGTCGTCTCAATTGCATACTAAGTTGAATATTTAAGTCTTTGGTGACAGTACGTACGATCCGTGCCAACGTGTAACTGTTAAATCGCTAGGGTATTTACGTTTTTATCTCGTTAAAAACGAACGGATGCATTTTTAATATATTTTACGCCTCCGTCGCGGGATCTGCAAAATAAAAACCAAATAAAACCCGGTGCTTCTGAATCCGCCCCGGTCTGCATTATGCAATAGTATTTGATTTGTACGGTAAACGATGCGATTCGTTAGCAACGATAGAAAAGCCTGAGGTACTATTTTCAGTACGTGCGGACCGGATGGTAGGAAGTATAATATTACAGTGTAAGATAACATTTAGTTTATATGAAAAAACCAACGATAACTACAATCGAAAAAAACTCTGAGCAGAGTTAGGTGAACTGGTAAGATTATATAGCATTAGTTAGCCGTATTTTTTTTCCCCTGTTGTAGCAAAATATATCTCGGAAATCCACAGAAATGAAATCGATGAATCGTCATTTATCGTTGGTTTTGTCAACTTTTTAAACATTCACTCAACTATTTCAGCAAAAAAATTGTTCAAGTAAAATATTGTCGACCGGAAATCATTCATCTTATTCCTATCGCGGGAATTAAACTGAACACTTTTACTAACCGAAAAAGAGTTTTTGATAAAAAAAAAAAAAACCACACATATGTTAATAAAAACTATAATTTATAGATTCTACAAACAGCTGTTTTATATTCTAGAATCTAAAATATACAACGACACGTGATTGATTGAAGAACTATTATTTTTATTCAACTCAATATATGACGAGGTATGCATAAAGCCCTAAATGATCAAATCCCAGTTTAAATAGTTCAAATTAAAGTTTTTTCGGACGAAAAAAAATAAAAAAATAACTTTATCGTACAGGTGAGTGAGTTGGTAAGTATTTACTTAATATTTTTACCTGACCTAACCACGAAGGCCAAAGGCATTTTTGATTTTTATTCGACTTGTTTCGAGTAATATTTTGTAGGATAGGTATATATTATTGGTTTTACAATAATGTGTTTTTTTTTTGTCCGCATTTTCTACCAGAAATCTCATTCCAATCAAAAACCTTAAAATAATTTTCTTATAGCATTTTTGATCTTTCTGATAAACCGAGAGAGAAATTTTTTAATTTTCTTTGTAGTTTTCTTAATAAATAAGAAAAAACCGGTAATTTTTGTTAATTTTGTTGGCGATTAGAGAAAAAAAAAATGACAAGCATTGCTTGTAGCAATAATTTCTCGTTAACGATACAAATTAAATAACTTTAACCATGCTTCTTTTTTTTTCAATATATTACACGTTACTGTAATAAGCGTAGTATTACCCACTAATTTTTTTCTAACCGACCGAGATATTCAGCTACTTAAAACGATACATATAAGTTGCTAACCCATACCTGGTTATTATACTGTAATATTTAAAATTTGTAATTGAAAAAAAAAACACTACACGACACGAAATTTGACTAAGTATAACCTTGCTGTATTTCACGTGACACTCGCTTAATAATAATTTATTCAAAGCATAATTATTTTAGGTTAGCCAAATCGATTAGCATTGTGTTTTATTCAATATTTCAAAGCGATAATATCATAATTGTTGTGTACAATACGAAAACAACATTCAACTGAGTGATAAAGTTTAGAATTTCTTTTGGTATTCATTTTTTATAAATACTAAAAATTCTATACATTTGAAACGACGAGATTTATATAAAAATTGACGGTTTTCACTTATATAGCATTGTAAAATATTGACAACATCACAGATATTAGTTTTTTTTTTTTTATATATAATCGATAGAATTTTAGATTATGACGAAAGCTGACTAAAACTTTGTTGGTCCACAAAAAATGTCCGGAAATTCGGTATAGTTTGACCCATCATGAGTTGTAAAAAAAAAAAAATTGAACACAATGTCGTTATTTATTTTTTCAGACGTTTAAAGTTTAAATGATAAAATGCATAAAAAACAATTGTTATCTATTTTTTACTTATGAATTCGTTATAACTATAATTATTTAAATGTATTGGAAACCAAACTCCGTTCAGAATCATTTCCCGTTTCCGAGGATAAACGTTGCACACAGTCTATAAAGTAAATTAGATATCGTAAGTATTCTACTTTCTCGACTTACCAACTACAAAAGTGGCACACCCATTAGCAGTATCTGCTCTAATTGTTGATGAATCGATGAGAGAAAATCGCGGACATATTTTTATCGCTGGTGTAAAAAATAAATGTAAATATTATATTTCAAAAAGTATTACGTAAATGGATTTGAATAAATCAATAGTACTTCGGTGACAAAAAACCAAAAATAAAAATAAAAAAAGAGCTGATATTGGGGATGGGAGCGGCACTGTTATCAGTGAAAAGTTGGGAAGGTAGGATACATAATAGTTATTTTATTTATATCTGTAAGCAAGGATAAACCATTTATTGACGAAAGACCATTCCGAGCGCAGTTCGATAATACATAATTTGAAATGCCGTAATTTTTTTGACGATTTTCCTTTAAATTTGATTTCAAAACGCTTATAAAAAAATAAAAGTCGTTCGATTATTTTGGAAATTTTACCACGTCTGGGTAAGTCCAATATAAGTATTATTATCAAGTTCCAATCCTCTGCGAGTATTTATAACCGAATTACAGTAAAAAAACTTCCAAAAATTAAAATTCCCTTAAAGCTCAAAAATGGCTCAAAAGTTTTGGCAATGATACCATAAGAAATTAATTAAAACGATAACATAAAAAGCGTCTTGTAATTTTCCGATAAAATCATTTTTTTTTTGGTAGAAAACGTTTTCCGTGTTTTTATAAAATAATGAAATCGTAAAATTGTACGTTTTCCTACGTTTTTTCACCACTAAAGTACTTTTATTTAAAATAAAAACTATTGTTTTTCGCTATGCTCGGAATATAAAATAATAAAATACAATTTACCGGGTTGCGGTCGATTTTAATACGATTTTTCAGACTATATACTCCAGAGCTTAATTCGTTCGATTTTTAGCACAAACCCGTCGGCATAAAAATATGAACCGATAAACTCTGGTATAGTTTAACAATTTGATTTGAACTGAGTAATAATTGCTGATACGAATAGTAAATATTCTATCCTAATACAATTACGAAAAAAAAAAAAAAACGATGGACATACTTCGCAAAACAATACCTCGCAAACAGTGAGCTACTATTGTCGGTGAGAAGTTGAACAAGTATGATATATAGAGGAATAGTAAATTTGTACAAAACGACCGATCTTTGCTAACGAAAAACAATTCTGAGCGAAGTTCGGTAATACATGTTTAAAAGGCCGTTATATTTACGGTTTATGTCAAAATGTGATATTCAAATTCTTATAAAAAAATAAATACGTATTTAATTAAACTCAATTTTTTCTTGTTGACCACTGAGTACAACTTATATTGAACCTCCTGTTAAATTTTCAAGCCTTTCTGTTTGATCAAACAATTTTATCCGCAGAGCACCTACCGAGTTAATAATATGTAAAAAATTAACGCAAAATTAAAATGTCTAATAGCTTAAAAAAACTGAAATGTTTTGAAAGTTTTATCACCTCTATAAAAGGCAAGTAAAAAATTTTCATCAAAATGTCAAGTTTCTACAAATGTTTTTCACTGAATCACAACAAAAAAAGAAAATTTAAAATATTAAAATGATTATTTTCGTTAATTCTCCCATTTTTCCTAAGTTTTTTCATGACTATTCCCATTTATTATGAAAACTCCTGGGAAAACAAAAAAATTATCTCCTTAATGTACCACTCCGAGAAAATTTTCTTTTTCAGAAAAGATGATATACTTGATACTAGATTTCTGGTAGAGTTTGTGTAAGCAGTAAAAGAAAACAAATAATAAATAAACATCATTATAAAGCAAATAGGTACATTCCTAGCTCCACTCAGAATCTAAAAATTGTATTTCCATAAAATTATGTAATATTTATTATCAATCCTGATTAAAAAGATCATAGTTATTGTCATGATAGGTAATGTGAAAATATCGTGCGAGTGTAAGTACAAATAAAAACTATCTCTGTGTAATGTAAACGCAAGTTATATCGTTCTGTCGCAGTGACGTATATATAGAAATTAATTCGGAGAGGGGAGAGGTTTTAAAAAGCTTTTGAGTTTTAGTTAATACATAAATCAAATAAATTCATAAATACGCACGTGTGCCATACCAACCATAAATTTCAGGGGGGGGAGGGTTGAACCCCCAAAATCCTCCCCTTTTTACGCCACGGGTTGTGTGAAGTTGTTGGTTCACACTTTCGCAGAAATTCTCAACGAAACTCACCCTACACCATACATTACCGTAGTCACGATGTTTCTGTGGTAGTCATTATCGCGATATTTTCCACATCCGCGTCACGATAGTAATTATCAACGTATGAATCGGAATTCAAATATAAAAATATTATTTGTTCTTATACGGGGATAGTTCATGATAGTTCTAATGATAGTAACAATTAACTATCGCGCTTGCACGGATGCGTTCGTAAATCAACTCGATTTAATTGTATAATGGATCGGACGATCCAATAACGATAACGCAAATCGACGTCGATTACAATCACGAATTGTAGTGATGTTTATCGTACGTTATGATAACACATATTAATGGTACCTAATATCATAATGTACATACTTTAATTTATCATTACTCGCGAGCAAGGTCTCGGAGCCAGAGCTCCAAAAAACCTCAGAGGGAAAAACTAATCCAGATCTCGTAATTTTTAACAAAATGCTTTGAAATAAGGTTCATTAATTTGATTGGAAAACACTATTATCGTTGTTTATCAGTGTTAACCACCGTTCGATTTGTGAAATTACTACCATCACTGTCCGAATAGTTATAATATGCTGTATCATATTGATCATATTTGTTCTGTTCTGAATTTTCGACACGATCCACGATAGGGTTCTAGTTGCTTTCACGATATAGTTATTATCGATCTTCCTGTTCGAACTACGGCGGTAATTCACGAAAGTAATTATCAATGTTGCGAATTTCACAACCATCATGATACACATTAGCTTTAGCTCGACCCACACGACATCTGTTTCAATGCTTGCTCGCCAAATGGAAGTAGTGATAAAAACTGAAATAGTTTTTTGCGTGGTAGTTTTAGCACTACACGTTTATTGCGGTCAGACTGGTTTTCTACTTCACACAATTAAATATCATTGATAAATTACCAGTTAATACTAAAACGGCCACGAGACAAGATGTCATTCTTTAATTGGCCCACACTCAAATAATCCATTAAGGCATCAATCAAGGAGACAGAACATGTTCTATCACGAAATCCAACACACGACCCCGAATCGCACCCATCAATGGTATCCATCACGGCACCAATCATAGCTCTCAGTAGGCGATCCGCACCAAAACAAGCGTCGTGTGCGGCGGGCTTTAGAACTATCGTCCCGTGTGGACCGCGGGCCACCGGTTATTCGAGACTTTCGGTTCTCCTCCGTTGTACAGTAATAAATGCTACGGAAAGGCGGGCAAAATAACACGGACATCCGGATTCCACATTTTATTATTTTACTACTTTCGTCCTCTTGGAAGGTACCAGTACGATAAAATTCTTCGTAAACTCTTCGTCCCGACTACATAATGTTATTTTATATCCGCACGCTAATATTATAATATCGGTTATAGCCGTTTATAGGCATAAAACAACGCAATCGCTTTTTACGAACCTTATATATTTTCATCGGCGGCGTATCGTTTATGACATTTTTCCTTCGGATTTTTTTTTTATTCGTTATTAAAAAATGTATATAAATATAAAATATAACATTTTAGATAAACATTTAATATCATTTTTATATACCAGTGGGTCTACGCATATACTTACTTTGAACAATATACAATAATAATATTATGACGGTGACGATAAAACAGCCGGGGGACGTATCTACTTAAAATATTTCAGGGCGGGATATGAAAACTCGAAGAGCATTAAAAAAACATCAGAAAACCCGTGATAAATCGGAAAGCTAATAAAAAAGAAAAATATTAACAATATCAAAATAAATATAATATGCGTTATAAAAAAAAAAAAAAAAAATACTAATACTTAAAAAATATAATATGTAAATATATAGAAAACGAAAACGACGAATTCCAACGATCGGTTGTCATTTAATATATTACGGTTCAACTCTTTAAGTGCGTCAGGTTTTCTTTTGATATTTGTTCGTTATTGGAAAACTTTTTTAAAAATAAAATACAAACATCGTTTTTCCCGAAGTCAGGCACAAACTTCGGGGTTCCTGCAATCGATTCTCCATTGAAACTCGACAAAACTGACAGAAAACTTTATTTTGAATAATTCTGGGTGTAACTTACTATACTATTAGTTTTACTAAGATTTGCGCTTTTTCCTCGGAAAAACATTAATTTTTGGTTGATAAAATGCTCCGGTTTTATAATAAACTATAAAATATGCGAAATTCTCGACCGGCAGTACTTTACCGGTTTGTTCAACAATTCACAGCCTAGGTACTTTGTAGACGACAGGGACGGATAAAATATGTATACATTTATTATTAAATCGGTTAACGGTGATATAACACACACTGTATAATTCCGTCCGTCCGGCGAAAATTCAAAGTGAATTCGAACCGACACAAAAATTTGCTATGAAGATGCATTTTTTTTTTTTTTTGTCTTCACTATTGTTTCGACTCGACTGCGCCCCCGTTAAGAAATCGTACGTTGAACCACCACGGAGAGAATATTATGGCAGCCGCACTTATAATAATGCGAGATTTCGGGTCCCCAAAAACCGATTTTGTTTCGGGACTGTTTACGACCGCCGCAACTCCGGGCCAGCCGCGCCGATGACGATCGCGTATTACTAAATCCTCAGAGATAATTACAACTTTACTATCATAATACTATAATATAACGACGGTGGCGTGTACGCCCAAAGGCTCTGTATATATATATATATATATATATACGATAAAGATCGTTTGGCGAGGGGGGGTAGAGGGAGGTGGCAGAGAGAAAGGCTCTGGTATAGAAATACGAGCGGAGTGTGAGGGTTTAATAAGACGCAAGCGCGCGAGAGGCTAAGCTGCGATTGTTTTTTACGAGTTTGGCCGCTGTTACAAATCCCCGCCGGCAAAACGGGATTCGCCTTTTTATGGGTCTCGGGGAAATGCTGTGGAGAGAGATAGAGATAGATAGATAGATGTGTAGAGAGGGATAGAGAGGTTTTGTGCGGAAGATATCGCTCGACAAAAATCGGTTCGCCATTTTTATAGTAATGACGCGTATATATTTTATAAATATAATATGCGAGTACTTGTTTGGTCGGTGAGAGGAATGCACTGCAAACGTATTAAAAACAGTTAATAGTATTTGTATTCCCTATCGATCTATCTATCCGTGTATCCATCTATCTATCCATCCACGATAAGTGTCTCGTCCTGGCGATTACTCCGTATCGTAATATTTTTTTATACGCGGGTGGTGGAGAAGAGACTGAAGAGAAATGTTGGCCGACGTTCAAAATACGCCGTAGTAAACGATAAAGTATCGTTTTTTAGACGTTTGAAATGATATATCCCAAAAGCAAAAGCGCAACTAAGGGGTAGATGTATACATCAAAGTAAATCATATTATAACGTTATAATACGTCACAAATAATTAGTCTCTACCTAAATATATTATAATTTCTGACAAACTAATACTTTATCTTCAGTCGCCAGTCTGTTATATAATACAATTTACCGCGTCTCTTACAAAACGTTTTTTTTTTCTTTTTTTAAATATGATATCGTTTGTTTTTCTTTTTTTTTTTTTTTACCGCCAACCGGCCATGTCATCATAAAACTGATTTTATACTTAAAATTGATCTCTTTTTATTTTTAAAAATATTTTATATTACCTATGACGTATTGTGCATACGTCTTTGATAGTAAGAAGAAAAACAATTTCGATTTAAGATAATACGATTGCTTGACAAACTATTGATAAGATGGTTAAATGTGTCATGTTTACTGATATTTAAAACAAATAATTGGGCCGGCGAAATGGTATTCTCCCGGTCCGGTTAAAATTCAGAATCCGCTGTTGTAGGTAAGTATATAAATATATATACAGTAAAACCTTTAAATACCGGAAACTCTCGGTCGCCGTGAATCATTCCGACACATGAATAGTTAGTTATTCTGCTCTTCGGCGCAGAGCAAATCCAACAAATCGGAGATCATCAAAATCGGTCCAGCCGTTCTTACAAATATGTCCTCGTGAGATATCCTTAAATTTTTGTTAGGAGGAGAGTTCATAAATAAATATGTTTCACTTTGTAAATTTAATTCAATTACTAATGTAAGTTTCAAACACCAAAGTTAATGTTTGAAGTTTTTAAGCGATATGGTTCTAAATTTAATATCACACAGATATCGTTAGTAATTACGGGTTTTGGCGCTTTTGTACGATGCGGTTATTTTTTTTTTTTATTTACTAATATCATTTTGGCGCTTATGCCTTCCACTGTCAACGGCGAGTCCGTATCAGATAAAATGTACAAATTTCACAATTATTACTGTTGTCGTGACTCCTGTGTTATATAACATAATATGCTGGGTGATACTCTTATTACGAACCAGCGATTTTCTCGGAAGGGTTAGTCGATTGCTGTTTTTTTTTTTTTTTTTAATCATTACGGAATCGTTAAGGCTAATCTAAAAAAAACTTTAACGATTCCATATAATATGGTGGAAAAACAAAAACATAAGTCAAATTTTCGTAATATCCTGCGAGAACGTTGCTGATTCGTCCAATTGTACATTAGCGTGAAAATCTATAAACGGGAAACGCGAAACGGCATTTTATCGAATCGCACTAGCCCAGTTTTTGGGATATAAAGTACTGCGAAAAATGCTAATCGGTCGAAAAGAGAAGAATTTTCGACCAGTACGTGAATACAATAAAATCAAACGACGTATACATAATATTTTACTATTATTGTTTTCTGGGATAATGTCGAACGTCGAGTCTCCGTCGCCCCAACCAAAAGAAAATTATGTAAAAATAATAAAACGTATAAAAAAATAATAATAATAATAATAATAATAAAATATAATAACAACAATAAATAAGATCGGAACGTCGATACAACTTAGGCGATAAAAAAAATATGTGTACGAATAAATTGGGTTCGACGATGATTTATGGGAACTGGCAATAGTGTAATATTATTATAATTTTTTTTCCGAAACCGTTTCTCGCGCGTTATCAATATAATATTATACATTATAATATATTATACGAGTCTCTTTTCGTAGAAATAGTTCATTTTTGTGAGTACGGGATAAGTTTTGGTAATTTTTTTTTTATCGCATGTAGATAAGGAGGCTAGATCAGAACGTTCTCAAAAAAATAATCGCATGCAAATAATTTCTTTTTCGTTCGCATCGTATAATTTTCCGTTATAGTCAGATGTCGACTTGATGAAATAATTAGTGGCCGACACGTTTTCGGGTCTTCTTCGTGAATTATAACGAAAAAAAATGTACATGTATATTTTTATTCGTTGATGCCACGGGGCGATTTTTTCAGAAAATATCCACTTCTCCCACTCTTAATCCTGTAGTTATGTTATTATGATAATATATACCTGTAATAGAAGCGGTTTTACAGGTTCGGCCAATACTACATGCTGTGCTGCACCTGAAATTTTCACCTGCCACATACAACTAGCTAGCGTTTTGACAATTCAGCATTATAGGATTACCGTACACAAATATAGTTAGTAGTGCAATACGATGGTTTTTTTGTCAGATGAAATTTCGTCAGATTGTGGTAAACGGGTCATTCCAAATGTTCAATTTCATGTTGTTTGTAGTCGTTATTGCGTGACATTACGACGAGTAATAGTTCTTATGGTCTATTAGGATACATGGTAAAATCGAAGATTGGTAAAAATATTTCATATATAACAGTTTGCTATTATATATGAAGATAATTTGTGCACAGAAATAAAATTTTGAGAAATATAGATACCAGGTTTTCGGAGTAGTACTCAGATCATGATTGACTACGAAATTCTCAGTAGTGGCTTTCTAAACTTCTTGAAAAGTTTACAGCTAATATTGTCGCTATGACCGTAAACGTCACCTTTGAAAACGTATATACTGTTGTTAAAAGTAAACTTCATACAAGAATGGATTCTTTAAAGTCGTTATTTGTTAAATAATAAAAAATGTACATTAAAAATATTAAACGCTACAACGCATCGTCGTCGCTTCGTATTGCAATTTAATGTTTGTTCTACAATTGTTTTAATTGAGTTATGCAGTTAAATTAAAAAATTGTAAATACGTAAATGAAAAACAATAAAAACGGTGACACATGATTGTGTTCGGATCCAGAGCAAAGATCTAGGGAAGGGGGGCAACAAATTGTTTTTCAATGCAAATGCAATATTTAAAATGTCTATGTTCTAATTATTAAAGCAGGTACTGCCGCATAGTAGTTTAATCAACCACAATATAATTGTGATTGTCCGGGGCCGATTCTGGTGGCGATGTGGCGTACTCTCGTGTTGCCGTCCACAGTTAATATGTAAAAACGATATTACAATATTGGAATCGCAGTCCAAATGTCGCATGTATAATATATTAGCATACGCATATCTGTGAATGAAACATAATAATATCAGGACCTATGGAATTATAAAAAAAATCGGAAAAATATTGAGTCCGGGAGGGAGGAGCCTGGGCTCCTAGGTCTCCCCCCTTGGATCTGTCCCCGAATGATGTGTGTTCAGACGCGAATTTGAGATTCGATAACGTCGAAAATTACCGTTCGGTTACGCATATTCCGAACGAAGAACACGCAATAATGAAATTGAAAATAATAATAATAATATCCATACCATACCCATATGTTGTTTATTTGATTAACTTAAATATACTTAAAGGTAAACCGTACCTATAATATTATACTTTCGTATAGCTTATAATGGATTGCCTATATAATTGTATCGTAACGATAAAGTACGATGGTGTTTTGTCCTCTGTCGTACCTATGGTAGTGCGGTATAGTGCAGACCACGAATTAAGATGTACTGGATACCGACCGGAAAGGTCTTATCAATGTTTTTCTAAGGCCACCCGGTTCTCACTATTTGGCATCACAGCTAGCGCGTTAAGGAATAACTGATATAAGTTCGAGCTTTGTTTATTACACGTTCGTTCGGTACCCTGTATGTCTTAATTCGTGGCGCAGACTAAAGAACGGAACACACGTAATGTTACAGCAGTATTGATTTTGGACTTTCAATGAAAATACACCACTGGCATGGACGACTGTTAACAAACATTATAATTTGCACTGGCTTTTGAAAATCTCCGAGTACCGCTGCTTGTATCTAAAACTATATTAATATACCTATACATTATGTTATAGGCACCTACCCATAAAATATGTTAAATTGCTTAAGGAGATTTTTATGTTTTTGAACCGTACCGTATTCATGGTATTTTGTCTGTCCGCTACGGAAGTTATTTTTCTTATTATTTTTTTAGTTTTCATAATAAAAAAACCGATTATATTGAAATTGGAACTTTCGCATCTATACTATCGTCTATTTATATAAATGCACGAATATATTCGTATAAATACTGAATACGCCGTTATAATACGAACAATTGATAGATACCTAAAACTTAACGTCAAAGGTATATGGGTTTTGAGATGAGGTCCACGGATTGTAGGACGTACGTCAAAACTACAGTGTAAAATATCTATAACGCCGATCGTCGTAGCGATGGCAAATAAATACCGTTGGCAAATTAAACACCCAAACAAATCAACTGTTGCTTCGTGGATACGGTCGCCGGAAAAGTTTACGAGGGCCCGGCAACCGAGTAAACAACNGTTATAATGCGAACAATTGATAGATACCTAAAACTTAACGTCAACGGTATATGGGTTTTGAGATGAGGTCCACAGAACGTAGGACGTACGTCAAAACTACACTGTAAAATATCCATAACGCCGGTCGTCGTAACGTTGGCAAATAAATACCGTTGGCAAATTAAACACCCAAACAAATCAACTGTTGCTTCGTGGATACGGTCGCCGGAAAAATTAACGAGAGCCCGGAAACCGAGTAAACAACCTTAGTGTGCGATCCGAACAATTAGGTAAGAATAATATTAATTAAGAATATCAAATTTAAAGTCCGATATATCTAACAGTATAGTTTTTGTTTTTAGCTTTTTCATTTCCCTGCACATTCACGCGAGTCTTCGTCTTCGTATATTTTCCAATTATATGATCAACATGATGTCCACCGCGGTTTCGCTAGTAGAGAGCATGCTTTTCACGGCGAATTTGACGTTACTGGTACTGTGTTGGCTATGCGAAAAAAATACGAACATTGCCGTCGGAGTATGGAACACAATCGTTCTAATAAGGTACGCGCGTGAATCCGAAAAATCGTTTTATGTTGTTTTTTGTCCGTTTTAAAATAAGTAATCGGTGTCTTACATCGGGCGAATCACCTCGTCATCGCTACCCGCCGGCAAATAAAATGGACGATAGTGGTCTGCCTTTTCCGTCATTCGCGGGTTATATCCTATAAGATATGTACGTGAAAAATATCGTTTCCCGTGTTCACGACTAGCCTGGATTTTTATTCATATTTAAATAGCTCGGCGTAGGTACCTAGGATTGTATTCACTGATGAACGGTATGATATAANGTCAAATAATCAGCGGGCATACGACTTGTCACTGGCAAGGCCGTTGCCTTCACACCTTACACATTTAAGCAAACACCTTTGCATAGAGTTTTCTGTACAGAAAATTCGATCTGTATTTTCCGGAGTATACGTTTAAAATACCTGCTCGATTTGCGTCTTTACTAATTATATTTATTAAAATATATTTGGTGTGTGTTGGACATTATTGTAATACCTATTAGATTTATGAGTTTTAAATTTAATTACAGAGACGCTTGGCATTTGATAGTTAAGGATGTGTACACCACGTTTAAAGATGAGGATCCGGTCGACGAAGAACCTGAATTAGTGGTTTCTTCCAGTGATCAATCTGGCGATCAAATTTCGTGCTCCATAACGGCTGACCTGGTTTCACGGTCGTTCCCCCTTTGCCACTTTCCATTTCCACAGGGAGGAGAAAATACCGCCCAGGAACTCGGTAAATATACATTAAAAAAATTCAAATATACACCTAACTCCTAATAAATTATATTTGACTTCATGTAGAAGAAGTCATGAGAAACATGCAAGTTGTTGATTTGACAATAAAAAGAGTACAACCCCTCGAAAATAGCATAAACTATTTGCAGTTTGTTTATTTAGATTTGAATTTGGGAAAGGGATTATTATCGATATTTAATGTAAGTATTTAATTTTGATTTGAGTGTTTATATTTTTCACCTTATGTTGCGATTAAACTTATTTTCACTAATTTTGGTCAATTTTTATTAAATCATCTTAAAAAAAAAAAATAAATAAATAAAATGTATGTTACAATGAGACCATAAAGTATTGTAATTTAAAAGAATTAAATTGTTTTAATATTTCGCAGGAAATGTTTGAGTTTGTTGATTTTCTTTTTCTGGATCAATTGGATTTTCTGCATTATCGTATTGACGATTCAGAATTGGAGATTGTTGCTGTATTTAATGGGGAAACAATAGTCCTGGAAATGAGATTGTAAGTGGTTTTCTAAGGTTTTAGTATAAATAATTAAACTTATCAG
>CABPRJ010001475.1:5777-348999 GCA_902439185.1 Cinara cedri | reverse complement strand
TCATATATGTGTGCGGGACACCATTTCTAAAAGAGAATATTGTTCACGTGTCATTTTTTCATTTTCTAAGCGGTTTTCATAATATCTGAGAAAAACCATGATAAAACTTAAGAAAAACAAGAATTTTACAAAAATAATGCTTTTATTATTTTCCAATTTTGTAATTCAGTTAAAATTATTGGTATCCTATCTATATACTTAAAATTTGGACAAATATTATATTCGTCTTTTCTAGGTGTGGTAAAATTTGCAAAATATTTAAGCGATTTTAGAACTATGTATAGACATTTTATTTTGAGAGTTTTGTACGTAATTTTTATATGGTAGGTTCTCTGTGGTCAAATTGTTAGACTTGAACAGAAATGTTTGGCATTTTAACAGGAGATTCATTAAAAGTTTTATTTTGCAGTCAAAAAAATTAAAGTATAATGTACTTTTTTTTTTATAAAGTAGTTTTAATATCAAATTTTGATGAAAATTATTTAATAAAAACTAATAAATCAGAATTAAGTGGACTGACTAAGTTTCTAAATTTGAGTTCTTTGAAGTTCTGATATTATGGGGATATTATATGTTATGTTAAATAACTCTAAATTGTCTTTTTTAAAGCATATTTATCATAATTTAATGGTTATTTATACTTATTATCATTTAGGGATTCCGAATTCAAAACAGTGTGTCAAACAAAAATTGTTTGCATTTTTTTCCCTTTTACCTAAACAAAAAAAAAATAAATGCATTTTGGATTTACCTATAGACCCAAGCCATCGCTCCCTTGGAGGTATATTTCCCTGCCACCCCTTTTTTAGTATTTTTAAACAAAATTTTCATTACTTGTTTGAGCCCATTTGTATTGTTTTGTTGTAATGTTATTAGTTTGGTTTGTAGAAATTGTTTACATACAAACATTTTTTTTTTTTTTTATAATCTCATCGTGTAGTAAAACATTTTATATTACTTGTAAAAAAAAATAACAATTAATACATGTAAAATAAATTAAATCAAATCAAATAATGTTGATTTGTTAAGTTTAATATGTATAATAATTATGCTATTTATAATATTTGTAAATATATAATAATAAGTGTAAATTAAGTATAATAAAATAAAACAATTTTTTTTCTGACTGTATAAAATAAATAAATAATATATTCATTAGTACTGATTTCTTCTCCAAGTCTTCAAACTTTTCCCACTTATTATTAATTTGCCTGCAATAGGCTTTGTAATGTCCTTCATGTTTCAAACCACCACCTATTAATATTTATTGTTTTTTAGATTGTGAGTGTATCCAGACATTTTGATAAAAGATTTGATGAGTAAGAAAGTCATTTATAGATTTTTGAATATTTTTTTTAAACCATAATCGATAATAACATAAGTAGATATTCCATTTTACCTGGAATCAGCTGAAGGTTCATGACTTATAACTCCTTTGAAATTTGAACAGCATATGTACTTTATTTTATGAAATATGTTAGTAAAATATAACAATTTTTTTTTTGTAGACAACTTTTCTACCAGCAGTTTTGCTTCTATTTACAATGATAGCACTTTTTCTAAATCTGACTGCGGGGGTACATTTTTTTTTTTCAATTAATCGACATCAGTGGGATATCAGTTTTTCACATTGCTACTTTACTTTTGCCATAGTTTATTAATGAGTACAATTAAATGTTTTGTTAAATCCTGTTTTCCTCTTTGCGGGGCAGGCTTACATTATTAACTATGCTAATTAAAATTACAGTGAGAGATGACGGCATCACCTCCTCACAGTGTGCTAACTTAACCTAACCTGTACATGACCTTGAGCCGGTAGCTGGGTCTTATTGAGTGTAGACTTTGGTGTCTGAGACTGACTTGGGAGTTACTTTAGAGAGGTTATTTTTTGATTTTCCCAGGAGTTATCTCAACAAATGTTTAAAACTGAAAAATAAACTGAGGATAAACAGAAATTGTAAGATATGTTATTAAGTATTAGTAAAAAAATATAAATTTTGTCTGTATACAACTTTAATACCTGTTTTTTTGCTCAGATTTAAAATGATGGCACTTTTTCTGAAAGGAAATTGACTAGGAAGGTATTTTAGGGTAGTCATTTTTCCATTTCCGTAAGAGCTTAATATATTTTCTTTAATAAAATTTGTTCGATATTGTACCAATTTTCCCATTTTTCCGGTTTTTCAAATTTGCTGAGAAAACTCTTAGAGAAATCGAAAAATGACCTTCACAAGGTATCTTCCCAGTCAGACTTCCTTTCAGAAAAAGTTGTAAATCGGAGCAAAATTACGAGTAGAAAATTTGTTCACAGAAAAAAAGGGTGAAACATTTTTTAAGTAATACCTACATTTTGTAAATTTCCCAATATTTCCTCAGTTTTTTTTGTTTTTTCACATTTATTGAAAATACTTATGAGAAAATCGAAAAATTACTTCTCTAAAAGTACTCCGCTGTCAAATTTCTTTTTAGAAAAAATGCTATCATTGTAAATCCGATCAAAATTACTGGTAAAAAAGTTGTCTACAGAAAAAAAAAATATTTATATTTTACTAATATATTTTATATATTTCACTATTTTTCACGATTTTTCTAATTTATTTGGAAAATTCGAAAAATTACCGCCCTAAGGTACCTTACTAGTCATATTTCCAACACACTGATTTGAACTCTGAACTTCTAGGATGATAATAAGCATAAATAATCATTAGATTACAACAAATAATATCCGCATATCAGAACTTCAAAAAGCTATAATTTAGAAACTAAGTCCACTTAATTCTGGCTTAAATCAGCAAAAAACATATTCAAAAAAAAAAATAAAAATTGAAAAATTAGATTTGCTCCACATTAAGAGAAGTTGCATTATCATATTCAATAGGCAGTGGTTTGTAAAGGTCAATAATTGTGAGTCATCCTTAGATAACGTACCCTCTGGTGTCCCCCAAGGTGGTCATTTTAGTCCCTTACTTTTTATCTTGTTCGTCAACTCAATCAGTATGTTGATCACCATGGCTAAATTCCTATTCTTCATCAGATTAGGATTATCAGATGATATCAAAATTGTTTTGAAATCTATTGATATTTCTTGTTACCAAAATTTGCAACACCAACTTTACAAGTTCGCTCAATGGATAGTGTCTTGGGCTAAGCTTGAACCTAGCCAAATGTCATATAATGACTTTTTCTAGATGTATAATCCAACTTTCTTTTCTTACCATACCTGAAGTGTGTGTTTATTATCAAAGATCTTGGTATACTTTTCAAATCTTCCCTTGATTTCAACCACCACATTAATGTTACTGTCTGCAAAGTACTGAAAATTCTGAGTATCTTAAAACGTAACACTAAAATGTTTAGCTATGTCCACTATCTTCACACACTTTACCTATACCTTGTGCGCCTAATTTTAGAGTATGATATGATAGTTTGGCACCCTAGCGAAAGACCAGTTAAGACTAGAGAGATTCCAGATTAGGTTTCTTTCATATATCTATTTCCTACTTAAATTTGTACAGACACAACATGACTACTCGTCTGTACTTTTAAAACTAATATCGCCATTCTTTCTTCCCTTTATTCAGTTAATGCTGATTTCCATTTTATTCAAGGTCTAATTGATGGTTCAATAGATACCCTAGATTTTCTTTCCTTTATTAATTTCCATGTTCCTACCTACCTCTTAGACATCATACACACTTTCATATCCCTACTCACTCCACCTCCTACAGTCACAACCATTCTTAACACCACATGCTTTGTTGTGTAAATAAAGTTTTTATATTGTTTGTTTATAAACTATTTTACTGTTTTTTTAATCATCTTAGTTTTAAGTCTATCAAAAACTAATTTGTACTGTTATCATTTCACCTTAATTTATATTTTTTCATTTATTCTTAGTAATTTGCCATTTAGCATTAATAAAACAAAAATAATGATTTACTCAAACTTCAAAAAAAAATAATTGAAAAATTAGATTTGTTCCACATAATTTTTTACGATTTTTATTAATATTTGATATTAAAATTACCTTATAAAAAAAAATACTATATAAACAAAAATTTTTTTTTGACTACAAAATGACTATTAATAAACCACCTTGTTAAATTTTTAAGCATTTCTGTTGCAAGTCCAACTATTTTACCACAAAGTATCTACCAAAAACAAATTATATAAAAAAGTTGAAAATTTTACAAAGTAAAAGCAAAAATAAATTTTCTGTCTAAATTTCTAGTTTCTACCAATATTTTTAACTGCATTACAACAAAAAACAAAATTTAAAATAATAAAAGCAATATTTTGTAAATTTGCCTAGTTCTTCTTACATTTTATGTAAGAAAAACCTGGGATTTCCTGATCTATGAAAATTACCTTCCTAAAGTACCATTGGATCAATGACAATATTTTTTTTTCCAAAAATGTGCTACACTTGCATATTGAAGCAAGATTTCTGGTAAACATTTTTGTGACAGTGTAAAAAAAAAAAAAATACATTGTAAATCCAATAGGTACATTTTTTGCTACACTTAGAATCTAAAATGTAAATTAATTATTATTCATTTCTGATTTCAATTCTAAAAATATATTACTTTATTATGTCTTTGCAAATTGATTGTTCCCACTTAGTTTTCCATAATTCTATTTCATCATTGATAGAATATTAATTGAAATTCATAAATGAGAAGTGTTTCATTCTTGTTTCAATCGAAGTATTTCCGAGATCCAGAATCATCTTTATGGCATTTAGAACCAGTTGGGTTTTTAATTATTTGTACTTAAGAACTATGGATATTTTGAATAATAAAAAAGAAAACATCGGATTATGGGGGGGAGTGGACTACGACAATGCATATACTGACTATTGGGATTTTCTTTGGCCTAAATACCATTATTTTTCATAAATAATATTATTATTGTATATTTCTTTAAAAAGATAATGGGTCCCACTGAAAAGGTTTGTGTGGTGGCCAAGTAGTTCACAATTTATATTAAGGAAAATAATATAGTGGCTCTACCAAACCAAATACCTAATGATGAAAAAGATAGATTATCGAAAATGCATTTTGGGTATTTAATATTTCTAAGTCTGTATTAATATCATAACTTATATAATTGTTATTTTCTAAAACATATTTAGCGAAATTTGAAAAAGGGCAGGTTTTTTTAAAATTGTATTTCACAAATCTGTTCTTTACATCTTATTTTAAAATTTCTATTTGTCTTACCTATATAAAATGTATTACAGCTACATCTAAGTTTATATATACCAGCATTTTCAAAAGAAGTGGGATTTTTTGTAAAGTTTTTAGTTCTATTGTTTATATAATTATATGTTTGAATAAATTATTATAAGTCTTAAAAATGATTACTTACTTTATTATTTTATTAAGTATACTAGTAAAATTTAACATTTTTTTTTTTTGTAGACAACTTTTCTATCCGTAAGTTTTCTCAATGAAATTTTCTTACTATGATAGCACTTTTCCTATAAGGAAATCTGATTGCGGAGGTACTTTAGAGTTATAATTAAAAAGTTACAGTGTTATATAATATTATACAATTTCCCATTCCTACTGTAGGAATTATTATTTTAGGCCCACCACTAACTGGCTGGGGACCCAAAATAGTAGGAGAGATGCAGTCTCCGGTTGATCCACTGACATCAACCAAAAACCTAGTCGGTATTAAAAGTTAAAGCATATGAGTTAATTTCTCTAAATTGTTTCTTACACTACACATATTAGCATTTATTCATACTCAAATTACAATTACTATTATAATAAATCATTAAACATATATTTGGTTATATAGGATAATTCTTAGGAATTATTTTTTTAAACAATAATAATTTTAGAAAATCATTATGTAAATAGCATAAATATTAAACATATGTATTGAACACAAATTTGTAATCCAACACAGCAGGTTATTATAAATATAAATAAATATACCTCTTGCACAAGTCAATTGTCACATTTTTGTTACACAGTAAAGTCTATGGAAGAAAAACATTGTTTCTTTCTCTATGTGTTGGCAGAAAAATTTATACACATGTATTATAGGAAAGAAGATAGTGAAGAGGAAAAAGAAGATTGAGTAATTATGTGTTAATAACTAAGAATCAATTATTTTAATATCAATATTTAATTTGTGGAGAAATATTATTATATTGTATTGAATGATTCAATTTTAAAATAACCAAGGATAACAAAACTACAAAAAAAAAACTTTATAATATTATGTTATGAAACAAATAAATCAAATTAAACATTAAGATAATGAATACAATTTATACTATAATGTAATAAATACCATGAATGGTTTTAATTATATTTTAATATAATAAAATAATTACATGTAAGTGTTATACTTCAAGTCACAATTATATTTTAATATAATAAAATAATTACTTTCAAATATTATAATTCAAGTCTTAATTTATGTAGATATATTCTGATAAAAATTACCAGAAAAAAGAAAAACAACAAATACATTGTTCATAAATGACAGTATAACGGATACAACTGAAATATACTGGTGAAATAAATAATTATTTCGTTACATTGGTTACAAAAATGTTCCAAAGTCTGAGATTTTGTGTGATAGATGTATAAAATGTTACCTGTTTTTTTTTATTTTGTGTTAATATTGTGAGAAAATAGTAGACAAATAACTTTATAACTATGTAGGTTGACATATTTAAGTTATTGAAATACTTCTTCTTGGATACTTGATCCTTTCAATCTATGAACAGATTTTTCAATGACAGTTCTTTTCTGAAAAAAAAAAAAAAAATAAACAGGAATAAATTTTACTTAAAATAGTTACTGATTTAAGATAAATAATAATAATAATAGTTTGTTCACCCTTGCACATTTCTTAGACATCATTTCTGTTCTGTACTTTGGTATTGTAATTCTTTGGTTGTAACGTTGACCAAATGGTATATTATTAGCCAAACAAGTGGTGCTACTGGTTCTCACTGTATTTTTAGGAACAGCTTTATAATTGTCTCTAAATTGGGAATGTTTTTTCATTGAATTCTCTGCGATAATTTTATAATTTTCTCCTAATTTGGATTTTAGCTATATAAAATGCAAACCATTAAAAAAAAATAAATAATTGTACATAAAAAAAATTTTTTTTTATAAATGTGTATGTAACTAATTATTCTAGTTCCATAAATTGTTTTAAGAACGTAATATCATGGTGGTGTTCACTTTCTACACATTTTTTTACAAAATTATTTTAAAAATTTGAATATAAAATGCTCAAAAATAAATTAGAACATAATGCTTTTTTTCTTTTTACATATGTTGATGAACCTAATAAACAAATCATTAATTTATTAGGATTTTTTTTTTCAAATCTCCATTAAAGGTAAATGAAGTTTTAAAGATTAAAAAAAATGTTACAGGTACTAATACATTAAAATTCTTATGTACTAAATACATTTTTAGCATTGATGATATTTTTTTGACGATCATAAATTGGATATCAATTTTTAAATTAAAAAGTAATACAGTCATATTAAATACCTACCATTTTACTATACAAGTTTGAAATAAAATTTAAAATAACAATTGCGGAAATGCCAATATATGCCAGTTTAAAGCAATATACAATAAAATTAATAAAATTCATTGAAATTCAAATATGAAGCTAAAATGCTAAAAAGCTCATTAATGTATAATTAACTTCCATTTTATTTTCTATCTACTGGTATAATGTTAAGTTATATATTTTGCTTTTTCATAATGAAATCTGCCTAATGAATATACACGTATCTATTAGAAGAAAAAAAATCGACCAGCGTAGTAGGTATGCTATAAAAATTATATGTTTATCAGTTTGATATTTGACCTTGATTTGTGTTAATATTTATTAAGCGTTGTTCTTAAAATCACTATAAACGAAGCCATATTAAATATGACTTTAAACGTCCAATAGCCGAAACATTGGGTTTCACCAAGAGCATGTAACACTACATAAACAACGTTTGTAAGATACCCCACCACTTTTGCTCGGTTATCAGCTATAAATTCGGTTTATAGACTTGCTACAATCATTATGTACAAATCTACTATGAATATTACGCATACTTGCTTTATGTATTATTATTATTTAATTTTTTATTTTTGGACTTATTTACACGGCAGCCATGGAATTGAATTAAATTCGTAATTATGTTCTACTATTTCATAGTTCTGCTATACAAGATCAATAAAAAGTTCATTCTCCGCAGCCAGGTATAGATGAACTTTTTTTTCTTTTTTTAATCAATTTTCAATTTTTAAATTGTGTAACTAACAAAACTAGACTATAAATTAATGAACATAACCTAGGCTAATCAAAAACATGTTTAATAACACGATAAATGTAAAGAGCGTATAATATATACCCATAACTATGATACCTATATCTTCTTATTATTAAAATTATTATAATTTATATAAAAATCTTAAAAAGTACAATATTTCTTATTAATCGTCTATTATTAAGCAATATTAATTCTAATTTATTATCACTCACAGTTGCACCTAAAAGATTTTGTTTACATATCTTTTCGTCTTTTTGTTGGATCAAATGTTCGAGCTCATTAATTATGATGTTGGCTTTATCGTAAATCAGGCTGCTGTTGGTCTCTTTAGTTCGGGTAGCGTGAATAGTTTGGAAGCTTTTATGGGCGTCTCTATTAATCGCTTGGACCTTAGAAAAATTCATCGATTCCACGGTACGGTATTTGTACGATACTTTTCGGGTATCATCCTCTACGTAAATAGCAAAACCACGGCCACGTTTAATGAGTATCATTTTATAAAATACTATAAATTATGTGTATATAATATATTAAGTAGTACTTTTTTTTTCTAGAAACACGTAATCGGTACACAAAACAATGGATTAATGGACGACGGCCACGACGATTATAATGAAACACCAGTAAACCGCGTGTTTGTGTGTGTATGTATGTATGTTTATGCGTTAGTGTGTGCATAAAACAAGAATAAACTAAGAAAACCATAGATATGCAGAAAACAGACCTCCCAAGGTGGATTAATAATTATTAAGAATAATTAAAATAATTATTATTCCACCTTCGGACCTTCATTAATTATAGGTTAATGAAACAATGATGCATTATTGATAACAATATTCCAGGGACAATACAAAACAAACCGATGTCCCTATTTGCGATTAAAAGCAAGAGTCGCTACCTGGTGGAATTTATTTGAACTGCTTTAACGGAAAATGTATGTTTGATTACATTATAATATTATATTAAGACATTGAGTACAAAGTACTGACTTCTGAATTTCTTTATAAAAATCATAATTATAGCTTTATCTGTTGATATTGTGGATGACCATAACTATTATTCTAGCTAAATGAATAATAAAAATGCATACATTAAATACAAACTTGTGTTGAACTTACATAATATATAATATACAATAGATATAGTGTTTAAAATGCACCTATTTCGTGAGGTTTTCTGTAATAGTCACTGGTTTGAAAACAGTTTTGAAATTTTGGTAAATATATAGTTTTAGATTTTCAGTGAAGCGAAGAAGTTTATGGTTTTACAAAGATATTTATTTTTTATTATTATTATTTTTTTTTATCTGTGCACAACTTTTCTACCAAAAATATTGCTCTGATTTATAATAGCATTTTTTATAAAAAGAAATTTTGACCCTGGGGGTACTTTAAAGAGGTAATTTTTTCATTTTCCCAGCAGAAGTGAAAAATCGGGAAAAACGTAAGAAAAACAGGAAAATCGGTACAACATTAAACAAATATTAAAGAAAATATATAAAACCTACTTAATTATTTTTATTATTATTAGTAATAAACAGATTATTTTGGCTAATATCATAGCTATCATAGCGCGAATCTCCGCATTAACCGCACAGGACATGGGATTCGCGATTGAAAGGAACTATAAGTAGTGCTCTGGTTAATAATAAGGCTAACGGGGAGATGAACACTATGATAGCATTATAATAATAATAACAAAAATAATTTAGACAAAATAGTCCATTTATTACTAGTTTTTTTTTTTTTAGTTTACTTATTGAAACTTAATTTATTTACAATTTGTAGCAATAAAAGTACATAATGTTTAATTCTGAAATAAAAATCACCGACATAATTTAATATATTGGTGATTTAAAAAACCTTTTTTAGAGGATTTAGAAATAGTTAAATGCAATCATATTATTGAAATAAATTTAGGAGGAAAAAAAACGCCCTAGAATAAAAAGGAGAGGTGCAACCACTGGTATAAGTAATTTAACGTATCTTGCTATCAAAGATAAACTATTGCTAACGAAAAAACGATTCTGAGCGAAGTAAAGATGATAGTGATGCTTTGTCAACAATATAGATGTCATATTATAGTAAAATAATTAAATAGGTTCTATATATTTTCTTTAATAATATTTGCTTAATGATGTACCGATTTTCCCGGTTTTTCACATTGGCTTGAAAATGAAAAAATGCTATCATTGTTAATTGAAATAAAATTGCTTGTAGAAAAGTGATTCAAAAGAAAAAAAAAGGCCATAGTATTTTTTAACTAATATCTACATTTCTTATATTTTCCCATTTTTCCTTTGGTTTTTCTCATTTGTTGATAATAATTCTGGAAAATCAAAAAATGACTGATTTAAAGTACTTCCCTAGTCAAATTTACTTTCAGAAGAAATGATATAGTTTAAACATTATATTGTATATTATGTAAGTTCAATATAAGTTTGTATTTAATTTATGCATTTTTATTATTTTTAATTTAATTATAATTTAAGCTAGAATAATAACTAGGGTTATCCATATAATCAACAAATAAAGCTATATTTATAATTATTACAATAAATCGAGATTATTACAAAGAAACTTAGAAATTAGTATTCAATATAACATACATTTTTCCCAGTAGAGTAGTTCTAATAAATTCCACCGTATAGCGGCTCTTTCGCTTTCAACTGCGAATACTTATAACTGTATAAATTTTAAGATTTTAAGATTTATTCATTATTATTTTTGGGATAATATTATGGTGTACACAAGATGCATAAATTAAAATAACATAATTTTAATAATGAAAAATTCACAAAATTTGAATAAACCAATAAATATAATTTGCGGAAAATTATTATAAACAGATTACTTATAATTAGATTAGGTCAATTTTTATCGACAACAGCAAACATATTTTATTGATGTATGATTATTTAAATTATATATCATTTTTCAAAATCTAATGCTAGGCATTTAATTGAAAATATTACAGTGAAAAAAACAAAATTATTAAAGTGATTAATACTCGAAATTTATATAATATATTTAATTTCAAATTATTTAAGTTCCCTATAACAAGAAAACTAAGGTTAGTTAAGGGACAACTAAAATGGATTAATTTAGAGAGCCTAAGCTCTCTAGATTAAGTTATCCATGATTAACTAATTAGTTACCGATTAGTAAACAACACTGTAAAAAAAAAAACTAGCTGCTAATACACCTCTGCATGCTATGGCAGTGCATGATTTCATATACTCCTCTAAACCAGTTGTAACCTTTTTGACTTATGACTCACTTTTCTTTTCATACATTTTTTGCTAACCAAGACAGTTTTGTTGGCTATGAAAACCAAAAAAAAAAATAAAATTGCTTAATGTCTTAGTGTGCTTGTAAAAGTGCTTTTATAACTGAATAAATACAAATTTACATTTTTTTAGGTATCAAAGTAATATTTTAATAGTATTATATGTAATGATACATAAAAAATTAATGTGGTGTTTAACCCAAACTATTTTCACACAAAATACTCCATCTTGGCTCAATTTTACACAGTGCAATCCAGATAGTTTTCTGTTTGAAGTCCATTTCTTTTAGACGTTTTGAAATTCGAAAACCCCTTTTCACACAGATATGTGCTATATGGATAGCAGCTAGTTTTACATAACTTCCTGTGCATAAATAATATGTCCAAAAAACTTCTAAAGAAGTTTCATTGAATATTTGTTTAAGTTTGTTGTCACAAGAAAGCTCAATCAATTGACTTTTCTTGTTAGTAGACATATTTACTGTCATTGTTTTTCCTTAATATTTAAAAAAATCTATAATCATTCTCTTATATAAAGATGGAGATAAACAGCAATGTAATAATTACAATAATTATAATAATTAGCAAAAGTTTTTGAAAAATGTTTAAAAAGTAGGTTATTAGGATTTTTAAATAAATATAATTCTTTTTCTGATAATCAATTTGGTTTCACATTTGATTTCAATATCTAATGCATTAATCTCATTTTCTAATTTTGTTCATACAAATTTAGATAATAATAAAAAAGTTTTGAGTATATTTTTAGATTTTAAAAAAGTTTTTGAAATAGTAGATCACAACATTTTAATTAATAAGCTTGAATAGTCTGGTATTAGAGGAAAAGCTCTAGAATTATTTGTTTAAAACTTAAGCAATAGAAACTAAGTTATAAAAATTAATAATGTTATAAGTAACCCTATAACAATACATAGAGTTCTTTACGGAACAGTTTTAGGTCCATTTTTTTTTTTTATTTATGTTAATGGTCTTCTTGATTTGAAAATTAATGGTACAATGATATCATATGCTGATGATACAGTTATAATTGTTAAGGAAAATAATAATAAGATTTATATAAATCTGCTACGTCCTCTACGTTTAAATATAGTTAAAATTTCATTAGAATAACATGATAGATCTTAATTTAGACATATCTAAATATGTTTATTTTCGATTATCAAATTCTACTAAACATTTTGTTCAGTCAATGTACAGGTATTAAAAATGTTAATACAATTAAGTATTTGAAGGTGATTGTTGATGAGGAGTTTAAATGGCATAATCATATTCAACATGTAACAAGCTTGATTCGTAAGTTATTTTATGTACTTAAGAGCTTAAGATATATTTTAATTCAACAATTTTTAAGAATAGTGTATACGTCTCATGCTCAATCAGTGATGAGTTATAGTATAACATAAAATACATAATAAAATAATTTGTCCATTAACTTTAAAACTGCTCCAGCTTATAACCATGCTAAATATTCAGACTTTCTCATAAATTAAAAATTAATCATGAATACTGATACTTCTATAAAAAACACTTATGATTTTATTAATAAAATTAATATTGAACCAGGTTAAAAAATGATTTCTCTTGACATCAAAAATTTATATACATCCATTCTTAAACACAAAACAGTAAATTTAATACAAATAAAATACAAGAAATTATTTAATCAATAAACGTAATTATTAATCAAAACTATTTTCAATAGAATAATAAATTATATTCTCAAAAAGATGGGTTAGTTATGAGTAGTGCTTTAAGTGCTCTTTTATCTGAAATTTGCATGCAAAATTATGAAATCAATAATATTATTAACAACAAAATATATAGTTCATGTATAAAAGGATATTATAGATATGTTGATGAAACATTCATTTTATTTGGAGATTCAAACAGACAAGCAGAAAATTTAGTTAACTACTTAAACAAAATCATTCAATTTACACTCGAAATACAAATAAATAATAAATACAATTTTTTTAGTACTTACAGTTTACATAATAAACAATAAATTTGATTTTAGTATTTACAAGAAATCCACACAAACTGATACTATAATACCACATGATTCTAATCACCCTTATTCCTAAAAAATGTTTAATTCAATATTTTATAGGCTTTAACGTATTCCATTAAATAATCATAATTATCAACACGAGATTAATATTGGCAATAATATAACCTATAGAAATAATTTAAATTTAAATAATATAAAAAAACACATTATAAACGTATTAAAGAAAAAATAATACACAACTCACTAAATAATGTTGTTAACTATTGTAGTATGAGATATCAAATTAATATGTCTAACGTATTTGCTAAAATTCTGAACAATAATATAAATAATGTAAAAATCGTTTTTAATATTAATAATAATTGAATTATAATTATATAAACAATAGAACTAAAAACTTCAAAAACCCTACTTTTAAATGCTAGTATATATAAACTTAAATGTACCTGTAATAAATTTTATATAGTTAAGACGAATAGAAATTTTAAAATAAGAAAAAAAGAACATTTTTGAAATAAAATTAAAAAAGACTGCCCTTAATTCAAATTTCGCTAAACACGTTTTAGAAAATAACCATATTATAGATTTTAATATTAATACAGACTTAGAAATATTAAATACCCAAAATAACATTTACATTAATTCAGTTTTAGAAGAATTACACATACACAATGAAATAAAGAAAAATAATTTCGGTATATGGTTTCAAATATTTCGAAATTTTATACGAGACTAAAAATGATGCTTTTAAAGTAGACTGCGAAACTGATAAAACATTATTCTATGGCTTTTTGGTTTTCATTTAAGTTTTCTTTTAATGATTCAAAATAATGTTTTGAATCTAAATGTCTTTAATTTTGATTGTTTTTAAACTTTCGTTTGCAAGCACTTCTCCAAAAACTACACATTGTGGTTGAACCAACTCAACAACTCCCCTATAATAAGCGCAAAATTTAAGTATAAAATAATTTTAATCGTACCTTCGACCAACAGGTTAATTAATTTTTCTTTTTTTTTTTATAAGTATTTTCCATTAAGTTCGATGTTGAAGGTACCATTGGTAACGTCGTTATGTTTTCGTCTGTGTTATGTTTATACTTTTCACTGCTTTTCCGAATAAAAAACTAAAACCACACTACGTTATTACGAGTAGTCCGCTAGATTAAACGCAACTAACATTTATATTTTATTATCAACGCTGAACACAACGACAGCAGTAATTTATAAAAATAATCCATATAATTTATTATAGATAAATGATTTATATCGATTAGGTCGGGCTATCACTGTACCATTACTTCATGCGATTGTTCATTATTATCTTCTATAAATATAAATTAGTACGGTTTACTCAAAAACGATTTCGTCCGATGTTATATACATACATAACATATTATTAGAATGTCATACAATTATAATATTGTCATGAATTTTTAAAATTTAAACAGAAGACTATCATGATCCGATCTTAAAGCTTACGCGACCCACCGGCTTGAGAACGAAGACCATTGCAGTCTAGACTATAATTAACTTATCAGTAAATAAATGGTATGTACTGAAAGCGATATTCTGAGAATATTGCGTTGACATTAATGATATTATTACGTATTATTGGTGTAACGTGAAGACGTATAAAACATGGCCGTGGATAGCGGTGTAAATACCTACGTAATTTAACGTAATACCTATAATATTACATTTAAAATACATCCTTATAATAGGTATATTGTACAGATGAACATGCCTTTTCTAAGTACTAAGTTTCTGACGACATTATTAAACATTTTTACGATTTTGTTTCACAGTTGTTCTAAATATTTCCTTTAAGTATCCCCACGTTGCTTATTTTTTTCATTTTGTGATCGAGGAGGGCGAGGAAGAGAAATGAGAGGGTGTATTTTATTTAAATGTCACATTTTTTCGGCATTTAAATAATTTTTCGACATATTTTTACCGAGTGCTTACACACAAATATAACCAATATCACGGACAAACGCAACTTGAGCCCTAGGGCTGCCATTCGTCCCAATTTAGCCGGGACAATGTCGGTTTTAAGCACGCTGTTCCGATATTCATTCGAAGTTCGGACCGAGACAGCAAAATAATGTCAGTTTCCTAAAATACCCGTCCCATAATAATCTTGTAAAATGTACGTTTTTACAAAAACATATACATTTTATTATAGATATTTCCATTTTATTTCAAAAATAATTTTTAGCTATTGGGTATTTTATTGTATTTATAAACTTTTTCAAGCAGCTAATTTGGTATTCACCTTATTTCTAGTTATCCTATCTAATCTAATTGTGTACTAATAAACCGAAGTCGTGACGACACGAAACAACGAAACTATTAGGCCAGGCGCAAATTGACACGTACGCGACACAACGCAGCACAGGTTTTTGTGATCTACTGGTTTGAGTAGATGAGCGTAAATTGAGTTGCAGGGTAAGGCATTGCAGTACTGCTCCTACGTCAGCCTGCGTCGCAGTGTTGATAACACAGTTTCCTGCGCATGTGTGGCGCAGGTTTTAAATATTTTCTATTTTTAAATTTTTTTTTTATTAAGCTACTATACCATGGAAGAAAAACTAATTAAAGCCATTCGATAATACAGTGTCTTATTTGACAATAGCATCATCCTGGCTACATGAAGTATCCTTTAAAATATGGAAAACTTCATTAAGTTAACGTCCATTCAAGCGGAAGTAGTTTGTAAATTGTTTTTTAGAGAATTACTTTATCAAACCAAATTCATTGTGACTTATTTTTTTTCATCAAATCACTGTTTTGTGACTTTTTTCGTTTAATTGAAGAATATAAAATAAGTTCATTCAATTCCTCATCAGAATCGGATTCTGAACTGAAATCTATTTATTCGTTAGCCATCATGACGATATCGAATGTTTTCATCGAATGACTACATGAAACTGCGCTGTAATATTGTGTTTTAATATTCGCTCACATGTAGTTATGTCCTACGCTGCGCTATGCTGCGTTGCATGCGTCTCAATTTGTGCCTGGCCTTCTATGTAATTTGATATTTTAATTGTTTGTTTAGTTTGTTAAGCCAGGAGAAAAGGGACGGTTTTTGTTTTCTCAGATATGAATACTGTATGTACATAAATTAAGATAAATAGGTATAAATGTATAATCCGTATACAAATTAATTGTATTGTTAGTGAGATAATATAGGTACCTACTTGTACCACAACCAGAAAAAGATTCTGGCGAGAGACACTTATAATTTGTATTTTGATCAACTAATTTTAGATTTTTAGTGTAGCGAAGAATATATTGGTTTTACTAAGGTGTTTATTTTTTTATCCTGTGGACAAAAATTCTGCATAGTTTGCTCAGATATTTACGCGAGACATCATTTCTGAAAGGGTTAAATTTCATTTAACAGGTGGTTCATTAAGAATCTTACTTTGTGGTTAAAAAAAGAAAATTTGAGTTTAATGTAGATTTTTGCGATAATACGCGTACTGCGAGTTCGTACGACCAGTTCATCCAATTGGTGTACGATTGTATCGTGTATGAGATGCTTAGTGTGGCACGATATGGGTACATTAGGCTATTACTAGGGTTGTCTACTGTCCCACGTGAGGCGGGACTTCCCGTTTCCAGGACTTAAATAATGATACGTTTGTATTTTTACAGACAAGAATGGAGCATTTGTATCCTTTTTTAAAAAGAGTTGATATAAATGTGCATAAAGCTTTTCGCAAAGTGTATATGCAATCATTTATGATATCGCATGGAGGTTTAACGGCATGTTAGCGTCCAAGAACACCTATGGGGAGATAGAGTACTCAGAATACTCAGAATTTACAACATTTTTTAAAGCGCGATGTATTGACAACAGTAGAGGAAAAAGCGATAGCTGCAAAGTTGACAAAAGTTTACCATAGCGTAAATCATAACATGTTGTATAATTCTACTGACTGAGATTCAAAGTTAAGTCCTATGATATTTAATGATTCCCAAATTGAATAAAAAATATCACTGGGTAGAAATAAGGCGTCTTCTTTAATTTACAATGTTCTAACTCCAATCAAAAATACTGTGGAAACACAAGCATGTTTTATAGCATTTCGACAAATGTGTCAAATTAGGACATATAAAATTATTTCCAATTATTGTCAGATTTTTACTTGCCAGATAATGGAATTTGCATCTGCCTGCTTGATTTTATTAGGATCCAGATGAAAAAGCTATTGATATTTATAATAATATAGGAAAATAGAATTAAAGCGCTGGACCTAGATTTCACAAATTCATCTGCTTATTCAGCCGACAACTCCAATGTTAATTTTGGAAAAAAATTATTCAGTTTACAAATTACATTCTCAAGATAATGCCAACATCTTGTCTGTAAGTCTTACAGTGTAAGGTGTTTAGCACACATGGTACACAATGTCATCAGCCATGAAAATTTGGTACTTCAAGTATATGGGCACTTATTCTACTATGCCTAGAGGGTCAAAACCTTAAAATAACACTTTGCTGATAATGGAATAGTATACCAAAATATTATAAGACATATCTAAATGAGGTGGGTGTTATTGTCCACTATTGAGAAAATTCTACGGGATTGATTTCCAGCCTTGACGATTTTTCATTTTTGTTATTTATTGTAATTTAGTTAAAAATACTTGTAGACTTAAATTTAAACAGAACATTTATATTAGCATTTTCTAGACATGGAAAATTTTCGAAACATTNTGTACCGTTTTCATTATTTTTATTCAGTTTACGCGGGGTTTTCTACAAGAAATATTATACTAATATAAAAATGACAAGGTATCATTTGTATTCTATATAATATTTTGCCACTGACAATGTAAGTGGTTTTCCGTTACCTTAATTATTATTATCTCTATAATTAAGTATTATCAATAATAATTGGGAAAAACCAAAATAAAAGCAGTATACAATTTTTTTCAAATTACCGTACAACGATATCATTATTTTAAATTTGTACAGTTTATGTTTCCTGTCATAAATATTCCTCCAACAGATTAATGACAAGAGGCCTTGTCTGTTATATTTTTAATCTCTTTGGTTACCAAGAAAGTCGTCATTTGATTTTCTTGGTAGTTTACAACACCGAAACATACGTGGGAAGAACGGGAAAATGTACAAAATTAATTATTTATTTATTTTAAATTTCGTGTTATTTAGTTTCAAATATTCATAGGGATTTAAAATGTAACAGAAAACTTAAACTTAGTTTTTCTAGTAGTGGGAAAACTTTCAGAACATTTAAGCAATTTTTAAGCTATTTAAAGACATTTAAATTTTGCGAAATTTTTAAGTTATTTTTATTTGGTAGGTACTCTGTAGATAAATTGTTAGACTTACCAGAAATGCTTTAAAATTTGAAAGAAGATTCGTTATAAGTCGTACTTAGTGGGAAAAAATAATTAGTTTAATTTAGTATTATTTATTAGATTCTGAGTTAATTAAAGAATATATGGTTTTACCAAGATAATTATTTATTTTTTATTTTTTTTTTTTATATACTGTGTACAAAAATAGATATAATAGATACATACGCGTGGTACCATTTATGAAAAGGAAAGTTGTCTTTAAAAGATGGTACTTTTGGGAGGTCATTTTTTGATTTTCCAAGCGGGAAAAACGGGAAAAACCGGGATATATACGAAAATAATGTTTTAATTATTTTTCAATGTTGTTATTTATTGTAATTCAGTTAAAAATATTCGTGGAGACTTGAAATTTAGACAGAAAACTCATGTTTGCCTTTTCAAGACGTGGTAAAAATTAAAACAATTTTTGAGCTATTTGTAGATATTTCAATTTTGCGAGTTTTATACATAATTTTTATTCGGTGGGTAGTGTGTGGTTAAACTGTTAGACTAAATAGAAATTCGTGAACATTTAACAGGAGATTCATTAAGTCACTTTGAGGTCAAAAAAAAAAAATTGAGTTTAATGTTGTATTTTTTTTTATTAAGTTATTTCAATATCAAATTTTGACGAAAATCTTTCGAGTAAAAAATTATGTGGAACAAATCTAATTTTTCAATTTTTTGTTTTGAACATATATTTATTGCCGATTTAAGAACGATGGTGGAGTCAAAATTAAGCGAACTAAATTTCGAAATTATGGCTTTTTGAAGTTCTGTTATTATGCGGATATTATATGTTATGTTAAATAACTCTATATTCGGTCGCGATTTTAAACCCGTGTTTCGAAAAAAAATGCTTGCAAAAATAAATTTTAGGTTTACCTAGAGATCCATCTATCGCTCATTTTAATTAACAAATAATTCTCGATTTGTCATGCAAACTTTTCTACCAGAAATCTTGCTCCAAGTTGTTTCAAGTGTAGCACTTTTTCTGAAGTAAATCAAACTGGGGAGGTCATCTAACGATTTGCTTAGGAATTTTCTCAATAAATAGGATGAAATGAAAAATTTACGAAATGTAGGTATTAGTAAAAAAAATATTTTTTTTTCCTGTGAACATATATTCTAACAGCAATTTTGCTCTAATTTTTTATGATGGCCCTTTTTCTGAAAACTAATCTGACTGTTCTGAAGTTCTATCTATATTCTAATAATCTGAAGTTATTTTAAGCAAGTAATTTCTCGATTTTCTTAAGAGTTTTCCTGAAAAATGTGAAAAAACATGGGATAACTGTGAAAAAAAAAATGTGTTTAATATAATACAAATTTTATTAAAGATAATATAAAATGTTTATTTATTTTACCATAATGTGACATACATGTTGTTGACAAAGCAAACACTTTCAACAGAACACCTCTCAGAAATCATTTTTTCACTAACACCTAATTCAGTCCACAATATTCAGTTGGTTGAAGCTCCATAACTAGTAAAGGTGGATTTGCACTATATCATGTCACAGACAGGCAATGTCACGTCAAAAATAGAATACATTCGCATCTAACCATTCAGTCCATTCTGTTAGGTTAGACTAGGTCTAGTGCATACTATGTTGTAAATTCATTTTTTTTTTTAATGTTCAACTTTGTATCATACCTAAGTTAAGTAAAAACAACTAGTGATGATTGCCTTAATCTTGGATAATGAAAAAAAAATTGTAATCAAATTAAGAAAAAGTGGGCACGGAAAATGTTTACTGCGAGGAAATTTGTAGGAGAATTTCACACATTATTCAAAGAACTAGAAGATGAAGTAATTTCTTTTTATAAATATTTTAGAATGGCACAAAGTCAATTTTATGAATTTTTAACTAAAATTCAAATACAAAACACTACATTCGAGAAGCTATTAGTCCCAAGGAAAAACTAATGATCTGTTTATGGTAAGAAATAAAACATTTCATATTTTATATTTTGTATTTTTTGTATTTAAGTAAAATAATTAATATTATTATTATTATCATACTTTAACTGTGTTAAAAGTTATTTGGCTGAAAATTTTCTAAATAAGATTGTGCAGATGACCTTCTGGAACTTACAGGTGATGATGTTTGAGTTTGACCAGACATAAATGAATCATTTGGAGTAGATGAGTTTGACGGATGTGGAATTTCATACATTTGTTGTTGTGGATGGACTGGTTGTTGGATGTTTTGAGTTTGAAAAAATGGTATTGGGTGTGTATTTGACCTGTTGTCTGGAGCTGGAAAATGAATTGGTAATTTGTATTCTTACTTTATAAATGTGTCCACTCTAGGTGGGATACAACACTAAAAAGTTTTGACTTTGCCATATGCTGGTACTCGAGTGAAAATGTTTTTATAGTAGCGGCTAGACTATTGAAAAATATATCTATTGGATGATCATTGGCAGTCGCTTTTGTTTCTTGCTTATCACTTTCTACCAAATATTTCATAAGTACGGACGAAGCTGTCTCGGTTTTTTCAAATTTTCTTTTGTTTAGAGAATACTTAGTTGAACGTTTTTTGGAGATAATGTACATTGCTTATATATGTTGTTATTAGAATTTTTTTCTGAAGTATCCCTAGTAATAACAACGCTCTCCATACCTTCTTGTTCATAATTCATCACTCAAGCTATCAGGTTCTGCTATGTTGGCATGTGTTTCCCTTTCTTTAAAAAATGGAATTACAAATGACATTGATTCTTCATACTTCCACTTTTTTTTAGGTTCAGCGGCTTTTCCACTTTTTGTAATATTTATTGTTATTGCTTTTCTCAGCTGATCATGTAATGAGATCCACCTATTCTTGCATGTTGGGCCTATTAAAAATATAAAATTTGGTTAGAACAAATATAAAAACAAATGTGTCATATTGTTATCACAAAAACAAATGAAAAAAGGGTGATAAGTGGGTACTGGCACCGCTCTTCTATACATTACAATAAAATAACTAAAATAGTATTATTCTTGGTTTTAATATGTAATTTCGTCCAAATTTTAATTTAAAATATCTGTAAAAAATAACTCATAAATTAAAACATTTTAATTAATTTAAATTGATTATATTGTCTAAACAGTTAAACTTATGTAAAACTAATTACTTAGGTTTTTAGCGACTGGTGATTCGTTTCAAACTATATTCAGGACTATATTTAGGCATTCAAGACTGTTCATTACATTATTAAAGAAGTATGCAAAGCTATAATAGACGAATTGTTAGCAGAAGTGATGTCGTAACCAAAGGAAAAAGATTGGGAAAAATTGTCTGATGAGTTCTGGAAAATGTGGAACTTTCCTAATTGCTTAGGAGCATTAGATGGGAAACACGTGGAAATTTTCACTCCTCCGAATAGTGGTTCCCAATATTTCAATTATAAGAAAACCTCTTCTATTAATTTGTTAGCTTTGGTTGAGGCAAATTATAAATTCATTGCTATAGATGTAGGATCCTACGGTAAGAATAGTGATGGTGGAATATTTGCAAATTTAAATTTAGGAAAAGCTTTGGAACAAAATAAATTACATGTCCCAAAAGATAAAAATCTTCCGGAACTCAATGTCTAGTGCCATATGTCATTTTGGCAGATGAGGTATTTCCCCAAAAAAACCTATTTATAAAGACCTTATCCTGGTTATACAATTAATGGTGATATACATAAACAAGTATTCAATAATAGTTTGTCAAGAGCTAGGCGTGAAAATGCATTCAAAAACTTGGTCCAAAACTTTTGAATCTTTTTTAGAAGTATAAAATCTTTACCCGAAAATGTTGACAATATAATATTAACTTCTTGTATTTTGCATAAATATAGCAAAGATAATATTTGAATTACTCAACATTTAGACCCACCAGAATATGAACCTAATTGGGGACCTAAATATATACATAGACAAGATGGAAATGCCCTCACTACTGATTTTAATGTGCGTGAAACCTATACAACTTTTTTTAACTCTGAAAATGTATCATTACCATGGCAGAGAAATAAGTTTATATAAAATTTAAAAATAAAATCTGTAAAAGTAATATTAAGTACCTAATAATAAGTTTACATTAGTTAAATTAAATTAAGTTTATACCTGTTGTTTTCAATTCACTATCAAGTTTTCTCCAGATATTATCTTTGTGAATGTTGTCACTATATTTTTTGTGCATCATATCATACAGCTCTTGATATTGGCGTATTTCCTCAATCAACATCTCATCGTCCATAACTATTTAAACTATTAATATGTTATTTAATTAATCGAATAATTAATGTAATTTAATTTTCTACTGTAAATTTGAGAATTTAATAAATATTGCTTACTTACTTTTTATGGCTGTATTTGTGTATTAAATAATTTAAAAAATTATATTTTTTAGTTAACGAGTTTGCACATCCAGAATATAGTTTATTTAAATTGTTGACGGAATTGTTCCGTACTGTCATTCATACTATCCAAACGGACAAGAACTGACCTTTTGCGTCACGCCAAAATATAGTTTTCGATACGCTGCCTTTCCGTGACATTGTGTAATGGTGCCGGTGTATGTGAACATTTCGGTATAAATACATAGCAAGATATTTTGATGTTGCCAGTCTGTGACGTTAGTATAGTGCGTATAGTGCAAATCGACCTTAATTCCTTCAACTTCAACACCAGAATTTTCAAGCAATAAAATAGCTTTTAAAATAATTGTTGCCAACTCTATACCTAAAAAAATTATGAATATTTAACATTTTATTAAAATAATTAGATAATTAATTATTATATTCTGATTAAAATGTATATTGGCCTTTAACAGGTCCTCTTGATTTAAACATAGCAATGGGTTGATGAATAGTGTCAGCTAAACTTTGGATCATGAGAACTTATGATTGCTATGTATGGTTTGTTTTTCTTCAAACTTTTTTTCCAAACCCATCACTAAAATCTTTGAAGTCATAATATATCAAGGTTCTGGTGTTAACAACCATGGTTTCTTTAAACAAATGCCATCAAAAATTAATATGCCCTTCTTTTGATGATCTGATTTTTTAATGAAGCTTAAAAAATTGTGATCAAAACCACAGCCTATCTTTACTACTGATAAATGTGCACGCAAAATATTTGTATATGGTAGAGGCAAACGATTTTGATTTCTTAAATGATTTTAATCATCAGGGGACCTGTAACATAAGATAAATAATCTATATTTAAGTTAACTATAATAAATTACAAATAAACTTAAACCTTATTTGAAATAGCATATATTAAAACATCCAAGTTTTCGCTATATTTTAGGTTTATTTGATTTTTACTTTAGCTGCTTGAAATATTTCTTTCATCAATTCATTCAATTTGACAAACTGGCAAACTTTAGTTGTTTAATATTCCATTCAATTTTTCTTGGACAATCTTATTCACTTTATTTCATACATGGGTAAGCTGGTTTTGTAGTTTTTTAATACACATGTTTACTCAACAAATTATCTTTTTAATTTGTACTTAAAGTCTAAAATTAGTACAATTATTTAAACAATGCACATTTATAGAAATGTAAGAAATAAAATAAAAATAGATGTTTACTTCATACATTTTGAAGTTTATTTTTTGTTTTGAAGGAGAAAAATAAACTCTAATTGGCATTTTTTTATCTAACTTTGATTGATTTTTTTTAATATATATAAAAGTCGTGTACACCACAAGTAACTATTACTAAAAAAAAAAAAAAATATTATCTTAGCATATTGTAAGGTAAATAAACATATTTTAATTAGTTATTTCAAATTTTACTTGTTTTTATCTTCCACAAATATCAAATAGTTTATGTGTTTCCATTAGCCATAACATTTTACAAATTGAATACCAAATTACTGTTTAATTTTTTTACTATCATCAGAGGAAATATCTCCAATGCAAATTTGTACAGCATTCAACACTACCAATAATTTTTATATTCTTTCTATACTATATACTTCTACAAACTACTTTCACATTTATTATACTTATATGTACAATAATTTTGGAATTTAAAATAAGATTCAATTCCAGAAAACATTGCAAAATATTAAAACAGTAGATTATATTTTAATTGTATTATTAAAATAAAGTAGTAAAGAGTTTACATAAGTACCTTTAGTTATAACTAATTGCTTTTGATGTATTTTTTGTAACTTTGCTGAAAATTGCTTAATTTATGGAAAAAAATACCATAAAATGTACTAATAAATTATTTATTTGGTATATTTATTGGTTTTATGTTTTCTAAAACAATTTCATTGAGAGATATCACCATTTCAACCTGTTAACATACAAACAAATAATAAAAGCAAATTCTTTGAAAAATTAGAAACTACCAATATAAACCTTTCTTGTTTTCGAGTTGATTCAGAAATGTGTTCAGTTGAAATGTCATCAATATTACTTGCATTAGCTATGTAATGAATTATTAAATTTATCATAGTCTTTTCTTGTGCCAGTATTATACATTTCACAAACCTTATAACATATTAACAATACAAACCTGTATGTTATTTGAACTACTGAAAAATTAAGTTAGGTAATAATATAAGAAATATAAAAATTTAAACATGGATATTTGAGTATATTTTATTATAATGACTACATTAACTTACGAAAAAAGTGAATTTTACTCCTGATTTCCATTTTTTTAAAACACTCGTTCGCAAAGCAATAAATAACCTTCAATGTTTATTAAAGTTTAACAAAAACTTAAATCAATTTGAAAAATAAATTAAGTTTGACATTAGTAATTTGTTGTTTTTTATTTAAATTTCTGTAATTATCAATAAAAGTTATCAATTTATCTTATTCTTATCAGATCATTTGTTTGTACTCTTGGAATATGGCGGCCAACTACACATTTGTTTATTACGATAATATACGAAAGTAAGGCTTTATACATGCGGGTATGCTCATCCGCCATTTTCTATCTAATACTATGTTATCATAATAATCGTAATCATAATATTGTATGGTGTTACTTGTTAATTGTCATTTTCATATTTTTCTCTGGTTAAACATATTTAGTTTTATTCTGTTTTTTTTTTATGTTCTCATGTTTATATTTTCTTTTACAACTTTAATAATGTGTTAAATATTTAATTACAACTTAAAGCATCAATTAAATTAATTGGAGCTTTCATTTACGTATTTTAATGATACAGAAATGTTAATTTAACAGTGATTATTAAGTTCATTTATACTAAACAAAATATTATTTACCATTTTGTTTGAACTTAAAGGTAAATGAAAGAGTCCTCTTTTTTTTAGTTCTTACGATAAAATATAACCTATGTTATGTGCATTGATGTCCACGACCTAGGTTGTAGATATATAATACACTTTATTTGATATATGGCTGCATGAGTTATTTTGTACCACATTATCAATCCCTATTCCTATTAACTTTTAGATTTGTAGTATATTATGTAGGTACTATGTATTACCTTTAAAATGTTCTTGTTTATTAATTGTAGACAATTTAGACTGATAAGCAAAATTTATTTTTACAGCACTCACAAACATAAAATAAGAAATATTTCCTTCACACTATCCTAAGATCTAGAAGAACTACAGAAGGTACTTCAAGATAACATTGATTTAAAAATGTGCCTTGCAGCAGTAGATGCCTTATTAAACTGTTTTCACAGTGAAAAATGCCCTTATCTACCAAAAAGGAAATTAAAAAGCCAGATAAACATCATACCATGGTATCTAAAAATGATTCTGAATGAAGCTCTCTTCGTTACACTAAGAATCTAAAATAGTATAAAACGTTTATATCACATCCTATAATACATTTTTAACATACCATTGTTGTGCGATGATTTTGGACATTGATTTATAATTGTTGTTTTATTTTATGAAAAGGTTCAACTTTTATTAATACATACATTCAAAACTATTATTTTTATTTATGTCACCATTTTCTCTCAAATATTTTTGTCGAAATCATTATTATTTCATGAAAATCGAGTAGTGTTGTAAAATTATTTTTATTTGTTTTTTTTTTTTTGAGAATATTCTTAGCATATTCATTTTTATAATTATAATCAAGCATTTGTTAAACATATTTTACTGGTTTTAATTTAAATATTTTAAGATTTTATTAGTTGATTTTATCATCATATTTTACCTTTTTACAAACTTATACATCTTTTCTTTACAGATAGCATATTATAGCTTATAATGTTAATATGTTATACCAGTACAAAGTAATATAAACATATCTTTCCATACAATAAATAGGTATTTTTACATTTGTTCATTATGTGGAGAAAATAACCATTTTATATAATTAAATTGTATAAATATTAGTTTTTTTGAGAACTTTTTTGTATTTTGCCATTAATTATTGTGAACAGTTTCTATTATGCATTGCTTTTTGTTTTTATTTATTTTATAATATTTGTAAATGAGCAACCACTCATTTTCCAGTATTTGTATGTATTTTATAATAAATTAATATTTAATTATGGGTACTATAAAATATAAAACATCACACCATACAAGCATATAATAAATAAATAAATATAAAGTACACATGTTTAAATTTGATATATTATAATATAACTGTTACATATTAAGCATAATTCACAAGTATTATAATACAATTGGTGGTAGTCTGCCACTGCTAAACAATAACAATGGATAGAAAATGGCAGACGAGCATACCTGTATATCTAGAGTTCAATGCTAAGTTTTATATGATAACGAAGATTTAAGGTACTGTGATTGCCCATTGAACAATGATGATCTGACTTATAATAGATCCACAGCTTTAGAAGATAAGGTACACTTCCCTATTTACCCATGGGTATTCATAGAAATATTTGCCACTTGCAAATTTAATTTAACAATGCACAGGCAGAATTCTTTTATATCAATACATCATTTAAAAATTATAAATACTGGGAGAGCAGTGTCTGTTCTTTCACTGATTGGTGATCAACAATGTTTATAATTATTCACTGTCCATTTTTATAATTATTATAATTCATATAATGGAATGTTACGCTACCTACTTTTGATACCTTAAAATAAACTACCTACCATAAATGATTGTCTAAATAATAAATAACTCATTTTATAATTAGGTATAATATTTTTATTAAGCAGGTATATATTATCAATACATTTTAATTAATACTTATTTGAATAAAAATTAGTTGGACGCAAAATACAATTCTAAAAATAGAACCTCATTGACCATGAACACTATTTATGGTAAATATGCTAAATTTTACTATACAGTTACAATTTCACATCAATACGTTTTTCTAGGTTTTAACATTTATTTTAAATAAAAATAAAAAAGAGGTCCTAGGATAATCGGGTCGGGTGTAGCCACTGTTATAAGTAATTTAATGTATACCTGTAAGCAAGGATGCACTATTGTCAATAATATATATGTCATATTATGTTAAAATTACAATTATTACAATTTCAAAATTAAAATGGATCCCGTAATTCCTCAATTTTTTTTTTCGATTTTTCACATTTGTTGAGAAAACGAGAAAATTTAAAAACGACCTTTTTTAAGTACCTCCTCAGTCAAATTTCCTTTTAGAAAAATTGTATTTTTCTGTGTTATAAAAATAATCCAATGCTCAGGAATTAATTATCCTTCTTACTAGGTAGGTATAGGTGTATAAAAAAAAAAGATAAATAAATTTCGACCGTGGGTGAGCCACTGTTGTAGATCAGAAGTTAGGAAGGTAGATATGGAATTTAATGTACCTATATCTGTATGCAATGGCTAACCATTGCTAATAAAAAAACAATTCTCAGGTTAATAGTATTAATTTTTCAACAATGCGTAATATATATTATATAAAAGTAGAATAATTAAATGGGTATTAATTATTTTCTTAAATAATATTTGTTTAATATTGTACCTATTTTCCCGTTATTCTTACTTTTTTCCTTATGTTTTACCTTCTCATTTATTGGGAAAATACCTGGAAAAATCAAAAATTGACCTCCGTAAAGTACCTCCTCATTCTGATTTTCTCTGAAAATTTTTCAAGAGAAAAAAAATTTAAAAAATTAAACATCATTGTAAAATGAATACATTCCTCACTCCACTCAGAATTTAAAATGTGTTTTTAAATTCCATTAGATACACTCTCTATATAATTAAATTAATAAATATTACTTTAGTCAGAAAGATAATTATAGAAAAATATTATGAGTACCTATAATCATGGATGCCGCAAGAAATTTATCAGGGGGGGGGGTATAATAAAATTAAACACCAAAAAGTACTTAAAATAAAATTGTATTAATTAACTATTAAAATAATATTTGGAATTTTGAAGTTCAGGGTGGGGCAGATGTCCCATCTTGTCCCCCCTCCATGGCGTCCGTACCTATAATATTATTAGCTGCAGTGAGCTATTGTTATCGTTATTTTTCAGAGAAAATGGGAGACATTAATACCTATCCTAAAATAAAAAAAAATAAATAGAATTCAAGTGAATATAATGCATACATATATCTACATATTTTTTAATTTAAATTATACACAATTATTCAACTATTTTATATGAAAAAAAATGATGATACATTTTTTTTTATATTGTTCATCAACTTTACTTTTTTTATTATATCTATAAAAGTGTGGGGCTTAAAGCCCTGCTTTAAAGCCCCGCTCGCCCTACCCTAGCAACTGCCCTGGTATAGTGTACAGTATATTATAGGCCTTGGTACAAGTAAAAAGTAACAAATAATATAGAAATGACATGATTTTTGTTTACTTATTTTCTAAAGTATGAATCACGATTAAAGATATATCTTTAATCATAGTATGAATGTATTCTTCACATTGTAATATGTTTATTACACATAATGCAATGCAACGTATATGCATACAAAAATAAAAATGAAAATTATGATCTGTTTAATACACCACAAGTTTCTTTGTCTATAAAAAAAGACCTAATAGCATTCAATGACGAAATTACTATTAGAAATCTTAATACGTCTAAATGCAAGACCTATGGTATAGACGAGTGAAGTGCGATTGCGCGCGGTTTTTATCGGCGATACCCTTTTAGGCGTAAGATGCATGCGCTACAACATTTTTATTTCCATGAAACGTGCAACGGTACCAAATAAAATATACTTTACTCTATACACAGTACCTACCTAAATAATATATAAATAGCGAACTTTTATATTGGATTTACAATTTTGATCCTTTTTCAATTATAGTACTTTTTTGAATGAAAATCTGACTAGGGAGATGCTTTAAAGAGATCATTTTAGATTCTGAGTGTAGCAAAGAATGTATTAGTTTTACAAAGATGTTATTTTTTTTTTTGGTTTTTTATCCTCCGTACAAAAATTCTAACAGAAATCTTGCTCCAATGTGTACATGCAGCATAATTTCTAAAATAAAATATTGTCCAGATGGAACTTTTAGGAGGTCATTTTTCGATTTTATAAGCGGTTTTCCAATAAAAGAGAAAAAGTGCGAAAAACGTAAGAAAAACAACAAATTCATGAAAATAATGCTTTTATTATTTTTCAATTTTGTTTTTGTTGTAATTCAGTTAAAAATATTCGTAGACTTAAATTTGGACAGAAAATTTATATATGCATTTTATAGATGTGGTAAATTTTCAAAACATTTAAGACATCTATTACTAGACATGTTAGATTAAATAAAAATGCGTGAAAATTTAACAAGAGGAACGTTAAATGTTTTACTTTATGGTCAAAAAAAATTGTTCAGTTTAATGTAGTTTTTATTTTTTGTAAAGAAATTTTAATATCAAATTTTGACGAACATTTTTCGAGTAAAAAATTATGTGAAACAAATCTAATTTTTAAATTTTTTGTTTTGAACATATGTATACTACCGATATCAGAGGAAGATATACAGGACAGATATCACAACTTAATACTTAAGAATTTATGTAGATGTACTTATAGTAAATTTTGGAAATTTAAGATAACTCCCCCTCCCTGGAAAAAAGATCTGAAAAAACCATTGGAGAAAATAAATTCTATAAACTCTGTGGGTTTGAAAATCACCCCCTCTCAGAACTAGGATATATCCATCACTGACTGCTGATTTAAGAACGATGATGATGTAAGAATTTAGCGGACTGATTTATTTTGAAATTACAGCTTTTTTAAGTTCTAATATTATATTATGTTAAATAACTGTATATTGTCAAACTTGAACATCTTTGTCGTAATACAGTCCTAATGATATCCTAGGGATTGCGAGTTCAAACCCAGTTTCAAAACAAATTTTTCGTATTTTTTTTCTCTTTTTACCTAAATAAAGAAAAAACAAATTCATTTTGTGCGTACTTAGAGTCCCAGGCCATCGCTCACCCGGACTATTTTAACCGTAAAATACCAGTCGATTTGTTGTATAAACTTTTCTACTAGAAATCTTACTACGATGTTTTAAGTGTAGCTTATTTTTTGAAAAGAAATTTTATCTACATGGTTCATGGTTTAGGGTGATCATTTTTTGATTTTCCAAGAGCTTTTCCAGCAAATGAGGAAAACCGTGAAAAACGTGGTAAAATCGGGAAAAACACAGGGAAAATGAGAAAATTGTTACAATATTAAAAAAATATTATTAAAGAAAATATATTATGCCTTTTTAATTATTTTATTGTTAAAAAGCATCATTATTAACTTAACCCCGCTGAGAATCGTTTTTTCGTTAGCAATAGTACTATCGCACAAATTATATTCCACTACTCTCCTTCAACCTAAACTTAAAAGTGGAATATTTTGTCAACGGATCAACGGCAATAAAAATTTCAAATTAAAATAAAATTTATTTTAACTAATAATTCATATATTTATGGAATTTTGAATATAGGTTGCCATTTGAAAATGAAAAATAAGTAGTGGTTTATCCCCAAAAATAAGGGTGACAAAAAATAACATAAATATAAAATTGTAGGGCGAATTGTTTCTTAAATGTTCTAGGAAACAAATTCCGGAAAAAATTAATACTTTCCGAGATAATTAGTATACCCTCTATCACCTAGTATAATATAATGTATTTAGTTTTTAAAATTGTTTTAATAATAAAATGTTGACCTTAAAATTCTTGTAAATCCATGCTAATTTTATGCTAAATATTGGCGCAAAAAATATTTGAACTTTTTAAATGGGAGGGGGCTGATAAAATACGCAACTCTGAGAAAATATTTATACAAGCGAGGATGTATAGTGCATATTTCGGGACCAGCCAAGCAAATTTATGCTAATTGTATGCTAAATATTGGCATCGGAAAATGTTCGAAAAGTTGAATTTAAAGCCCCGGGGTGGTTGTAGAAACCTTTGGCGCCGTCACTGCATAAGCATTTTAATAACTCTGTATAGATAATGGGTGGAGAACTTAATAGTATAGAAAAGTTACATTTTTTACAGTAAATAAGACAAATTATTAGTTAGGACATACAAATTAAAATAATAATAAAGGTAACTTAGATTAAACTTCACATGAAACATAAAACATAATATAAGTAATAAAACGTTATTCGATATTTTAACCTCTTAAAACTTACTAAATACAAAACTGTAGTAACTACAGCTGTAGTATAAAGTGGTGGTGCTAACTTCATGAACGTCTATCGTTGACGAATCGATCCAGCTTTGCCCCCGTGCACGTAATATAACGCACCACTCGTTGACCTATATTTCCGATTCCTACTGAACTGTTTGTTGCAGAACTTTGGACCGTCGCTCGTCAAAAATGGTAAGTTTTCCGTTTTAAGTATACAAATAATATTACAATATAGTTTATTGTAGTTTATTAACTCGGCCGTAATTTATTTGTACTGTATTATCATTACTATAGCGATTGGGGATTTTGTAGGTATAGCAACATCTTTCTCTAGACCGTGTATTTATTACAAGTAATTATTTTTACAATAGAATGGTAACATTATTTTACAATATGGCACATAGTTAAATAATTATATAATATTTTATATGGCATATGTATAACTAGAAACGTAAATTTCATTAGAGTATTGGTATTTTATACAAATTATAATGCCAATAATTATTGATTGTTAATATCATAAACTACGACAGTGGTTTATAGTAGTTATTTCGTTAGCTACTGCTCTCGATAGAATTGACGATTACAATTTTCCCATCGAAAAAAATACATACTATTTTATTGTTACCTATCTCGATACTTTCCTTAAGAGTGCGTGTAACTCGTATGTGTTGTCTCTGTCCTACAAACGTATATATTATAATTATATACGGGGTCTACGGAGCCAGTTTAATAATACTATACGTTTAATTTGTATAATTTTCTTGAAATATGTTTGTACCAGAACCCCCGTTTCCGGACATCCATTACACTACATGTAATTATTCTTCAAATTTTTGAGGTATAAAACACTTATATAGATCCGTGCGGACTTGGCTTTGTAGTTTGTACGTCCATGACCCCATTAGGCCCTAATGCCTAATTATACATATATAGTGTTGGCCTGGCTCGGGCCACGGGGTCGTGAATATAGCTGAAGCCTTGGGGTTTTTTATATTATTTTTTTACAATGATTATTATTTTTAAGCAGAACCCTGACAAAGCGGAGTCAATAAGTCTGTTTTCTTAGGGCTTGGACATTTAAGGGGCATATCTCTGTGTAAATAATTACTTAAATCAATAAATACATTTTTAAAAAACCTTGATACCTATATATAAAATATGTTCGTAATTTAAAATTTAAACAATGTTTAAGATTTATTTTTTAATTAGCATTGAACACAAAAATATATAGCTCAGTGGCACACCCAGAAAGGAGGTTATGGGTCAACCCCCCTCGGAAATTTCTTCCTTCACTGCATTTTTCAAATCAAGTTTTACACTCAACAATATATTATTTTATACCACAAAATAAAATAAAATTTAATTTAATCAAAAATAATTAATTCAGTAATAATAGTGATAGTACGGTACTGATAGTATGTACTATCCCGTCTCTAGGAAATTACTTAAATTCTAATTGTAAATAGTAATTTAATAATGATATATCTGAACATGGCTTAACATAATTATAATTTCTGGGGGCCTATTTATAAAAACATTAATTTTGATTTATATTTATGTAATTAGAGAGACAAAAAATTAGATTTCAAGGCTATAAGTGAAAGATCCTCCCAAAGAGGTACTTTGAATTATTTAATTTTAAATCTTGTTAAACGTTCATGAAATACCTAATATAACAATAGTTTATAATTATTCTGTTTTTTTTAATAATTGATAGTGAAATTATGCATAAAATGATTAAATATGAATTGAAAATACAGAAAGCTATCGAATTGATTGTTATTGTAATTAGGTTTTCTAAAATGTTGAATTTTTAACCCCAGAAATTAGGGTGATATAAAATAGAGTAAATGTTAAATTTCAAAACGGCTTGTTTTTAAAATTTTCTGTTAAACAAATTTCGAAAAAAGTTAATACATCCCGAGATATGAGTGTCTTATGATAGATTGATCACCCTATATAGTGGATAGGGTTTATAGACAGTATATATTTTAATATTCGTATCTCGATACCTTTGTTTAAAAATAAAACAAAAATAATAAAATTACGGACAATATAATAATTTAGAATATACGATTCCAAGAAGTTTCTACATGAGCAACTTTTTTTTTTTATAATTATTTCGTAAAGAAATTGATTATATCATGCAATTTAAAAAATCCTAATTGCGCCAATATCTTGTTCCAAAATTTAACATAATGTCATTGTTAGGTGTTAGGTCAGGTTTGAAAGTAAAACAACAAAATGTGTAGTGAAGTTTTTTTATTCTTTGACTTTGCGATAGGATCCATTCATGAATCTAGAGATGAAATCTGAAGACATAATAGCTGAAATGATTCCTCTTCAAACAATTCCACCATTTAACAACCATGTTCAAAACTATTCCAATCAATTGATACAAGACATTGATGGTCAAGAAATGTATGTTTATGTTGACCCCGATGATACTGTAAATCAACCAGTACAGCATTACTTACACCAAACTTTAGAAGAGGTATGCATGTTTTTATGTCTATGCATTTTATTACAATAATATTGTTGTTTAACATTTTTAATTCTAAAAATTATTATATAAAAAAGCAGCCAACACAAACTCAATTGATCCAAATTCCTAGTGGTCAAACTTATACTTGTCAACAAGTACAAGCTTACAACACACAGATTATTCAGCCAACATGTAAGTGCTATTATAATATTGTATTCAGGCGTAGATCTAAAAATAAAAAAGGGGGAGGGGTTGGACGAAAAAATTTACTCAAATTCATAAAAGCTATAGGCTTTAAGTTTTCATAGTGAGTAAAAAATATTCATCATACATGCATATTATAAAATAATAATAATAATAACAAAATTATTTTTATTACTTATACCTATCATATGATTACATAGGCAAGAGTGCAAAATATGTCAATAATTGAAAGAAAGAATATAGTTTAATATCAACATAACAAATTAATTCAATTTGACCAAACCTCTATCTTTATCCTTCTTGATGTTCTTGAAAATATATTCATCACTCCATCAATAGGTATATCTTTATGAACATTTAAAACAGTTAAGCCGTTCAAACGCTTCTGTTTGACGTCCACATAAGTGAAATATTCTTATTTCCTCACCTTCAACGAGTTATCATAAAAGTTATCATAATCACCTTATGTACATTTATACCTACACCACGATCTTTTTGTTCACATAAACTACTTCGATTGAGCCGATTAATGGCTATACAGTATACAGTATGTAAATTAATTGGAAAGTCAGTAGCTGTAATTTGAATTATGATGTAGATATTGTAGTGCGATTTTTTTCAATGTAATATATGACTAATAGACTTCCTTTTAATTTTTATAATGGTTTAAAATAAAAAAAATTCAAAAACCACTAAAAAATTTCTTTGATTCTTTAAAAAAAAAAACTTTTTTAAAAATTCGAAAATAGCTATTTGTAGAGTTATTTATCTAATAAATAGATTCTAAGGTATGGAGAAAAACCAAATTTTAATCAACTGAATTTTGAATAAATGAAAAAAAACTTCTTTTTCCAAAAATGCAGCATGATATTGTAAAATTGTGTAATGCTAATCCAATAATTATAAAGAATAGGTATACTTTTCATGCTGTATTTTTGGAAATAGAAGTTTCTTTCATTCATTTAAAATTCACGTGATTTAATATTTCTTTTTTCTTCATACTTTGAATAAATAACTCTACAAAATGGAAATTTTTGAATTTAAAATAATCAAAACAATTTTTTGGCGATTCTTGAAGTATAGATTCAGAGCGTAGCGAGAATTCTATTAGTTTTACTACTATGAGTGTTTTTTTTTTGTCTGTAAACAACTTTTCTACGAGAAAAAGTGCTCTGAAATATAGAGTAAAGCATTTTTTCTAAAAGGTAATTTTCTCTAATTGTTGAATTGAGGAGGTCATTTTTCCAAGGGATTTTCGAAATAATTAGAAAAAACCCAAAAAAGTATAGGTACACCGGTAAATATTTACGATCCGCTGAGGCCGTACTGTTTTCATTATTTTTATGTTTACGCGGGGTTTTCTCAAGAAATATTATACTAATATAAAAATGACAAGGTATCATTTGTATTCTATATAATATTTTGCCACTGACAATGTAAGTGGTTTTCCGTTACCTTAATTATTATTATCTCTATAATTAAGTATTATCAATAATAATTGGGAAAAACCAAAATAAAAGCAGTATACAATTTTTTTCAAATTACCGTACAACGATATCATTATTTTAAATTTGTACAGTTTATGTTTCCTGTCATAAATATTCCTCCAACAGATTAATGACAAGAGGCCTTGTCTGTTATATTTTTAATCTCTTTGGTTACCAAGAAAGTCGTCATTTGATTTTCTTGGTAGTTTACAACACCGAAACATACGTGGGAAGAACGGGAAAATGTACAAAATTAATTATTTATTTATTTTAAATTTCGTGTTATTTAGTTTCAAATATTCATAGGGATTTAAAATGTAACAGAAAACTTAAACTTAGTTTTTCTAGTAGTGGGAAAACTTTCAGAACATTTAAGCAATTTTTAAGCTATTTAAAGACATTTAAATTTTGCGAAATTTTTAAGTTATTTTTATTTGGTAGGTACTCTGTAGATAAATTGTTAGACTTACCAGAAATGCTTTAAAATTTGAAAGAAGATTCGTTATAAGTCGTACTTAGTGGGAAAAAATAATTAGTTTAATTTAGTATTATTTATTAGATTCTGAGTTAATTAAAGAATATATGGTTTTACCAAGATAATTATTTATTTTTTATTTTTNAAATAATGTTTTAATTATTTTTCAATGTTGTTATTTATTGTAATTCAGTTAAAAATATTCGTGGAGACTTGAAATTTAGACAGAAAACTCATGTTTGCCTTTTCAAGACGTGGTAAAAATTAAAACAATTTTTGAGCTATTTGTAGATATTTCAATTTTGCGAGTTTTATACATAATTTTTATTCGGTGGGTAGTGTGTGGTTAAACTGTTAGACTAAATAGAAATTCGTGAACATTTAACAGGAGATTCATTAAGTCACTTTGAGGTCAAAAAAAAAAAATTGAGTTTAATGTTGTATTTTTTTTTATTAAGTTATTTCAATATCAAATTTTGACGAAAATCTTTCGAGTAAAAAATTATGTGGAACAAATCTAATTTTTCAATTTTTTGTTTTGAACATATATTTATTGCCGATTTAAGAACGATGGTGGAGTCAAAATTAAGCGAACTAAATTTCGAAATTATGGCTTTTTGAAGTTCTGTTATTATGCGGATATTATATGTTATGTTAAATAACTCTATATTCGGTCGCGATTTTAAACCCGTGTTTCGAAAAAAAATGCTTGCAAAAATAAATTTTAGGTTTACCTAGAGATCCATCTATCGCTCATTTTAATTAACAAATAATTCTCGATTTGTCATGCAAACTTTTCTACCAGAAATCTTGCTCCAAGTTGTTTCAAGTGTAGCTTATTTTCCAAAAAAAATTGTATCTACATTAATTTACATACTGTATATGTAATCCCAAGTATCAATTACTCTTAAATGTCAATAACTTATATCATAATATTTATTTGTTTATTAATGGCTGAAAATATGAAATAACGTTTAATATAAAAATGATATAGAATTCAATTTCCCAAAAAAAAATGGTTTTTAATAAAAACTTAATTAAAACTACTGATTTAATATTACATTAGAATTTATTTCAATATATATTGGGTATAAAGTGTGTTCCTCTGTTCGACGGATTTATCTAGTACTGATAATATTACATTTTTTTTTCTAATCGGGTTGTCTTTGAGTGTTAAGATCGATCTCGATTTAGAGAAAAATTAAATTTTTATTTTTATCTCCTAAACATAAAAATAAACACTTTTTTTTATTCACTTGAGAAAATGTTCAAAATAGCTATTTTGTAAAAAATATTATTGTAAACATGCTAATGAATCATAAATTCATATTCGATTACTAGTTTCTTAATTTTAGCCGTTTTAATTTCTAGAAAATAGGTGTGAAAACAATTAATAGTCAGTAAAATTGCCATGCTGATTGTAATTTCTTATCGCAAGTATTTTTATTGAATATTAATTGTTTTCATGATTGTGTGATACATTAAAATTGTTTGAAAAATATTTTTTACAAAATTTGTTTTTTGAAAATTGTCTAATGTGAATAAATAAAAAGTTATTTTTTTTATATCTAAGGGATGAAAATAATTATGTAATTCTTCTCCAAACCTTTTTCCCATTCGAAGGGAAACCAATTGAAAAAAACATTCAAAACAAATTTAATATTAACATAACTAGAAAAAATCGGTGGGACACATTGTATTATCACTTTTACATTATCTCATTGAAAGAAAAATGAATGATGTTTTTTTTTAAGTTTAAACTTAAATTTGTTTATAATGAAAATTTAACTTTTAATGATCCCACTTGTATCTGTGCCTTATTTTATTTATACTGATTTGAGCCTCAGAGTGATATTTTTATGTACTCTTCATTGAATAATCTCTGGATTAGAACTCTTTATAAACCCAATTAAACAATTTTATTTCAGTGATAAACATAAATGGAAATATTATGCTATTAGAGTCATCGACTACTCAATCGACAAACCTGTCTCCTGAAGTTACTACCATCACACAAGGAATGAATTCAAATAATCAAAACATCATAATGGTAGAATATAATAATATTATTATTATTTTTTTTTTTTTAAACTGTCTTTCAGCATCTTTATTTAAACGACAAGTAGTCTTTATAAATACAATTAAATGAGTATAAAGTAGTAATTATACATAATATAATATACATAGTATACTTAAACATGTTTGGGGTTGATTCTCCAATGAGATTTCCCCTTTCCTTAGTCTAAATTACATAAACTAAGTCGTAGGGCTTCAAGCGTTTGAGGCACCTGATGTCTTGTGAGTTGTCAAGTAGTTTTGCAGCTGCATTAGTGTGCAACTCTAGTCTATTTACATGTTTGTTAGCGAACTTTCTGATTTCGTCCTGGATGGATGGTATCTTGAGATTATGATGTATGACGTCATTCCTGTCGAATTGGTATGCTGCAACAATGGTCCGAAGGGCAATATTTTGACAACGTTGAATGATTTGAATGTTAGATTTGCTGGCACAACCCCACAGTTGTATGCCATAGGTTCAGATCGGTTTGATGATGGATACGTATAGAAGGCGTTTGTTAGTCAGGTCTAGCGTGGAATTCCTTCCAAATAGCCAGTACAATTTACGCATTTTTTCTTTGATTTGCAATTTTTTTTGGCGGACATGGTGTTTCCAATTCAACCGGGAGTCGAGATGCATACCCAGGTATTTAGCTGAATCTTTTTGTGGAATTATTGTGTGGTCCAACAATACAGAGATATTTACAGTTTTACGTAAAGTATAATTTAGGTGTACTGACTTGTCACTGTTGATCTTTATTTTCCAATGTCTTGTCCAATTATAAATATTATTGATTGAGATCTGTAAGTTGTCTGTCGCAGCCCGTTGGTCCTTACTTGTTGTTAAAATTGCTGTATCGTCAGCAAACATAACTGTTGTTGAGTCGGTGTTGGTTGGGATATCGGCTGTGTAGATTAAGTAGAGAATAGGTCCTAGGACCTTGTGGTACTCCAGCTGATATATTTTTCCAATTTGTTATTGCTTCTTCGTGTAATGACTCGAAATTGCCGGTCCGTCAGATAAGATTCTAATAGCGCACACCAAGTGTGTGACAGCTGTTCACGAAATTTTATGAGTAGTCCTTTATGNACAACAATACTTTTTTTCTTCCAGAGCTTTGTTAATGACGTTTGTGACGCGATGTACTTGGTCTATGGTTGAATGTTTGTTTCGAAATCCGAACTGATGGTCTGGTATAAGTTTTTTTTCCTCTATAAGAGGTTTTAATCGTATAAGAAGAAGTTTTTCGAAGAGCTTCGACAAACTTGAAAGAAGCGATATGAATCTGTATGAGGTAACTCGTTCAGATGGCTTACCTGGTTTCAATAGCATGATGACTTGTGCCTTTTTCCACTGCACTGGAACGTATTCCGTTCGTATAATTGCGTTGTATATATGTGTAAGAAGAATAATTGCCATCTTTGGCAATTCTTTAAGTATGCGTGGACTGATCTCATCAAAACCAGACTATTATTATAGATACCTAAAATATTATGGACAATAATAAATGCATTGGCGTATATTTCATGATCAATATACAGGGTTATTCAAAATGATTCATCAAATTTAAAATGCTTAGATAATAATTTTATTTTTAGTCTTAGAACAATATGTTATACATTAAATAAAAGAAAGTTTCGACTAAAGTTTAATTCATTTTACTTATAAATGTTCTATGTGAGGTTCTTTGGTCACATGAATAACATCTACAACATTTTTTAGATTATGAACGTTTTACTATGATGTGTGCTTTTATTTATTTATTTTTTTTTTGTGTCTGTATTTGCTCAAAAACTATATATACGTTTCATAAGAGTGTATAATACATACATTAAACAGATTTCAATCCCCTCACCTGGGGTATAAACCATTTCAAATAACTTTGGGCAAAATATTAGTTACCAAAATATTCACCCATTCTTTGAAAAAAATTAGCTTACTTTGCTACGTCCATGAACTTTGCGGCACACATGTAATATAATTCAATCAAACCTATCCAACAATCAAATCTGAGTAAAATTGTTGGTAGAAAAGTTGTCCATTAAAAAAAAAAAATAAATACAATAAACATCATTGTAAAACTATAAGGTTCTTCGATCCATTTAGAATCTATTTAATCAAATGCGTTCAGAAATTGGCACTGGTGTTACCTATTGCAGTAGTTGATATACCTGATTTACCAGTAATTAAAACTACTATATTATATTAATTGTTCTATTATTTATATGCTGTTATGGCGCTATGACTATGTACATTGTATATAACGAATAGTTTTTACCTCCTTTCATCTACAAGATCATAATTTTGATTAAGTTTGAAAATGACCACTGAACAAAATAACCAACTCACCCCCTTACAAAATTAATGGAGGTGCCTCCCCCTAAAATGCATAAACAGTGCCTGTGATACAGTTTGGCCCCCTCAAATGAGCTTTGTTTGATCTAAAATTAATTTAATCAACCAACTATAAGATAAAATAATAATTTATTGATTTAAGGTTGTGCCAAATAGTGGAGCTAAACATAACGTTGAAATTAAACCTGCACCTAAAATATCTATACCCGTCGAGGAAGAAACGGATCAAGCACCAATATATGTCAATCTTAAACAATACCATCGAATTTTAAAAAGGAGAATAGCTAGAGCAAAGTTGGAAGCTTCGGGAAGAATTCCTCTAACTCGAAAGGTAAATTTAATTAACATACTAATATACCACATTTAATGTTTATGATATCAAAATATGGTTAAATTATTCGTACTTGTGTTTTTATTTCAGAAATATCTGTATGAATCACGTCATAAACATGCTATGAATAGAGTGCGAGGAGAAGGAGGTCGTTTCAGTTCAGGATCATTGAAAAAAAAAAAATTAAGTTCGAGTTTTCCAGTGACTAGAGTTTAAAATAATATTAAAAAATTTATTTTCTCTTGAAAATTAAATTAATCGGTAATTTTAATGAACTTGCTTAAATGAATTTTGCTTGTTAGAAAATGCATATACATTAATATTAAAATTTAAAAATTAATTTTACAATTTGCCTATATTATAGAATATAAAACAGTATCTGTGTCTTCTTTGGAAAACTAAAAATAAAAATAAGTAGTTATTTTATCTCTTAAATAAAATAAAACATAATTTAACTAATACTTAAGTACTTATGATTAATTGTATGTGCATTGTCATAAAAACATTTGTTTTGTTAATGTTCAATTGTTACACAATGTTGCGATGAATTAACCGGAACCCTTAATATCCCTAAAAACTCTTAAAAAATCGAACACCCAAAACCTATATGCCACGATTTTCTTTTTTCTCAAAACACTCAAATTAACTAAAACCAGAATAAAATATACTAGGTTAATCCGAAAGCCGAATAATTTTTTATTTTATAATCTTTATCTAATGTACCATTTTTGTATGTATTTGCTGTGGTTAGTTCGATTTTATAGTTCGTTGATTTAACAACTAAAATAATTTAATAAAAAGAGTGTAGCCATATAAACTGATATGAAAATTGTTGTACCATTGGTAGACCAATAAATTAATAGTAATAGCTCATACTTGATATTATATCAAATTGTATTACCTAGAGTGTTCTTTTATTACTTTCTGAGTGATATTTGATTTTGATCTTATTTATGCATTTATTTTCAATATTTTCTTTGTTTGATTTAATTAAACAAAAGAGTAATCAAATTGATTACTTTTCATGTTAGAGACTAAAATATTATTTATCTAAATTTGTATAGTTAAATTTTATATTTAATTAATGTTTACTAATAAAAAAAAAATAGTTACTTATGAAATATTAAGTAACAACTAACACTGCTATTATTATTGCTAGTAGCTTAAAGTATATAAAAAACATTTTTATCAATAATGTATTTTTAATGAATTTTTTAGATTCTGAATAGAGCGAGGAATGTATTGGTTTTACAATGATGTTTATTTTTTTTTTATTAATAACTTTTCTACAAGCAATTTTTCAATATAATAATAACATATGTTTAATGCATATGTAACTATTTTATCATATAATTATATATACATAATTAGTAGAGAAATTGGGATCCTGGAGTAGACAAGTATTTTCACTTTTTAAAACTAATTTTAGATCTCCGTTCATATTGTTTTCATATTATTCTTTATTCATAAACTTGTATTAAAAAAATATTAATAAAATTAAATTAAAAATAATATTTAAAAAAACTTAATTTAATAAAATTTAAAAAATTAATTTCTAATCTCCATTCACATATTTACATAAGTCCAAAAGGTTAAATTCTTATAACAAAACAAGAGAAGTATGTATTTTAATTTTTAAAGGTTTAAAAAAACTATTTTCACATTGTGCTATGAATAGATAAACGTTGCATACAAATCGATAATGGTTAAGTAGGTCAAATCGCATATACCTAATAATATTTTTTTTGTGATCAAAAAATAATTTTAAAATTGATGATAGGGTTAGAATAAAGAAGTTGAGAAAAACGTATGGTAACAAATTTAATTCTTATTGACACGAGAAATATTTATTGTACAGAAATATTGAACACAAATCCGATTAATTATAAAATTAAAGATTTAAATAATGAAACTATTGAAGGATGTTTCTAAATGAGGAATTACAGAAAACAAAATTTTGATGCCAAAGAAATATTTTAAACAAGATTGTCTTATTTAAAAAATGAATTTGAAAAAATGAAACTGAAATTAAAAATTAAACCTTAGTTAAAAAAATATAACCTATAATAAAATGGAAAAAAATAATATTGTTGCAGGAAGTTTAAGAAAGTTGTATAATATAGTTAATATAACAACTGCATATAAAAATTGGTCTAGACATTTAAGATTATCAAGACATTGAAGAAATGATCCAAATGTAACTATTAAACCTAGATTTCATAAAAAAATTATACAGAGAATTGTAAATAGAATCTCAAAATCTAGAAAAGAGAGAACAGTAAAACCTCACAGAGTTTTCTGCAATTTTTCTAAAGATATTATTGAGAATAAACCAACTACAATAATTCATCGTAGCAGAACATATTTTGAAGATAAGATTCTAACACACAAAGTTTTTCGCAATTCATAAGTAATGAATGATAGTTTATTTGAGAGAGAAAGACCTTCTACTTTAAACAATTGTTGGTATTACTAGTAAAAGTCAATCTGCTTTTAAAAGGAGAATATTATCATTTAATGTTGAAAATAAACGTCAGTTTAAAAATATAAATCAACTTTTGAATTATTCAAAAGAGTTTGATGAGAATATTTAAAAAAGATAGGTAATTTGAAAATAAGTATTATAGTAAATTGCAAATACAACAAGAAATAACGATCAGATGTGGTATTTGGTACAGATTTTAGAACAGAAAGTGAACGCACTTCATTCTAATAGTTTTAATCATTTTTATAACAATTTTAAAGAAACAATACAATATCGAGAAGATTAATTTTTTGCTAAGGATGCTTATTGGATATTTATCCAGGTTATAAATATGAACATAAATATGTCTAGTTATAAATCACTTAAAGGAAGGAGCATTATATATTAAATTACTAAAAACGTTATCTGATTAAAAGCTATTATCAATATTGAAATTAAAGATGATAAATGTTTTCTTTAGTTAATTCTTGCTGCTTTACACCCAGTGACAAAAGATGCAAACAGGAATAGTAAAGATAAAAATGAATTTAATGAAGTATTTAAAAGTTTAAAAATTGAATTTTCTGTTAAATTAAAAGATACTTCTGAATTTGAAAGAAAACGAAAATGTCTATTAACGTGTTTACTTATAAGGGTGTTAATATAATACATTTACAAAAAGTTGATATTCAAAAAAAATACATATTAACTTATTTTATCTTAGACAAAAAAAGAAAAAAGATTATTGTTTGATTAGAAACTTATCGAAATTTGTTAGTTCACAAATAACAAAACATAAGACTGCAACATATTTATATTATGTGTTTATTTCATTTTTATATTGAAAAAAGTCTAACAGACAATGAGGAATATTGCAGAAATAATGAATGCGCTAAAACAATATAAAAAAACCAAAGTATACTGAACATATTCTTCAATTTGAAAAATATAATCAATCTTATAAATTTCCCTTTGTTATTTATGTTGATTTTGAAAGCATGTTTCCTAAACTTGATACATGTCAAACTTGTGATACAGCTTTTTATACAAAAACATATCATAACTATTTACCTGTTAGTTTTGTTATAAAGTTATAGACACTACATCATAAGATAATGATGATAACAGTAATTCAGTATCATATTCTGGCAATGATGCTGCATACATTTTTTATAGAAAATAAAAGAAGAAGCTCTTCATATTGCAAAAAATAATTTAGATGTAAAAGATAATATGATAATAACTGAAGAACAAGAAACTGAATTTAACAAAGCAAATAACTGTCATACATGTGAAAAATCTTTGATATATTTAGCACCAATACTAGTAAAGAAACAGAGAATACTTAATAAAATTATTGATTATTTTGAATTCAAAAAGTCTGATGCTATTTAAAAAAAAATAAAACTAGAAACTGATGTGCAAACACAAATTAAAGAAACTAAAGAGGAAATTAAAAAATTAGAAGATAAAATTCAGTTATTTGAAAGAAAGTTGAGAAATATAAGAAAGAAAATTGTTCCTGAAAAGTCTAGAAGATAATATGAGAAAAGTTAGAGATAATGATCACTTAACAGGAAAATACCGAGGAGCTGCTCATTCTATATGTAATTTAAATTATAAGGTTCCTAGATTTATTCCAATATTTGTCCACTATCTATCTGATTATGAAGCTCATTTATTCATAAAAGAATTTGGTATTGATAAACATAATATAAAAATAATTGCAAATAGTGAAGACAATTATATATTATTTTCAAAAAATATATGATATATGAGTATAGATCTAATTACTAAAGACCCTGTTTTAGATTAGAAAGGAAAACCTACTTTTAAAACAGTTGAAATAAGATTTCTTGATTCTTTCAAGTTCTTATCTAGTTCTTTAAAAAATTAGCTAATACTTTAAAATTATACCAGTTTAAAGAACTATCTAAACTTTATACTGAACAATTGGATTTAGTAAAAGTAAAATTACCATATCCTTATGAATATGTGGATTCTCCAGAAAAATATAATAAGGAATCTCTACCTAATATAGATAAATTTTACAGCTCTCCTACAGGTGAACATGTAAAACAAAATGCATATGACAATGCTAAAAAAATATGGGAAACATTTGAAATGAAAAATATGAGAGATTTTACTATACGATACTATATATCTACTATATATCGTACATTATAATAAAATAGATGTATCATTACTTACAGATGTAATGGGAAATTATAAATATGTTTTATTAAGAGATTTTAAGCTGGATGCTGTAAATTATTATACAACATCAGGTTTTGCTTGGAATGCTATGCTTAGAAAAACAGGTGTAAAATTAGAACTGCTAACAGATACTGATATGTATTTAATGTTTGAACAGGGAATAAGAGAAGGTTTATCTTAATGAAGTATAAGATATTCTAAAGCAAATAATAAATATATCCGAGAAAAAAGAACAAACATTAACGAAATATCTTTTAGATTTGGACGCAAATAATCTTTATGGATGAGGAATGTGTAAATATTTACCTTGTGAAAGATTTAAATGGAATAAACCTGATTGGTTTGATACAGAAAAATTTTTAAAAATGAAAGATGACCAGGAAAATAGTTATATTTTTGAAGTAGATTTGAAATATTCTAAAGAACTTCACGAACTAATCCATTCAGATTATCCATTGGCTCCTGAAAATGTAAAATAGAGAAAATCATAGAGTAATATTAAAATTTAAATAAAATTTGTTCAAAAATATTGACTGAAAACATACATATAATTTAACACAGATCTTTGTGCAAAAACAGACAATGAATTTGAAAACGATTATTATAAGTTAATGAACAGCAGTGTATTTGGTAGGACTATGATGAACATAAGAAACCTTAAAATATAAAATTAATTAATGAGGATAAAATAAAAAAGTGGATCGCTTAACCAAATTTTGATCCAGCGACCATTTTTACGAAAAACTGTAGCTGTACATATGAAAAAAAACTGTTGTTAAATTAAAACAACCAATTTATTTAGGAATATGTATTTTAGATTTATTTAAAATTTGAATGCATGATTTTTATTACAATATATTAAAAAAAATATGGAAAAAATATTAGATTATTATACACAGATACAGATTCTTTAAAAGAAATTACATCTGATAACTTTTATACACTTGTGAAAAACAATGAACAACTTTTAAATGAATTTGATTTTTCAGATTATGCTGAGAATAATAATTTTGGAATATCCCGAATAAATAAAAAGGTTCCAGGTAAATTTAAAGATGAACTGAATGGTCAAATAATGACTGAATTTGTTGGATTAAGATCTAAATTGCATACATTTAAAGTATTTGAAAATGAAAATGAAATTAAAAAAGCAATTAAAAAAAAGAAATTAAAAAATGAAATTGAAAAAAAACCATGGTTAAAAATTAATTTTTTTTAATGATTTTTATAACTATTTAAAGAAAAAATCCAAAATATGTAAAACAGAACACTTTTAGAACAGATAAACGTAATATTTATACTTTTGAACAAAACAAAAAAGCTCTTAGTGCATATGATGATAAAAGAAATATTCTAGAAAATGGTATTGATACTGTAGATTGGGGACATTTTTCAACAAAAATAAAAAAGGAAATATCAAAGAATATCTTGCTAATTTAACAAAAACAAATAATAAAATAGAATAATGATTTTAGTATAAGTTATTTTTGATAAATGATCTATTATACACATGATGCGTTATATATTATAATATTTTTTATTTTTTTTAAGAGAACTGTTTCAAGCACAATGTTTATGTGAAAATAGTTTTTTCAAACCTTTAAAAATAATAAATACACATTTCTCTTGTTTTGATATAAGAATATAACCTTATGAACATATGGATATATGTGAATAGAGATAAGAAATTAATTTTTTAAATATTATTTTTATTTTAATTTTTTTAAACATTTTTTTTAATATAAGTATGTGAACAAAGGATAATGTGAAAACAATGTGAATGGAGATCTGAAATTAGTTTTTAAAAATGAAATTACCTGGCTGTATCAGAATCCCCCTTTATTACTTATATATATATGAAGAGTTTTTACTTTTGAATACCATCGCTTTAGTCAACAAAAATTTAAAATTTTTATGTTTGATATCGTTTCAACTTGTATTAGCCTAGAAGGCTGTAGATATATTGTGGAAATGCAGTAAAACAGTATAATTTAAGTTAAATTAATTTTTTTCACATTAAATGAATAATAATTAAAATAATGATAAAATGAATAACAAAAAAAAAAAATAATAATAACAATTAATAAAAGTTAGATATACAAGTCCAAAATACTTATATTTGAAGCTGTGTTTTGCAAGCTGTTTGATCAACAATATTTTCTATATTAATGTTTTCATTTCGATAAATATTTAAAACTAATTTTTTTTTACCACAAAATACTACTTTTAATGAACCTCATGTCAAATTCTAAAGCATTTCTGTTTGGTCTAACAATTTCATCCACAGAGTACCTACTACCTTCCCCCCTTTAGGAAGGGGCCTGCCAATCTGCCTTTGTATACATTAATGTACATTATGTAAATATAATTTCATGTATAATTTGTTACTAAGGTAATATTTTGTAAACAATTATGTTTGTACCTTTTATAAGAATGTACTATGGCCGTCTTTTTTTAAATTTATAAATTCAAAATTGTATGTTGTACATAGATTTACATAAGCTACAAGAACACGAATAAAACCTAACATATTTGCTTTAGTTCTTGTAGTTTCTTAAACGAATCTTACTACTTGAAATTAATAAGCCGAGTTCAGCCTAAAAAACTGTTGTGCATTAGTAATAAGAATTATTATTTTATTAAACTGGTAGGTAGGTACAATAAATATTTCATATCCATTTTTAAATTCTGAGTGGATCAAAGAAGCTTATGGTTTTACAATAATATTTATTTTAATTTGTTTTTTATCTGTGAATAACTTTTCTATCAGAAATATTGATCCGATTTACAAGTGTAGCATTTTTTCTGAAAGAAAATCTGATGGGGTACTTTAAGAAGATAATTTTTCAATTTTGTCAGGATTTTTCTCAATATATTGGAAAAACAGAGGAAAAACGGGAAAACGGGAAAATGGGTTCAATATTAAATAAATATTATAAAAGGAAATGTTTAATGCATATCATGTAATTATTTTATATAATTAAGTCAACTGATATCGACTCAAAATCGTTTTTTCGTAAGCAATGGTTTTTCGTGGCTTATAGGTACATTAAATATTCATAAATTATACATTTATATAAAAATACATTAAATTATCTATAACAGTGGCTGTACCCATCCCTATTATCCTAGGATGTCTTTTTATGTTTATAATGTAAAATTAATTTCTATTAATATTTTCTACTAGTATTTTAGTAGTATTTTTCTAGTAGTATTTTATACACTCACATTTATCTATATATTTAATTATATTTTTTAGTAATATATAAGCAGAACGGTTCATATTAGATTTACATAAATAAATCCGTTAATAATGCTAATAAGTTAAATGTGTTTTATCATTTTTTATTACATTATTATTCGTATTTTAAACATAATAGAAATAATGTTTTTTTTTAACTATATAGCTTTAATATGTATAGATTGGGATTAAAATGGGAAGTTAAAAGAATTATCCATTTAATATGTATGGTATCAACATAGGATCAAAATTGGAATAAAAATAGTAATTAAAATGACACACACATGATTAGGTTCAAATGGACATTGATCATTAACCAATGAACATGAGTTTATCACATAGTATTCTAATCTAATAAAATGAAATATTTTTTATTTAACCCTTGATTTCAAATTTTCTATTCATCTATTTACATGATTATATATTCCCACACATAATCGTACATATCATATGTATGACGGCAAAGATTACTTCGGAAAACAGAAAAACTTATATTAATAAATAAAGTGCATACAGTCAATGACAAATAGATTGATCTGACACTGCGGGAGCGACGATTATGAGTAATAGTGTCTTTACTAGTTTACTCTTTAGCTTTTAAATGAATAACATAATATCAGTTTTAAAATATATTGTGAACATTTTTGTTATGTTTTTGTGTTGATATATTTGGTAAAAACATATTAACACAAAGAACCTCTAGTTTTCATTTTTTTTAGCCATTGTCCGCAGCTGCCGTGCCAATCTATCTAGAAATTTAAAACGAATCACGGTGAATACAGTGTAAACAACGAATGTTTATTTTCTCACGCGAACAAACAACACAACGTCACACTGGAACCTCCTATTGGCTATTTATTCCATGAAATTTCAGCAGGACGGATGTAATGTAAAATAATACATAATATATATATGGTTTTAACCATAGCCCGATCGAAATAAATGATAACGAACATATGTATAGTTTGTAAAAAAAAAAAAAAATAATTACTTTTGCATAGTTGTGGCCCGTCCTTTGTGATAACTTTGTTCGACTACTCAAGACGTTTCCGAAAACCGATTATCTATTCATCTGGTAGTAATTGCCGTTTGGAAATTTAATGTCGGTATTTTGTACGCGTGGTCAAAATCTTCGTCAATTACACAAAAATAAGTAATTATACTTTTTTCAGTTATTAAAAATATTGACTTTATTCTAACAATCGGTGCTTTCGGGCCGCGAGGATTTACTCATTTGAAATGATGCAAATTAAAATTGATTTCATCACTTCATTGTTTCAAATTAGTAAATCTTTATGGAACATTGTGAACACTAAATACTGTTATTATTATTATTATTGTATGTAACTTAAACTAACATAATATTATAGTATTATGAAAGTAGTAAATTTTATTGGGATTTAGTTAATTTTGCGCGTTCATTTATGCGTGTATTTTATGTTATGTTCAATCATATTTCTCTGACATTTTCTCCTCAAAATATAACATTACTAGGTTAATCCCCCTCCCACCCTAGTTTTTTACACTTTACTATAGTAAATGATGATAATAATAATAACAAATGTTTGCCACAGAAAAATTAAAAAATCTGTACAAAATGTTTTTAAAATACTATTTTATGATTATATAGTTCTATTATTTGATACCTACTTGTTATATCTAAAAAAAGGTTTTAAAAAAATATAGTATTAATCATCTAAATTTAGCATAATAATTTAAATATTTGAGTACTTCTTTATCAAAAAATTTAGTTTAATTACTATTAAAAATTCAATACAAAATATATTGATAGTGTCTTAAATGTATCTTTATTGTGTTATTTATCACATTATTATTGTGTTATATTTATTGTCTATTTTTTGTTATCTTTTTATTTATATACTTACACTTACACATTTTTTATTTATTCATAGTAAGTATATTAAATAAATTGATTTTATTATGTACAAATATTGTATGTTTTTACATTTTATTAATATTGGAAAAAATATCTGAAGTATGTAGAGGGGAAATATAAAGGGGGACTGACCTAGATTCAAACTTAATAGTTTATTGACAAAATTAGTGGGAAAAATTGTTAGACATTGTAGTTTTAGATTTTAAATGCATTTAAAACTCAAAATATACCAAAAATAACTAATTAGGTTTGTTTGTATTCCCTTAAATTAGTTTTCAATTATTTAAATTATAATAAAAACAAAAAATACTTAGTGAACTCAGATTTAAAAATATTCAGAACAATATTTAATTTTGTTATTGTAAAATTTTAATTATATACTATATATTTTTTAGAACTATTGGAAAAAGTACTTGTAGAATATTATAAATATTTATAGTACAATGGAATCATTGAAGACAAGCATATTACATTGTCATTTTAACAAATTCCATTATGCCATTATTCTTGATTTCAAATATTTATGTACAATGAAATCACTGGAAAACTATTTTCTACTATTAGTATGATAAGCATAATTCTATTGCCATTTTGATAAATTCCATTATTTCAGATTTCAATTATAATATTTCTGAGAACATGTTTAGGAATTTCCAATTGAATGTACAAAGTAAAAATTATTGCAATTGAAATTATTAAAATATAAGTTACTTTAAGAATAAGTATGTACCTATCATTTTGCCATAATATCTAAATCTTAATTAGTTTCATTAATGTTAAAATAATTATCATTTTTATAAAAAGATTATTAAATGTCAGTTTAAAGTATATAAAAACTTTTGGTAATATTGGTAAAAATTATTAATTTGAATATAAAATAAAAAATATTTAAATCTCAATATAATATTATCAAAAAACTTTTTTTTTCAGACTCAATTCTAAAAATGAATCATGGTAATTTAATGTTTTATATTTCATGCTGAAATATAAATTATTTTCGTGAAGCACAAAGAAAAAAACATTATCGCTATACATAATGCAGCCCAATGGATTTTATAACCCATCAATTAATCACCAGCAAAATCAATCAATGGTTCCTCATCAATCCAACTATAACAATGGACATAATATGCAGCAATTTTCAAACAGTGGTATGAATTATTATTACAATAGTACATCTACAACTTGTCAATTGCCAATTAATAATGGTTTTTTGATACCTAATGATATAACTCATATTTCTCCATCAATTAATACTTTTAATGCAAGTTTTAGTAATGATGGTTACATTCAACAGAGTATGCAAACTACCATTGAACCTACAAAATATAATTCATATAATAATGTAATTTCACCAAATCAAAATGTAAATGTCATTAATGCAACAAATTTAAATATGCAAATGTCCTTAAACACTACTACAAGCTACAGAGTCAATGAATTTAAATATAATATGCCTTCACAAGTTAATTTATCAAACATTAATTATGAATCACAAGTTTGTTCTTCAAACAATCAACATACATCTAGTTCAAAAAAAGTTGATGAATGGTTTAATTTAACAAGTAAGTTTTTAAATAATTCATTAAACAATTTTACATGTAACATCTCATTGGTACCTAACACTCATCAAACTGATTCAAAACAAAATTATTCTCGGAAAAATCAATCTATGAATACCAGATATCCAAAAACTATTTCAAAAATATTGCCTAGAGCAACAAAATCATTTGTAACAAAAAAATTTTCTGAAAAACTGTCTTTTGATCAAATAATAGCTATTGAACAAAAAAAATATTATTATTCATCTGAATCTGGATTTTATAAGAAAAAGTTCAAAAGGTCAATTTTTATGCCACTAGAAATATGCAATGAATTTGAAAGAGTTTTAGGAAAACGTGCCACACATGTGAATGCATCAAAACCAGTTTATAACAAGGATCATAAAAAAAATTTTAAAGTGTATAAGTGTAAGTGTTCAAAAGATGAAAACTGTGAAAACAGTGATTCTTTTAGTTCAAGTGATGAAGATTCAGATTGTGAAAATGACAAATTAAAAGAACTTGCTTTGAAATGTGCCCATCCTGACCGGCTGCATCCAGACATTTGGTATAACGAATTAGGAGAACTAAATGATGGGCCAGTTTGCAAATGTAGTCCCAGTTCACAAAATCTTGGTATCCTCCACAATATTTATGTTGGTGAAGTACCATTTGAATCTTGTTTGCCAAATACAAATAATGCGGACAAATTATATCATTATAGAATTACTATTACTCCACTTACAAATTATTTACATAAATATCCTACAGTTATTAAACATAAACATAATAATTACACTTTTGAAGGGTTTTCATTGCTATCACATTATCCTATTCCCACAATGCCAACATGCACCTTTACCCGGTTCAATACTCATTATACTATTATATACATTGAAGAAAAGATTCCAGATAATTTTATTATACAAGAGTTGACACTATTTTATGACTTTTTCTTTAAAGACATATTAGAATTAGTGGATTTTGATTCAAATGTTATACACAATACAGATGGATGCCCTCAATTTCATTTTATGCCTCGATTTGTAAGAGATTTGTCAAATAATAAAAAAGAATTACTTTCCATGAGTAATGTTCTTAAATATCTTTTAAATAGCAATAAATTACTTTTTGAAGAAAACTCATTGCCTGCTTTACAACAAATGTCTAGTGATGAATGGCAAGTTATAGTAGATGAATATAAAGATATGATTATTACAAACCCAGAAACTAAACCAAGTTCAATACGTGTTGATCAACTAGATAGAGAAAACAAAGAGGATACTATTGACAAAAAAGACAAATTATATCCAGTTGTAGTTCATTTTGGTATAAGACCAGCACAAATATGTTATGTTGGTAATAAAGAATTTAAAAAATACAGCAAAGATTATCTCAAAATTAAGCATCTTCTTGATAATAAGATTGATCCATCACCTGAGGATGAAAAAGANAATAAAATGAAACGTACAGTCACAACTGCTTTTAGTAGTAAAGGATTTTATAAAACTGGTCTCATGTGTGATGTAGCTCAACATGCTATGCTTTTACCAATACTTGTGTCACATTTTAAATTTTATAAAAGTTTGGAGTACTTAGAAAAATCAATAGAATATAAATTCAAAGACAAGAATTTACTTAAGCTAGCTTTAACTCATTCATCTTATCGAGAAAATTTTGGTACAAATTCGGATCATATAAGAAATACTCTTACAAATTGTGGTATGCGACAACTAGAATATGGAGATAGACAAAATAGTATGTTTAAAAGGAAAAGAGGATTAAAAACCCTTATATATACAATGTCACGGTTTGGTGAAATGGAAGAAATGGAATCAAATTCTAAAAATAATGAACGTTTGGAATTTTTAGGTGATGCTGTTATTGAGTTTGTGACTACTATACATTTGTTTAGTATATTTCCTGATCTTGAGGAAGGTGGCCTTGCAACATATCGGTCTGCCCTTGTGGAAAATCGACATCTCACTTTTTTGGCAAGAAATTTAAAATTGGAAGATTATATGTTATATGCTCATGGTGCAGATTTATGCTACTGTTTCGAACATGCAAAAGTACTGGCTAATTGCTTTGAAGCTTTAATAGGAGCAATATTTTTAGATGGTGGAATAGAAGCTGCTGATTGTGTATTTGGAAAAATATTGTACAAGGATTCACCAGAACATTTTAGAATATGGGTGAATTACCCTAAGCATCCATTACAACAACAAAACCCAAATGGTGACCGTGAGTGTATTAAAATATCACCATTTCTCAAAAAATTAACTAAGTATGAAGATTCTATAGGTGTTAAATTTAATCATATAAGACTTTTGGCGAAGGCATTTACTCACAAAAGCGTGGGTTTTACAAATTTAACCCTTGGATCAAACCAACGTCTTGAATTTCTTGGTGATAGTGTTCTACAGTTTATAACATCAGACTATTTATACAAGTATTATCCAGATCATCATGAGGGTCATTTGACACTACTTCGTAGCTCTTTGGTAAATAATCAATCTCTGTCTGCTGTGTGCAATGATTTGGGCATCATCAATTATGCAATCCATTCAAATAGAATATCAGAATTACAAATAAAAGATAAAGCTGATTTTTTAGAAGCATTTATTGGTGCTTTGTATTTAGACAAAGGTCTTAAACACTGTCAGGTATTTTGTAAAGTTTGTTTTTTCCCCCGTCTGCCGAATGCCATTGTAAAACAAAATTGGAATGATCCTAAATCAAAACTACAGCAATGTTTTCAAACTATAAAATCTTTTCACAATGGACAAGTTGAAATACCCAATTACAAAATCATTGAAATTACAGGGCCAGGCCATTGCCTAAAATATACAGTAGGTGTTTACTTTAAAGGTGTTAGGATATCAATAGGAAATGGTCAGAATAAACACAATGCTGAAATGAATGCAGCTGCTAATGCCTTAGAGCTATGTGAAGATTTATTACCACAACTGGATCACCAAAAAAAATCTTTAATAAAAAGTTTGCATCAACAAAAAATAAATGGTAATATAAATCATATTACCATCAGACAATTGTTAGAAACAATTACATCTAAAAATGATCCATACCTGAGCAAATTAGAAAAACAGAGAAATGAATTAAAATATAAACTATTAACAGTATTATATTCTGGTAAAGACTATATTGATGAAGAAGATAAAAAACATGTTAAAGAAGAAGAAGTATATGAACCAGAAAGAAAAAAACTAAAAAATGAACCAGAAAGTGAAAAACTTAACAAACTAGATGGAAAAAAACTGAATGAAGAACCAGAAAGAAAAAAACTTCAAGGGAGTACTAAAACGAAATAAATTTTGAGAAGGATCAAAAAAATAAATAAATTCCAAATATACAATTTTTGATTTTACATTTTGGCATGTTAAATTTATTTTTATTTGTATTAACTGTTTGTTTGCACTTGAATGTAAAATCACATTAATTGCATTTACAGCTTTCATTTATTTGTGTAGCTTATACTATCCAATTATATTTATTTATACTTAAATTTAATTCTTTGTTAGTTTTAATACAAAATATTATTTTTCTCTTTTTTTTATATAGAGAACAGTGAATACATAGTTTAGTATGTTTTTTTATATCATATTTTTATAGAAAGTGTACACATTTTTTAGAACTAATCAAAGCTTGATTAGTTTTCTCAATTTGAATCATTTTTTTTTCAAAATACCTTTTTTATTTTTATTATTTAATAATGATTTTTTAATGGGATTATTATTTTAATAACAGTTTTATAATTTAGAAACTCATTTAATTAAAATGAATTTAAAATACTTTAAGTTAATTAACTTTCATATTATGTAATACTTTTGCTACATGATATACCTAATGATTGGTTCATGTACCTTAATTTTATTGCAGAATAGCTACATGATATTACTGTATACATTTATTTTTAATATAACAAATATATCAAACATTTACAATTTAATGCACCATTTTATTCTGATAATTTATTTTGGATAGGTATTTTTGTTTAAAAATAAAAAAAGAATATACAAATATTATTAACTTATTAGTGAAGTAATATTAATTATTTATAGATGTAAAACAAATAACAAAATAATAAACACTAATTTATTTAACCACATATTTATCACTTATAATTATAACATCATAAAATTTGAAAATCAATACTAAAAAATTACTTCAATTATAATATTCAATAGTGTCATAAATATAATTTTTAATGAATATTGTCTTAATTTCATAATATTTAATATATATATAATTGTCTTAATGAATGTTCTTAGAAAAATTGTACAATTTATATTTATTAATCATATTGTTAAACAAATGTACTTTATTATATTTTAGCATTATTATTTTATGGTTTAATAATTAAAGTAATAAAAATTAATTAGATTGGCTTAAATTATATTATATAACATAAACACATTTTTGTTTATTATACATTAATACAAAAATAAATTATATAATACAATATGCATTTATAATTTATGTACCTATTTATACCTTTATCCAATATTAGTTATATATATAAATGAGCAAAACTTTTTTACTTACAACTTACATTTTATAAAATTTAGTGTAGTAATGTTCTTTGGGTTGTTTAAATTAATATTAGAGCTGAAATCATTGATTAAGTTGTTATTCATTCCAATTTAAGTAAGTTTACATAAATCGAAATGCTTATGTGGAGTGTAAGAAACACATTTAAAACATGTGGATATCTATTTATTTTAGTTAAATTATTTTAGTTTATTTTATTATTGTTTAATATTTGTCTACCACAGTCAAGTCGCAAGTTTATTTCACCTATGACCAATGACAAATGGTAAATGAACTAATGGTAGTCAAATTATAATATAATGTTTTTAGTAGTACAAACAAATATAGTTTATGGTATCAATTACTCATTATTATAGTACTGCAGTTATTTTAAAATATTATGAAATTAAATTAGATATTACTTTTTTTCATTTTAAATGACAAAAATAAAATAGTAAACATTAGAAAAAAAAAATGTTTAACCATACCTGTAACTAGATGTTATTAGACATGCGAAGTGCGAAGTATTTCCGTCTTTTTCTTGTTTTTCTTGTAACAAACAGCAAAACGTTTTGATACAAAGTATTGTCATCAAGTACATTCTAAATGCTCTCGAGAGAAATATTATGTACGAATGTATACAGCTCATCAGACACGTAGTCAAAAAATTTCCACTAGAGAGGCTAATATCTAAATCTTTGTTCCTAGAATTTTTTTTTTCTTTGCTTATTGAAGCCAAATTATTTAAACGATTATTGTTATTTGATTCCTCATGCAATTTTTCAGTTGTTTCAAACATGAAAACGTTCTTTTGCATGCAGTGCTGGATACTGGAATAGCTATTATAATAATAACTAACCTATAGTTTCATTGAATGCAAACTTATACTTTTCAAGTAGTTCAATTAGATTCATCGAGTTATTTACTTTAACATTATAATGAATTTGATATTTTTTAATGGTTGGTAAAATTTTTAGTTTTGCCCTTAGATAGGACTAATCTATTATTGTCTATAAAACAGGTATTTTTATCAAGACCCTATTATTTATCTTTTTCAGATGACATTATCCACGAATATACAAATTAATTATTATTATAATAATTGTATTACCTAGTAGTAATCACTATAGATGTATTTCAATGTGCATAATCACATTTTTGATAGTTTGGTAAAAATATTATATTTTGAATTTGGGGGGGGCCGGCCCTGGGCCAAAGTAAATTTAAGTTAAGCCCGGCCCACCTAGGCTCCCCTGGCTATGTGTCTGCAGGTCATAGATTGATCTAAGTAGATTAGCTATTTACGCTCTAAGGACTGTTCTATCTAGAGCAAATTTATCAAAATTTCTTTATATTGTACATACACAGCTATAGCAGTATAACTAGACTAAGTCTATTTTAGCTAGATCTTACTCTACAGTGTACAGGTAAAAATAATTTCAAAAAAAAAGGATGGTGTTCTGTACAGATTATTATCAAATAATCAGCGGTAAAATTGTGTTTTATAATACAGTAGAAGCTGCTTATTAGAAACAAAGATAATTTATACAATCACAGTTAGGTATAGGGACCGTTAGGTTAGGTATATTAAATCTAATCGTTTATTAGAAACAATCTTTAATTGACACATTTCACCTTAATCTCAAAATGTTCTTAATAAGCAGTTTCTACTGTAATTTTAATAATTATTAACAACTAATGGTATATGAATATGAATTCTTATTTCCCTAAAGTTCACCCATGATAGAAATATATTTATATTATTAGGGCCTCCACTCAAATTGTACCCTTAACCACCATTTAATTAATCAGTCACTGAAATGCATTTATTTTGACAAGAAATTGATCAGATATTTAATAAAATATAAGAAAATTTAAAACTATACAAATAGGTAATATTAGTTAATTATTATCATTGAACTATAATAAATAATAGGTAACTGTTAAGTTGGGGTGGTATGTAACTACCAGGGTTGAGCAAGATACTAAGAATTCATCTTGATATATGATACATTGCATAGGTATCAAAGATAAATAAAAGATATAATATATCCACATAGGTAATATTTAATTTCCATAATTCAGCTTATATATTATAACTTATAAGATTTATTTTAATTTACAATAAATAATATAATTATAACTATAGCAAACTACTGTTTCAAAGATTAAAATTAGGTACACACAAAATGTAATAATAATTAATTAATATAATATATAAAGGTAAATGTTCTGTATTAAATATCATAAATTAGGATAATCAATAACATATATTTAGATGTTTATTAAATGAAATTTTTATAAAATAGTTAACATGAACAATCATTTTAGGTTTTTCCTTATTTTAATTTTTTTTTATTATAATTACCAAATAATATTTATCTTGTATCTTTTAACAAAAAAAGATACTTGTTACAGGTTTAGTAAAAAATATCTTGATACAAGATGCATACATTGATAGATTACATAAACTAAAAAAAGATACAGATACAATTGTATCTGTGATACTGTCCTGCTCCAGTACTTACTCTAATGGTGTAGGTATGCAATAATAAGTAATTTTCTAAAATATTTTAAAATAAAATCTGCATTTATAACATTATAAATATAATACTGCAGTTTATAATTAACATGTAAGCAACTACGTAAAAGCTGAGACTAGTTTAAGAATAATAATTATTAATTAAAAATGTTAAATAATATTAACTATAGATAAAGATAAGTAGTTCATTCACATTTCAAGATTAAATAAAATACTCTTAGCGTAATATAAAATGCATTTTATACTAAAACAACCATTTATATTTCTCATAAATTAAAAATTCTATGGTTTAATTAAAATTATAACATTTTGTTAGTACATTTTTGTATTATACATACTAAGCTACATGTATATTTGACATTTCAGTATATTAAATTAGTCATAATTTATAATTAGATTTTAACATGTCAGCATTATTAATCCTTTTTAAATACAGAGTTCAAAATTAGAGGACACAGGCTCAACAGGCGTTTAAATTAAATAAATATTTTATCTCTAAACTTTGGATAATAACTATGGTTAATGGTTATATACTAAACTAAAAACTTATCAACTATTAATGTGTTCTGTACTATTTTAAATACAGAAACCTAAAAATTATTATTTTGTACATGTACAGTGGACAGTACAGCCAGAGTGGAGAGGCAGGTGGCTATGGCCTTCTCCACTGGCAATAGTTCTGGAGGGGGGGGTTTCTTATAATTGTGCCATGTGCATGTTACTTTATTATGGTGTATGGAGTTTATTTTCACATATTTTATTGACAAAATACAGTACATTTTTTATTGTAATAAAGGAAATAAACTTGTAAATTTGTTTGTTTTCTTTTTTTGCCTCTTCTATGAGAAATTATGGGTACTCTACTGTACATATATACAAAAAATAATTAATATTTTCATAAGAGTACCTAACTAAAATAATAAATAAAAACAAAATTATGATCTTACATATCTTGTGATATGCAAGATACCTTACATTTAAAAGCAAACAAATGTAAAACATTTAAAAATATTTAGGTTTTATATTAAAGTAAAAAAAAAAATAATAATAAATTGTAGTGTTAATAAGTGTAAAGTTTAATATACCATGAAGAAATAAATATATTACATAATATTATACATTAAAATATAACTAATTTTACTAAAAACAAACAAAATAATAATATAGTATTTCTAAGTGTTGTACTTAATGAAATGACTAAATTAACAATACTATATCATTAGTTACAATTTAACCATCAATAATGAACAGATATACAATAATGAACATAATACTCATGAATATGGGTATTATTTTAAAAAAACCAAAAAATTAAAAAAAGGAAAACAAAATATAAAATATAAACCATCAATGATATAAACAAAAATTATTAAAACAAAAAATTAACAATAATTTGTTACTTATTGGGCAATGAAAAATAAATTGGTAAACAAATCATAACTAAATTTATATGACTATTTAAATATACATAAAACACATATAACAAAACACACATATGCAATATAAATTATAATTAAATTCCAGTAAATACTGTAATTAAAATAATATAAATGCTATTGTTATCAAAAAAGTAAGTAGATACTCATACTAATATTTGTTATTAGTAGTTATTGGAGGTCCAATACTCTAAACTAAGTACTATATTATGTTGTATAAATAATTATTAATTGTACTAGATGCAAATTAGATTATATGTTGTATAATGTATTTTTAAATAAACAAGAGAAAGAACAATATCACAGAAACAAAATATTTTATTGGTTAACAAGCCAATTATTCTTTTGTTTTATTCTGGTCCCAAAGAATAAGTGGATAATCGTTCCTTAAGCATGGGACATCTAAACGTACATTGCCCTGAAAAAAATACACAAATAAATTTAAAAAATTAGAATAAACTATTTATACATAGTTCTCATATTACCTGAGGAGTTAAATGACGGTTACTGATTTTTTTTAAGGTTACTTTGGACCCCACTTTTGTCTCTACATAAAATTCATGGGCAACATCACCATCTTCATCTATAAACATCGATCTGCCACAAAATTAAATTATTTTATCAATTTATACATTTTAAATATTCAATGAGAACAAAATAATCATCTTTAATGGATTGCAATTTTAACACCTTGATTGTTCCATTTAGTAAAATATATATAAATATTAAAAATTTGGGATTTCATATAATCTTATATTATTTAAACTTCCCATTTATTACAGTGACCTACCAATAGTGTTGGGACTTATCTAGATGTATTTTTAGTCATCTTTTATTTTATCTAGATAAATAAAACCAAGTTATCTAAGTATTTGTCTAAGATAAAATGTTTACTTACCTAGATAGTTGTCAGAAAATAACCAACCCTTAAAATTTTAAAATCGAGATTTAGGTTAACAGGGTTTTAAGTTTTTTTTATTCATTATCTTTATTTAGATAAATTCACACTTATTATCTTTTATCTTTATCTAAATAAATTTTGCATTATCTATTCCCAACACCCACAATTTTAGCTCTAAAAATGTTGAGTCATGACTAGATATCATAAAAACAATTCTGGTAAAAAGATCTACTGCTAAAACCCTTTTCTCTATACATCAGCATAATAGCAAGATAATTTTATATTTTAATATTTTATTATTTACTACAACTACTTTCAAGTAGTTTAAACCTAAGATATTTCTCAAATATGCAAACATGTTTTAACATATTTTAGTTTCGGGAAACAATATTCACATATATATGACATCAACAGAATGAAAAATAATTATTTTTCCATTTACTTCCTGTAAAAAAATAATAGGTAACCTAACCTGGTATCAATAATTTAAAAAAAAAAAAATTTAAAAACAAGAATATAACTGACAAAAAACAAAAAAAGTACTAAACATTTTAAACTAGTATTTTTAAAATTGTCTTTAAAATCCATTGATTTTAATGCTATTTAATACATAATATACTGGAATTCTGTAATACTAACTGTAACAGGTTTGTTGGCACAGTAGTTACACAACAGTATTTGTTAATGCTCAAGTAAACTTCAGCAAAAAGCATACAGGTTATTCTCAATACTCAAGTGCCACATTTGTTACAGAATTAGTAGTCCCTAATCCCTATGCATTATTTCTATTTTCAAAAATATTTAATATTTTTGTAGTCTAATATTTTAATGCCCTGTTATAAATGTCTAATTTTTTTATATCATACTTGCTGAATTATCCAGATTTGGATATGCAGAATATGTAGAATTATCCATTTTGCTCTTTCCAAATGAAATTCTTAAATTCAACACCCATTGTTGTGTTTTAAAGAAAAAAAAAATTGATTTTACTTAATTTAATCAATTTTTAAATAGCAGTAGTAGCAGTTGAATAACAAATAAAAAAAAAAAATAATAATAATATTTACAAATGATTCTAATAATTCTATACACATATTATTATTAAAAATGATTCTATACTGAGTTACTCAATTCTAAAATGACTTAAGTCAAAACCTCATGGTATACCACATTCAAAGTTTTATTTTGTTGGGCATAAACATATAAATGGCCAGATCATCCAACTCTAGAAAATGCTACATACAATTGTCCATGTGAAAAACAGTTCTTTTCCAAATTACACCACAGTAAGTTAACACTTCTGAACTGAACTGGAAAATCATTGGGATATAATGTTATTTTTAGTAAAAATATGTTTTCTCCCCTTTGGTCAAAATGTCAGTTCCAATTACATTTTTGAGAAAGAGGTGACATGGAGCCTAACCTAACCTAGGAGAATTCATACAGGCCCATAGTTTTATTTGTTGGCCAGCGTTTACTAACAACAAAGTATGTAAACAATTAAAAAATAAATTAAATTGTAAATAATAGATCACTTGTATTTGGGACAACTTTGTAAAAAAAAGAATCATTAAATTATTTAAATGACATGCTAAAGAACCACAACCTTTAAATACATTTCCCTTCTCCCCCTCTCAGACAAAAAAAAAGAAAAATGAAAAATCATGTGGTGACACTCAGAAAAGTATTTGAAACAACTTAGTGAAAAAAAAATTGGAAAAAAGTTAGTGTCATTACAAAATTAAAACATAAAAAAGACCTATTCTTTTATATATAATATAAGGATAATCTAATAAGTATTTACTCGTATTTCAAGCTTACTCTTCTTGTTTCAATTTCAGCTTGGTTTGCAATATGAATGAGTGACTAAATAATAAAAATAATAATTTCTTATGGTGTTACAAATATTTTGTAATTCACAATTCCTATATAATCACATCTATTTTTATTATGATGTCAAAAATGGTGGTAAATGACAATGGGAATTGTTTTCTGACCAAAAAAGATTATGGTGTTTGTTCGATTTTAAAATAAAAGTGTTAATAATATTACTAGATATAATATTCCTGTTTGCAGTTTTGAACAAAAATGTAATATCTACTATATTTAATTTATCTTATTGTTTAAACAATTTTGCTGTAGTGCAGAAACATAATGATTTGTATATTTACAGATAAGGAAAAGATATTATATTAATTATATTATAGATAGAACTCTGAATAAAGTAATATACTACCAAATAATTTAAGTCAAAACTTCTTGATATAATATATTCAGTTTTATTTTGTGGTGCATAAATATATAAATAGTCAGCTGTTTCAACTCTTGAAAATGCTACAAATAATAAATTATTCATATGAAAAGCAGTTATTTTTCTAATCAACTCCACAATGAGGTCATGTTTGACTTAGCCCTTTATTTATTGTCATTGCAAAGCAAACTTTTATTGAAATTGAACTCTTCTGAACTGAATATTATTATGGAATAATAGTATTTCTGTTAACAATAGCTTTTCTCCCATAGCACACCCTATCAAAATTTCACCTTCAATTACATTTTTTAGAATAATGATAAGAGATGCGACATGACAATTAGTGTTATTGGATAACTTAGGTAAATTTATGTTTCTTAATAAAATAATTAAAATGATATTTTATTAGGAAGCATATCAAATGGTAATTGTTAATTTAAAACTTTAAAAAAAATTAATTGATTCTTCATTGTGGATAACTGTATCCATGGACAAGTTACACATTTCTATTTCCTTAATTTCCCCAATTATTTGTAAGTTTATTATATCAGTATGTTTTCCATACAACAATCATGTAAATTCATCAGTAAAATTATTGAAGCATATAATAATATAGAGACTTCTCAAATATTAAACAGGTTTTTAATTTTCTTAAGTAATACTACAATTACAAATGGGTCACTCAGAAGAGTATTTGGATAGCTTTGTTAAAAAAAAAAATTGCTAATAGTGCCAATTTTGTTTTGTTAGTTTTAATATTAGAGTGAATTGGTTTATTATCAAACTTAAAGGTTAAACATAGTGTTAAATTGGTTTTTTTTTTTTTTATTAAAAAATTTAAACTGTGGAAAAAACCAATGTATCACACAAAAATTGTTCTCATTTTTAAGTTTGATAATAATTCACTCTAATATCATAAAGAAAAGCACAAAATCAGTTTTATTAGACCAAAAGTTGATATTATCCAATATTCATAATTGGCTGTAAAATATATAGATATAAGGATAATGTACAGTGGAACCTTGGCATTCTTTCGAAAATAGATGATAATAATGGTTATTTATTGTTAGTTTTTCACATTTGTCAAATCCCCCTGTTATGCAGATAATTTAATCTTATCACTTTAATTGTAATTTTTATATTTAATTCAGTTTATTGCCACTACATTCAGTATTGACAATTGAATGTGCAAAAACCAAACACAAAATACAATTTAAAATTATTTCTTGTTAAGTTGTAACACTACATAATTTGCAATAATAATAATTAAATACACTGTAATTTATATGTAAATAATAATAACTGATAATAAGTTACACAAATTCTTTAAGTCAATTTTTTTTTCCTAAAACCTTTATTGTGGAAAAAAATTAATTTCCCTTGAATTTCAATTCATCAAGGATCCACTCAATCTGTACATTTAACTAGATATTTATTTATAATCCACAACTAAAATAATATTATAATTATTTAAGAAAGATATGTATAACTATAAACATGCATATTAAACTAGCCTTTTAGCTAAAATAAAAATAGTGTACTATATGAATTGTGGACTATTAAATAATAAACTATAGAGATCTTAGACCATTAAATAGTACTATATAGATATTTATGTATGAAGAAATTTTGGAAGTAAACCACATTGTTCATAAAAAGATATCTCATCCCATCCAATAATTTTATCAATTTGGTATGATATAAAAAATTTAACAAATAATATAATATTACTATAGTAATATTAAATTAACAGGAGTACGACCTTTATAACTTTCATAACTATGTTTTGATCAAATCTATGAGGACAATCTTGGGTAACAGTTCAATATGCCACCTACAAATGTTAGTTGACCTGCTGATAAGGTTGTATTGATTAACTAGTCCAGGCAAATTAGACTCAATTTTGACAAACATAGGCTTATAAGAAAAATGCTTACATACTATATTACAGAAGAGATAATTATCTATAAAAAATATACTTGCAGTATATTTTGTGGGAACATATTTACCTTGATAATTGCACATGAAATATCATAGATACTATAATTATTCTTACTATAGAAATACCGTACAAAGTATTTCTTTAAATAACTTTGATAATCATAAATCATTTAATCTACTTCAGTCGTGTGCCTGTAATGTAATAAAACTAATTGTGCGAATACTGTTTTCAATCTAATTTATATAATTTTAAATATTCATAAATTATTTTTTATTTGAAATTAGAAAATAGAAGTAGATAGTCTTTAAGTAAGTGTTGAATTTGTGAAAATCTAATAAACTCGAAAAGTGACGCAGTATATTTAAAATCTAAAGGTGTAGATTCATTAATAAATGTGAGCAAACAAAATGTAAAAGTACACTCAAAATATTATAAAGATTACACCAGATCCCAAAGTATCAAAGCCACAGTAAATGCAAAGTATTTACATGGTACTAGTTACATATTACCAAAAAAAAGAAAATTAAGGTCAGCTATACAAGAATTGAATTTTAAGTTGCGATACTTGTTTTGTGATGAAGTCATAGATGACAAGTTTTTTAAAAAAATTTTAAATAGGAGGGCTGTTCATGAAGTCCAGTTTAGAAATAAAGATTTCTACTTTAGACATTGTAAGTACGAGGGTTGATGATTGGGGTAAACATATTGTTAATGGTAATACTAATGTATTAGATTAAATGTTAGATTTAGTAGTGGTTGAGGCTAAATACTATAGTCATGTGCGCTTATCTTTTGAATTTTTGTGTTTTGTGAATTACTAAATTTTTAAAATGACATCGACAATTGGTCACCTTAGTAAACATATTATTAAAACAGAAGAAACATGCGTTCAATATTTAAAAGAACAACGATTATTATTTGCTGATAATCGGATAATGTGCATAAAGATAAAGGATGGTATTTTATGTAATGGTCAACTAATAGAATATTTAAGAAATAGTAAAAAAACAAACTTTGATGGACTATGAAAAAAATTATAACATTACTATGTACAAAATGAGGTTTCCAGACTTACCAATCGATATTGTTTAGTTCTGTACATTAAACTGTAAATTGGACTGGTAGAAGCAAAAGCACCATCATTGATTGGCATAACCATTGTAGAGATATACCAGTATATTGATTTTCAAAAAGAAAGAAAATGGGTGGTCATCGTTTTACTGTCCAAATTGACGAATCCCTTTTTCAAGTTAAAAGAAAGTATAACTGTAGTTGTATAACCGTACAATGTGGGGAGACCATCAGTCATTAAGAGAAATAAATAATACTAATGACTAAAATGGAACAGTACAAATAAATAAAAAATGATGGAAATCTTATACAAGGTCCATTGGTATTTGGAATTTGTTGGAAATAGCTAGACTTACTACTAGAATGCCGATTTTTTATTTTAGAAAAATAAGACTGAGAAAATTATATACTGATTACTAAAAATGAAATAAAAACTGGAAATAAAATCTATAGCAACTAATGAAGGGTGTACTCAACATTACATCAAGGATACATACATTACATACATTCATCAAATGGTTAACCACTCAAAATTTTTATTGGCCGGAAACGGGAGCACACACTCAACAAATTGAAGGCTTGTGGAAAATTATAGAATCCAAGTACAATATAAAAAAAATAGGGAGTCTCCTATTATAGATATATTTATGTCAAAATCCATGAATCATTTTTGATGACATATTGGTCACAATGATTGACTGTAACAATATTTCAATTAAGGACACTGAGAAGTAGAATAAAAATGCATGAAATTAATTTACAGGTTAGTTAAATTAATTTGTATTTTAATGTTACATTTTAGATGTAGGTCGCATATTGGACCCATTACCCAATCCCAAAAGTATAAAAAAAAATACATCACATTAATGCATATTTGACGGGGACCTTCTACTTTTTTGAATCAGAATCTAAACTAAATAGTTAGTTACTAGTTTTTCACCATCTCAATGTTATTTATACTATTAATTATACACCCTACTTTTATTTAGTTTTTAATGTATTTAATAAGAAGCTAACAGAAAAGTTTTTTTTTGCCCAAAACCCATGTAATAACTATAATAATGGTAATTTCTTTTCTCACCCCTTCCTATAATGTACAAAAGGGCTAACAGGTTTTTTAACAATAGTCTCCTCCTCTTTGGTTTCCTCTGGCAGGTCAGTATAAGTGTGAAGTTGCTCATGGAATTCAGTATCACTTTCATCCTGTGTTTTTGAAGAGTGGCTTGTGTTTCGAAATAACTTTGTGGTTTTTCCACCCATCGTTATGTAACTAGTAAACTTTCTGAAAAAAAAAAATTATTATTATTTTGAAAATGAAAATACACATTATAGGTACATATACAATGATATATTGATCTTAACTATTTTAAACGATGACCAAGGATACCTACATATTATTTAGGTATCACAATTCGTGATTTTACTTTTTTTATAACTTTTTTTCATCAATATTATAGAACTACTTATATTTCGATATACTTGATCCTAATTGGTAACGATTTTAAATTTAATTTTAATATTTTATGTTAGGTAAGTACCTGTAATAATTAATTTATGCATTTTTAAATAAATACTTGAGAAAATAATAAATTAGTATATTTTATTGTTTCTATAGGGTTTGATATTTACTGACAGTATCAAAACCTTTCCCCACACAATCATAATATTAGGAATTAATTTTTAATCAATAATATTATGAATTCAAATAAAAATATTTATTGATATAGGTACCTATACAAGTTTAATAAATGGAAAGTAATTTAAAAAAATTACATTATGTATTAAAAAATACATCTACTATAAAAATTGTTTATATCAATTTAGCATTCTACAAATTCTACAAATTATTTAAAAAGTACAAAGAAATATTGCATGACCAAACCTACATATCATGTGACACCGCCTTAATAAAAATACCCTTAAACATATCTCCAAATGGGTGTGGTTAAAAATAATAATTATTATTTAATAACATTACATTAGTTTATAAAATATAAATCATTAAATCAAATTAATAATCATATTAGTTTAAGTTAAATTTTTATATCAAACAAGTTAAATACTCAAACTTCAATAAGTACCTAATATATAGGCGGAAAGTCCGTAATTAATTTATAAGTAAGCACTTACAGTAGTTTACACATTAATATTAAGTAAACTAATAGTTAACAAATGAATGATGTGTAGGTATCAAAAAACTGAAATATTTTTCAAATGTGTATGTTACAATGGAAGAACAAAATCTTGATTGGGCAGTATCAGCATCGAACTACAGAATAGATTATTGTTACCTATTGCATACTTACATATAAATATTACTTCACAGAATAATGAATGTTTTAGTTCATCAAATAGAAATGTTTTCGTGTATTGAAAAATCCATTTCTGTGACAATGGCCTCGATTATGTACCAGGAAACTAAGAAAACGTTTCGTTTGATAAACAACTGGTGGTGTACACGAACTTTTGTAATTAGTGTCAAATACTAAGGTAAGAACGCACTATACAGTAAGAAACTCGAAGAGTTCGGAAAAATCGAAACGCTGTCAGTTAACGTCGACTACAATACCGACGACTAATATACACATTGCGCCGTACTTTGCCATTTTGCGTCTGAGATACAAGCCCGAATCATCTGACAAAAAATATACTGTTATCATGGCGTCGATATCAATGAACGTTATCAATAAATCCGTCTGTATGTTCGTTATCAATGTCATAATTCCGGTGACCTTTATGATTTCCAACAATTTTTTCCTCTTAAAAGACGATTTTTGACGCCGTTATGAATGTGTTTTTAATTTTGTATTCAAATTATTGCCTATATAATGTGCATTTATGCACGATTTAATGTTTTTAAATTTTTCACAATGAAAACAGAGTTACACCATAATAGTAAACTTAATCACCGGAATTATCACATATACCGAGTTATACAATTTTACCGAATATATTAGATATAATATATTTTGCGGTTACCAAGGTATCTAGATTAATACACCTTGACGACCACGGTACCTATGTATCTAATCTTTTATCTAATTATCTATTGAAGTATTGATTAGTTATTATGAATTTGGCTAACTTCTTAAGTGGCATAGTACCGATGTGAGAACTACGTACATTAGCTAAGCACGTAGTTACATAGAAGTGTAGTTAAAGTGACCAGATTATTAAAGAAAAAAACAGAGACAAATAAAATGTTTCATAAAAAAAAAATTATTTTGAATAAAACATGAATAATTTAGATAGGTATTTTAATTTACAATATGAATTACATAATTCATATGTAATTTTAGGATGTATAATATTTTTAAATTTATTGTTAATTGTTACAGGTAATTTTATGTACACATGTAATGCTATGTAAGCAACGATAAACCATTGTTAATGAAAAAATGATTCTGAGCCAAGTTCAGTTGGTGCTTTATCAACAATATATATATGTCATATTATAGTAAAATAATTAAATATGGACATTATATATTTACTTAAATAAAATTGTGTTAATGTTGAATCGATTTTTCCATTTTTCCTACATTTATTCCAGTTTTAATATGTTTTTTCCCGGTTTTTCACATTTTCTGGGAAAACTCTTGAGAAAATTGAAAAATTACCTCTTTAAAGTACCTCCCCATATCTTTTCAAAAAAGTAGCTACATTTAAAAATCACAGCAAGATTTCTGGTAGACAAATTGCGTACAGACAAAACAAACATAAACATAATAAACATCTTTGTAAAATCATAGGCTTTTTCGCTCCATTTAGAACCTAAAATCATGTCCAAAAATAATAACTTCGAAAATAAATTAATTGAATATATTTAAGCCAAATTCCGGAATAAAAATCCACGGAAAAAACCCCCGACGATGAACTGCGGAAAAAAAATGTCTGCCCCTAGGAAAAAAAAACCCACAGACTACAATATTACTCAAAACCACATAAAAATTATTAAATAAATATTTTTTAAACTCTAATTTATATTAGTATAATAAATCTGGACAATCGTAATGATCTACATAAGTCATTGCGATAAAAAAATATTGAGGTCATTAATCGAGATAAAGTCTTATGTCCGGAAAATTCTTTATTTTAAGTTGTTATAGTTGTTAAATTGTTTTTAATTTCATTCGTGTAACTATAGTAACCCACAATTGTATTTTATTTTAAGTTAACAAGACGTTACCATACCTATGCCATAATCTGGTTACTGTAAAAAAGGCGTCCTAGGATAATTGGGACGAATGCAGCCACTATTATAGATAATTTAATGTATACCTGTAAACAACGATAAACCATTGTTTACGAAAAAACGATTCTGAGTGGAGTTCATTTGATAGTAATGCTTTGTCAACAATATATAAGCTATAGTATAGTAAAATAATTAAATAAGCTCTATATATGTACTTAAATTATATTTGTTTAATGTTGTACCGATTTCCTCGGTTTTCCTACGTTTTTCCCAGTTTTTCCATGTTTTTTACTAGCTTTCCACATTTGCTGAGAAAACTCCGGAGAAAATCGAAAAACGACTTCTCTTAAATACCTCCCTAGTAAAATTTTCTTTTAGAAAATTTGCTATCATTCAAAGTTTGAGCGAAATTGCTGGTAGAATAGTTGTCCACAAAAAATATAAATATAAACATCTTTGTAAAACCATAAGCTTTATAAGCTTCGCTCCACTCAGAATCTAAAATGTTATTTCATTTGCTATAGAATATAAAGAAGTAATAATATTATAACAATATTAAAGTTAGTCATTATTAAAGATAAAATCAAAATTTGATAAGCGTTTATAAATATTACTTTTTATGAGTACAAATGTGTTACGTACAGTTTTTTCTTTTATTTATTATTATTATTTTTTGTTATATATGTTTAAAGTAGAATAATAATTTTTATTCCCAATTACTCATTATTTGTTAAAGAAAATATAATACTAAGTTTATGGTCATAAGTTACATTTTCGATATGTTATAGCATTATAAACTTTAAAATCATTCTCTTGTAAAATTACGAAAACTGCACTAACATTTGTAAGTTATGATATCGATATATTATAAACATACCGTTATATAAAATAAAATATTATTGTTAATGATTAAGAATTATAATAGAAATATAAAAGTGATTGTGGTTATTGTTGTAGTCGAGGATTTTTTTCCCGATGATTTTTATTCCGATTACCATTTAAGCCGAATAGTATTTAATTTGAAAATATTTTATCACAATAATATTTTATCCAAAAATTGTTTGTGGCCTCCTATTAGGCTTTCCTATAGAAGAACTTAATCTTAGTTAGGGCGCTATGCGTGTGAGTGAGCTATAGGTATCACAATAATTATTCAAGGTTGACGTCTTGATGGTTCAAGGATTTTAGTGATTTTACCTTAGATCATGCACTAAGTACGTAGGTAGTATTAATGTGACGTCTGGTGTAATGAGCCACGAAACCTTTTAGGATAAAATACGGTTTGAATGAAATATTTTTTGGACAAGAAACTATTGTCACAAATACGGTTTGGATGGTATACTTTTTGGATAAAATACGGTTCTGACAAATGACAATATATTTTCGAGTATATTATTTATCGGCTTAAATACTGTTGTGAAGGATGTTCGGGTATTTTACGCGACCCCGCCTACCAGTTATTTATTATTCGTACTTCGTAAAATGTAAGAACTAAGTTGTTTGGTTCTAGTACTTTTGAGTTTTGACGATAATAAATACCTTTACGAATAGGTATACTAAAGTACCTACATTATTTAATATAAAAATGGGTTTGAGTGCGATCTATTCTGATTATCTCCTCCACGAAGTTACGTCACTGTAGCACTGTGTATATATGCAAATGATTGTGATAATAAGATGGTACAGTTTTTAGACATTCGTGTACAGTATAATAGGTATAGACACGAATAATTACTACAATGCGAATATATATATATAGGTAGGTTACTATTATATAGGATAGAATTGGTATAAGATGTATTAATTATTTATAAATACTTGAATTACCCGGTGTTCCTGGGGCTTAATTCTTACAAAAACAAGAATTAATAAAACAAATTCAAATTCAATTCATAGTTAATCATAATCCGGCAATTAATTTTTTTAAATGGTAGATACTTATTTCCTTGTCTGCAACATCTATATTTATATATCTATAACTGTTTTTTTCATTCGCGTCATCGAGGTAACCAATAAATCAACAAAAAAAAAAAAAAAAAAAAAAAAAAAAAATGTTTGTTTCGTTCCAAAAACACAAAAAAAACTTGTATAGGTTTAATTTCGAGATAAAACTTTTTAATTTTAGAATTTTTATTAAATATAAAGTAAACAACGGTCTTACTCTTTATTTGAATGTCAATTATCAGACGTGCAAAGTTTCATCAAAATCGGAATAAAATTTTAGATTTGTATAATGAAGAGACAGCAGACATATTATCAATTCTATATATATTTATGTTTTTAATTTTTGTTCGGGATAAATAAAAAGGAGATTAAATATAATATTAAACATATTTGAGATATAAAATAATAATTGTAACATGATTACTCTATTTTTTTATGATCAGTGATGAATTTCACCTGGTTATTTCACTATAAAAATATTGCGGCCATTTTTTCCTGTGAACAATTTTTATACTCACAATTTTGCTCAGATTTACAATGATAGCACTTTTTCGGAAAGTAAATTTGACTGGGGAGGTACTTTAGGGAGGTCAATTTTTAATTTCTTAGGAGTTTTCTCAATATATTGGAAAAACCGGAAAAAATGGAGGAAAAAAGGCAAAACGGGAAAATAGGTGCCTACAATATCAAAAAAATGTCTAATGTTTATGTAATTATTTTATCATAAAATACATATATATATATATATATATATATATATATAGTTGACAAAGCAACACTATCAACTGAACTCCGTTCAGAATCGTTTTTTCTTTAGCAAAGGATTATTGTTGCTTACAGATATACATTGAATTCCCAACTGTATCCTACTTTCTCAACTTCCCACCTACAATAGTAGCTGCATGTGCGAAGTATGCCCGTTTTTTTTTCTTACAAATATAATTATGGTTAATGTAATAATAATAATTTTTATAATTTACCCATGGTTCTTTTAACAAAATCTTGTTCCAATAAATAAACGATAAGAAATCTTTTTTATTGTATTTTTAATATTGTTGGTGATCAAGAAAGTCGTTTTTTGATTAAAAGTAGTTTTATTAAAAAATTAGAAAAAACGTAAAATGAAAACTGATAAATTTACGGCGCTAAAATTCCTTTATTTCAAATTTGTATTGCTTATGTTTTCTGCAAAAACTATTACTTCAATAGAAAACATCAAAAGATCGTTTTTGTTATTATTATTATCATTATTGCCATTTAATTTTATCGAAATACTGTGTTTTAAACGGGGGAGGGAAATGTCCAATCTACTGACTACTGCTCAAACGCGAGGAAATTATCGGAATATCATAATTTCATATATTAGGGTATTTACCTTTTGGCTTATTGGTGCCTACCAATACTTATCTAAAATAAATCTATTTAATTTAACTAGGTTAGTACCCAAAGTTTACCTGGGTTATATATTGCTTCAAATCCATATTATATTTTTATTAAATTATTAATAAATTCGCAACACCAATGCGGGAAAAAATGTACTTTATAAAAATATCATGAATAATATCGATAAAGTAATGAAATTCACGATACTTATCAACTATATGATATTCCCCAGTTACATGGTGTTTACCAATTATACGGTCTAACGGTATTAAAAGAATTTTTTTTTCACTTGTTTAAAAATGTCTTCGCGTAGCACAGGTTGAGTATTGCTGAGTTAGAGCAATTAGTGGAGAGAATTTTAAACTCCTCTATCATTTTTGCTTTTCAAATATTTTTAAGTGCTTATTTCAAAGATTTCTTTGACGTTTTCATTTGCTTTTTTGTGGATTTTAAGGGCATACGAATCCGGTCGTTAATCATAATCAATTCAATTAGATAAAATAGAATTTAAAAAATGAGCTGATACAGGAGACGGGTGTGCTATTGTTATAGGTGGGAAGTTGAGAAAGGTGTAGAGTTCATAATGTTATTTAATTTATATCTATAAGCTACGATGTACGATTGCTAACGAAAAACGATTCGGAGCAAAATTTGGTTATATATATTTTGAAAAACCGTAATATTTATGAATTTTGTCAAAATTTTATATTAAAATTCTTATAAAAATAAATAAATACTTCAACGATTCCCTTAATTTTTTCTTTTTAACTACTAAGTATGACTTATAATGATCCTCCTATCAAATTTTCAAACATTTCTGTTTAGTCTAACAATTTTATCCACAGAGTACCTACCGAATAAAAAATTCGCAAAATTAAAACGTCTAATAAATAGTTTAATAACGGCTCAAATCTTTTGAAAATTTACCGCAAATATAAGTTTTTTGCCTCGAATATTTGTAACCGAATTACAATAAAAATTAAAAATTGAAAATAATAAAAGCATTATTTTTGTAAATGTTCCCGTTCTTTCTGTGTTTTTATCGCTTTTGCGCATTTATTAAAAAAACTGCAGGGAAATAAAAAAACGACTTTATTACTCACCAATTATAGATAAAAAAGGAAACGAAACAGGCATTTTGTTGTTTTTTTCTATTAGAGCAATATTTGCAGAAGAAAATATAAAGTGTACAAATTTAAATTAATGAAATCTGTAACATAATAGTGGCCTAATATAATTTGAATTTTCAGTACAACTTGTGTTAAATTTGACGTAATATAATAAGTATATACTTGTGCCATTTAGACTAAAAAATTACATAAGCAAAAATTATGAAAATTGCAAAAATTAATTTAAGCCCATCTTCACTAAAGATATATCATTTATTACACAATAGTTAAATTTATATCTGTACGTATCGATAAATCATTGATAAACGATTCTGATCTCAGTTGGTTAATATCTGTTAATATTAATATTTTTTTTCAATCGGATAAAATTTATTAAGCAATGTATAGTTATTTAAAAACAAAATATGCAAAATATAATTAATTGTACCTTTTATAAATAGTTGAATACTTAGATAATAATTTATTGTTAAACGCCGACAAGGGTTTATGTAAAATGTCGACATCTATAAGAATTGCATAATATGTGTTCTATCTCTAAAACCGTGTTTAAAAATGTCTTTTAATTTGTTCGTTTTTAAATTGTTATGCCTGTTAAATAGAAAAGGACGTCAAATGCCTCTATGATCATCTCTTAAGGTTTTAATGTACTTCTAGGTATTTATTTATACGCGTTAAGTAGGCATCTACCTACATTATAGGTATAACATATATATATTATATTGTGCAATGGCGACACGTAGTCTTGCGAAATGAACTATTCGGACTTTCTTAAATTAGTATTTATATAATTGATTTGAAAACAATGTTTTAATATTATGTGTGTAAACTACATATATATTTATTCATAAATTGGGTGCTCAACCCATAAACTGTTATAAAATAAATAATTGAAATCCTCTGCATGGTTTTATTTAATTAATATGATAATTTGAACACACTGTACGTCTTATACACGATTATTATTATTATGATATACAAGTAATTTCTATTTCTTCGCTACAGACGCTGACATTTTACGTTTTATTGTTGATGTTACTATACCTATACAACTGTACATAATAATTATTATTATGCTTCTTGTAGTTTCTACACTCCTACACATCTACTATAGATATTTAAATATATTATAATCATTCATACCTGTATTAATTTGTTCATAGTTTAACATAAATAAATAAATTAACGATGTTGTCATCAAAAACGTCATCACGTTTTTGTTGTTTCCTTATGGGAGACATGGCGGCAACAAACTAAGCGATGTGATTATATCTTTAGAAATAGATAAATATTTAGATAGATGAATAGATAGATTGATAGATAAATAGATAACATATAAGTAGTCTAAAATCAACGCAAATGTTCCAAAAATCATGTTTTTCAGAAAACGAAAAAATTGGGAAAGGGTTTTCCTATATGTAAAAGAAATCTTAAATGCATTTTTCTTATGTAATTTAGGTTAAAATTATCATTAAAAGTAAAGATTTTAGTAATTATTTATATGTTTTTTAACGTTGAAATTTGGGACATGCGAGTTTTGATATTATTATGGATCATGCAATTTTTAACAAACATTTATTACTTACACATTCCCCCATTTTTTTAAAACACGGAAGTTTAGAATCTAGCCTACTGATATTAGCTATTAGTTAAAGATATTTGGTAAAGATAAATGGTTATAGGTACCTGTGCAAAACATTATTCTATCCACCTGTATATAATATAGTTTATTTCAGTAGGTATCTTAAGTCTTATCTACTTATCGATTATTTTGCACTTTTGTAACTTTTTCATAAATAAATTCACTTATGATGCACAAAAAAATCAAAATATATTTAAATTGTTTTGTTCGTCTATAATTTATGTGACCGTAGATATGATACTTGGAGTTAAATCAAATGAGATTGTACATCAAAACTTGCCAGCGTATTTTGTTATCGTGTTTGAGAATTTAATATCAATTTTTTAAATAGATTATTATTGTAGTGTACATTGTACACTGTACAGCCAAACTGAATGTTTATAATATACCTGATGGTCGGTGGTGTATATATTGAGGGACACAGTATGACCGCAGTCATTTTTCACGCTCAAAAAATTATACGAATAATTTTAATATTGTAAATAGGCTTAATAAGGTTATTTTATTCATGGTTTTAAAAATGTGTAGGTTCCGAGAAAAAAATGCACAAACACCCGGAGCGTCTTTGGGTCAATTCCATAGGGGGAGGGAGCAAACAATTTTTACTCATGAATATCACCGCTTTGGTCAACAAAAACTTAAAACTTTTATGTTTGATTATGGATATTTTGTTTAACAAAAAACAACACCACACGGCTAGGGGTGGGGGGGCGTTGGCCTTATCCCTCAGTGACGTGCCTGACATACACTGTGAGATTAAAATCGGCCGAATCTCTTGTATCACCTCATAAATTAGGACTTTCACTCATTTGGTAAAAAATTAAACACCATATAGTAATATAACCATAAATATAACCGAAAAACCATACTTTATCTGTCTTCGGATTACAATTGTAGTACTTAAGAACTGGTGTTGTGATTATGAAAATAGGTTTATTTTGATATTTTTTCTCTTATCTAGATAAATAAGAAAAAAGTTATCTTAATTAAATAATTGAATCATCTAGATAAATCTTTTTAAATTGTAGTTTATTTATATTTTTATAATTTATTTATTTACTTATTATTAGAAATAATAGATAAAATATTTAATTACCATTAATGTTGTTTAATTAACTAAATATTAAGTTATTATGTTAACCAGAAATCTTTTTTAATATCTTGATGTGTACGAATCTGCTGGTAGACTTATTTTACTAATTTTAGGACTTAATTTTATTTAAGACAGGTAATGAACAAAATCATCAATTTTTCTATCTAAATACAAAGTCGCCGATTATTTATTTAAATCTAAATAATGAAATTGTAATGTATGATGATACATCACCTTTATTGATTGCTTATTCTAGCAATAATTTCATTGTTTATATCTAGATATTTTAAAACTTATCTTTATATAACATTGAACATTGCAGATTACAATTAATACAGTGGCGTTCTCCTGTACAACGAGTCGACGCAGATATTCGTATAGTAATATTATATCAAAGATTAATGAGCATATTGTACCACAAGAAATACATTTAAAAAAAAAAAAAAAATCAATTGTGAGAGTTTTAACCACAACGCGGTATGTGGTTTCAGTACCTACATTATAAGCACCTACAATCTTACATACATGGACGGTGTTAAATAATACCCACGTGGAAAATGACGACGGCCGCGGTCATTGCTAATTTATACCAATGCAATGCCTAATATATTTTAGTCATTGACAAATAATCTCATAATCATTGATGTGTCCTTCATAGGTGGTTATTGGGGGAAAACATGGGTGGCTTGAAGCCCCGCAGAACGTTATCAAACCCCTTTCCCCCAGAAAGTTGTATAGCCTCTTTACTATACAATGACATAATATAATTGTAGAAAATAATCATAACTTTTTAAACAAATTTGTCAAACATTTGTTCGTAAAAATCTATTTTTATATCAATGTCTTGCAAAAAAAAAAAGATGCAAAAGAAAAATACAAAGGTCACAAAATCTTAAAAATGTTGTTACCACTGTAACCATAAATGCTTAACGAAAAATCAGTGATTCCAATGAAACCGTTAAAGATTATTTTAGAAATTACTATTATCTTTTCTTTGTTTATTAAATCTTGAAAAAAGATTTTTTACTGAAAGCCTACAAATGGTTAGTGCTACAGTCATTGATAATTTGTGAAAAAATAAACTTCGAGGAAAGTATTTTTTTTATAGATCATTATACAGTAAGTATTAAATTGTATGGCAGTTACCAATATAAAAGTATTGTACCCTTACTGCTGTCAGTTATAACTTGATAAAAAAAGAGTTGATCTTAAAGATGAGTGTGCTACTGTTGGAAAAGTAGGATATATTATTAACGATAAACGACTACTAACGAAATACGCAGCTGAATAAAGTTCAGTTATATATGTTTTGAAAAGCTGTATAATATTTACGGTTTTCGTTAAAATTTGATCTTAAAGCGATTATAAAAATAACTAATACGTATAACGCTCAACTTTTTTTTATTACTACTTAGTAAAACTTATGACACTTTTGTTAAATTTTCAAGCATTTCTGTTTGGTCAAATGATTTGGTTCACATATACTTATACCTATTAAAAAAAAAAAAATTAAAAAAATACCTATAAATAGCTCAAAAATAGCCAAAATATTTTGAAAACCACATCTAGAATAGCCTAATATAAGTATTCTATGAACAAGTTCTATACGATAATTTTCAACCGATTAAAAACAAAATTCAAGATTTAAAATAACGAAATTGTTAATGCTGTTAATTTTCCCGTATTCCCTAAGTTTTTTCATAATTATTATAAAAACTTTTGGTAAAAACAAAAAAATAATAATTTACTCACCAACTAGAATCAGAATTCAACAAAAAGGTTCTTTTGGCATTTTTTGATTAAATGAAGATTTCTGGCAGAAAACATAAATCGTATAAATTTAAAATAATGAAATGCCACGGTGCACCGTTAATATTTTGTGCGTTTTTCTTAATGTTTTTTATTGGATATTTCCAAATTATTATGAAAATTCCCGAGAAAATCAAAATATTACGAATAAAAACTTGGTTATGATTTCTATATTATATGAACGGTTCAATAACACCTCAATTTTTATATGTACCTATAGAAAAAAGTATATTTTGATACCGAAACTATTGTTGATATATTAACAGAAAACAATAGGTTTATAACTTTTAAATAAAAATATTGAGTAGCTATCAATAATTAACTTATAAGTTCATTAGATTTATGTTCCTATTACATAAATATATTTGGTATTTCAACTAGAATACAATAGAAGTAGTAATTCTTATAAGTAGTTCGAAGCGTCTGAAAATATATGTGTATATGCTAATGGTTAAAGTAAAAATGTTACGTCCTCACAGATCACAGATGTAATCAAATATCCACCTCTGGTATCCTCCTTCAATCGGTTAACCTCGACGGTGACTCTCGGTGTCCCAGGGTACCAGTGATTATTGACCGTCGTGATATTTGACCGAATGTGAATTATGTGATTTTTCGTAACGAAATATGCATAAGCATAACGCACAAGAATGGAATATGAAATCATTATTATTTATGAAAGACTATATACATGCATATTACAACCCCAGTTGAAGCAAAAACATAATTAGAAACCCGAATAAAAGATCGGGCCGAAATAGATACATATTAGATCAGCGGTTCCCAAGTTTGTACTGTTTACATATTTTGAAATTGTTCACGTACTAATCGACACCAAATAATCGTTCTTTTCTTTTATTTACTAAAAATAATATGTGTTCATTATTCTACATATTTATATAGTAAATTATTTAATTATTTAATTATTTTTTGTTTTCATTCATCAATAAATTTCTTCGCGTACCACTTACGAACTTTCCACGTGCCACAGTTTGAGAACCGCTAGCTGTATTATAGATAATACATGTATGAGTATATATAATATTACAGGGTATACATTAAATTACATGGCAATAACAGTGGCTGCACCCGTCCCTATTATCCTGAGACGTCTTTTTTTTTTTTTTTACGAGCCTGTCATCCGCGCGTATTATATATGCGCTACCTGTGTAACGCGGAGGAAATTATGCGCAATTAATAATACATTATTATAAAACATTCTGCAACATTATTATTATGCATCGGGTGACAAATTTATGTTATGCGGAACAATTAATCGCCGTCGTCGTGTTGGCGACGGCGGCGGAGTTCAGTATTTTTCCCGACCGACGCGGCGCGCGGCGCGCGTTTATGCCGTCGCCCACGCCGCGTGCCGCGTATTTCATAGGTACGGGCAGAGGCGAGCGCGGTTACTATTTTCGTCGTCATCGTCGTTATAGTATTTGTTTACAATACGAAAATAATAATGTTGTTTACGCAAACGTTCTACTTACCCCGGTCTACCTTATTGCCGTGTGCCGCACCGCGATTGTATGCGTAATAATAGGCGCGTTTTGGCGATGCAGTTCAAGAGCAACCGGGTCACTATATTGTAGTTCAGTTAGTAGTGAACAAACCGTTTCGGCGACATAATTGTCACACAGTGATAATACTGTTTGATAGCCGAACGCACTTTTCGGCATTACCGGGTTGCCGGGAACCGGCAAACATTATCATTGAAAACTGCGTTTACTGTGTACGCGGTTACTAATAACCTACAGACAATCAATCAATCGTTCCGTCCGTTTTGTATAACAGAAAAAATACCATACAGTGAACAAAACGTTTTGGCGAGTAACCGTCCAAGTAGCAAACTATTATGCAGCAAACTCTTCATCGAAAATTGCATCGCCGAAACACGCCTAATAATAATTTTAATATTATATAAATATTATGTACACTGTATACATTTACCGTAATAATATTATTATAATTAACATGATGCGGTCAGTCGATTGTGCAAAACGTCGCGCCGGCAAATAATTAATTACACGGTTATAATCGAGATTCGAAACGTGGGTATATATTATCGCGCTTAAATCAACAACAACAAAAAAAAAAAAACCGCTTAAAAAAGCCAATAACCGAGTGTTTTAGATACTGAACGAACTCTTCAATATTGTCTTTTCGATAATAATAATCTGTACGCGTATAATTAATTATAGATATTTAAAATCGTTTCTGAAATTTCCAGAAAGTATACACCGAATAAAAATAATAATTGTCAATTATCACAATATTGTTCAGTATAAATTATGAATTTTTAATTCTATACCCTTTTGAAACCGTTTGGACATTTTGAATCTTTGTAACTCTATTACGTTCGTAGGATTTTTATTGTCCCATGCCCAACGACAACCGACACGACAAGTAGTAGATAATAATATACCTACCTAACACAAACAAGGAAATAGGAGTTGGAGAATATTGCATATAAATGCGAAATTGTTTAAAAATCATAGCGGAGGGGAGGTAATGGGGGTATTATCAGTGAGATAATATAAGATGCCTTACGTAATCATAAAGTATAAAATATGAAAAAAAGTATAAGAACTATTGAAAGTATTTTTTTTTTCTTACTGATTATCGAAACAAAAAAAAAAAAAAAAAACGTTCTAGGATAATAAGAACGGGTGCAGCCACTGTTATAGATAATTTAATGTATACATATTTAACGTACAGTTGTAAGCAACGATAAACCATTGCTTACGAAAAAACGAATCTGAGCAAAGTTCAGTTGATAGAGATGCTTTATCAACAATATATATGTCATTTTATAGTAAAATAATTAAATAGGCTCTTTTTATTTTCTTTAATAATATTTGTTTAATGTTTTAACGATTTTTCCAGTTTTTCTACGTTTTTCCCAGTTTTCCTGTGTTTTATCCGAGTTTTTTATATTTCCTGAGAAAACTCTTGGAAAAATCAAAAAATGACCTCTCTATAGTACCTTCCTATACCGATGTTCTTTCAGAAAAGATGCTACATTTAGAGATATGTGCAAGTCTTCTGGTTGAAAAGTTGTTCACAGATAAAAAAAAAAATAAAAAAAAAAACATCTTTGTAACACTATAGGCTTCTTCGCTCCACTCAGAATCTAAAAAGACAGTCGGACATAATTCGCACGATGGGTAGACCACTGTTGTAGGTGAGAAATTAGAAAATTAGGATATATAGAGGGAAATATAGTGTATATTTGTACACAACGATTAATTATTGTAAATGAAAAACGATTCTGAGCGGAGTTCGGTTATATACATGTTTTAAAACGCCGTTACATTTACGACTTTCATCAAAATGTATTAAACATATTCGCCCATAAAAACGCCCGGGTATTTCACAAAATCGGAGAAAATGTTTAATACCAGTCGGTTTACTCCTTTACTCCCTCAATCGAGTTTATAAAACGTTTTTCCTATAACACCAAAAGTACAGTAATAATGGTAACATACATAATTTAAGCATGGAGCGTTATTCACATATTATGTATCGATCAGTAATACCGAAGATGCATTTACGGATCGAATCCTGAAAAAAATCATCGGAAAAAAAACACCTATTGCAATAAAAAATAAAAAAACGAACGGAATACAAATTTTCATTTAATTTTAGCGATAAAGTTGATCACTTCTAATCGAAATGGTTTAGCTTGTTGCCAATAAGAGGTTGTAACCATACAATCTGTTTGCAAAATTAAAGTTTTCAAAATAACCGGACAATTCAGGGAACTTTTTATTTTTTACATCTCCAAGTGTAGTATTACGGGATGTTTTGAAAAATAATTAATATAACCGTTGAACAAAATCTTCTCTGCTTTATTCGATTTTATAATATTGGTATTTTAAAATTTCATATAAATGTTTAAACGGTTTGTAAATAAGGACGGACGCAGTAACAGTCGGCATAATGTTCCATAGATTATAATAAGTATCGGTTTTATTTTCATATTTCTAATAAGCCACCAGGTTCAATAATTCGTAAATTCTCTGTCAATATTGTACTGTTTTTATAATTTTGAATTCAAAGCCTTTCTACGGATAATTTATTGTAGTAAATAATTATATCGATGTATCTTTATTAATAACATATATATATGTATACTATTATTAATAAATTGGAAAAAATAAATAAAAACTCTATGTCATCATTTTAACAAAATAAATAATTTTATTTTTAAGGTCTAATTGAATTTTTTTTCCCCGTTGTATTTTTCCCTTAGGTTTTTTGGTTTCGTTTACCGTACGGTTCAGTCTACATCATACAGCAAATGATTCATGCGTTCGCATAGTGCGACATACTTGTCGACCGTCACAACGGTTTTTGTGGGTTTTTATCATAAACATCCATCTGCGTGTTATGACGAAATTCGTATTGAATTCATCGGTAAAATATTCGATGATTCATTGAATTAATGTATTTCAATGGCAGTTAAATCGATTGTCTTTTCGGATAAAATATAGATTGGATTGGAGGCTAGCGAGGCGTACATAAAAAACGACGGGTCGCTGCAGTGAGTGTCATCGACGTCGAAATTTGCGTGCTAATGCATAAGAATATACCACCCCTGACCTTGTACGGGCACATTGTGACAGCATGAACATTGCATACATACAGAGCGATCAATATAACACTCATTGTTATTATCTAAGTTTTTCGGGATTGTTTTTGAAATGTACGAAACAAGCAGTAGCTCTAAAATGCTACGTTTACATTATGGTTTGCCACGGTTATTTTCACGCGTGAAACCTGCACTACTGCTAACTTTTGATTTTCAAGTAAAGATATCAGATTATCAGATAACGTTTATAAATTTCGGTGTTGAAATTATTAATTTCCGTTGACTCGATTTCACATTTAAGTTATTAAGTTATTTCTGTTTGGAAAATCAAAAGTGTGTGTAATAGTTTCTTCTGTAAAACTAAAAGGGGAGCACACAATTAATAGCAACGTATTTTTTTTTGAGATGTTCGTTTCTCGAAAATAATAATAAAAAAAAATTAGAAAAAAAAATGTAATACATCATATTACAATCACCCTGTATAGATTGTAATTTTTCTGTGTATGTGTGTGTGTGTGTGTGTGTGTGTGTGCTCGCAGTGTTGGCAGTCAGGGCCGTTTTAATAAGGTCGTTTTGGCCAAGCCTAAGGGCTTTAATATAATATTTCGGGCACTATTATTACGTGCGAATGTTATTTTCTAATTTAAATTTTATTAACTCGACCGAATATAATAATAATGTTTCGTCGTGACTGATGGTTTTTTTTCTGATGCGGACATTAAAGTATAGACACAGTTTATATAATATAGGTATACAAAATATACGTTAAATATTGAGGGTTCAATAACAAGATAAATAATAAAGGAAAAAAGTTAGATATACATTATACAGGGTTATTCAAATTTTACGATCCAGACAAATTTTCCATGAAATATTTATTTTTTTAAAAAATGATTGAAGTATAAAAACTTTGAAATTGTATGTTCTGAAATGTTACACTGTTCTTATTTTTTTCACCCCTCTTTTTGGGGGTGAAACGATTACATTCTTTTAAATATAAAACGACAATCTATATTAAAAATTCGATAAATAAATAGAGTATTTGTTAAAATGAATTTTGGTGGTAATATGTTTGATTTCCATTAACCCGTTAACAAGATAATCCACTTTTAAGTTTGGGTAAGTGGAGAGTTGTAGACCATAATTTGAGTGGAAGCATGGCGCAGAATTTGAATAGTAAGTCATACTAATAACTCCATATATTTATCCAATTTTTAATATAAGTAGTCATTTGAAAATCAAAAGTAGGTAGTCGTGTCACCTCTGAAAATAACGATGACAAAAATAATGAAAAATTAAAATATTAGAATATATGATTCCAAAAAGTTTTTGCATAAGTAATTTCTTATGGCAAATTTGATTGTACAATGCGATTTGAATGACCTTGCAATTGATATTATAATATTATCGTTTTGTTTGAATAAATACTAATAAATAAATCAAATAATCTATTTTAACGCTTCAAATTAGTATAATTTTTGTTACTTACTTCACAATTTTAGATTCTGAGCATATCGAGTAATATATTAGTTTTACAATAACGTTTATTTTATTTTTTTTTCCTTATCTGTGAACAACTTTTCTACCAGCAATTTTGCTCCAATTTACAATATGATAATCATAAACTGGAAAAAAGGGAATATAGGTACAATATTAAACAAATATTATTAAATTAAAGACAATATATTTTTTAATTATTTTTAATTAGAATGACATATATTGTTGACAAAGCAACACTATATTAATTGTTTTCCACTCAGAATCGTTTTTCGTTAACAATAGTTAATCTTTGCGTACAGATATATATATCCTTTTTATCTTCCCAACTTCTCACCTGAAACAGTGACTCACGTACCCACGTACACCCATGTACGAAGTATGTCCGTTTTTTTTTTTAATATCACGTTAGCCAAAAAAAAAAAATTATGTGTTGTTTACATAATATAATGAGTGGCGCAACCAGTATTTATTTTCATGGCGGGCTATTTCATTAGTTGAAATTACATTAATCTCACTAATTTCAAAAAGTTGATTATTTACGAGTAGGCCATTATTTTGGGTGGATAGTTGGAAGGGTATAAGATATACAGAGTTATTTAATTTATATACCGTATGCAACGATAATTTATTGGAGACGGATAATCGATTTTCACGAATTATCGCTTACAATTCATAAAAAAAAACTACTAATATTTTGGGAAGTTGAAGAGGTTATAACTCCATCCTCGGTCACGCCAATGTAACTTATTCATGTATGTATCTTAGCATTAATGGTTTTTAGGTATTATAATTTTTAAGCGGAACATGAGTTGTGAAATATCTTAATTTAAAAATGATTACATCTTACTTAAAAATTAAAATATTGAAAAAACATCAACGTTTGGGCACATAATATAATCTTTTACCTTTGAGTTTTGTAATAAATCAATCAGCTTTATTATTAAAACTAACAGTACAAAATTTGTCTTAATGAACGCAAATTTGCTATGTCACGCGTTTATATAACGAAGATAGTAAATGCGAGTGTAACGTCCTCTTAACAATTTGGAACGTTGTTATTAACCGAAAATGGGTTTTCCCAGGGTAAAAAGCCAAAAAAATTGATCTACATCTGGAAATTCCTCGCATGTTTGTTGGTAATACTTGGCGGAAATCTTTTTCGAATAAAATATTTAAAAATCTATTCTTTGGAGAATGGTGTAAGGAATTTCGAAAAATCGCATATCGATCATAAACTTCATATTACTACATTTCTTACCACACTGGCACACTGCACTTAGTACTGCTTTTAATTTAATCCCCGATCTGTTTATTACCGTGCACTAGTAACCTAGTAATATATTTAGGATGTTGCCAAATAAGCAATTATACCGAATCAGAGTTTAGTACAATATAATATACGATTGATTAGGTACAATTACACATTTTTTTTTTTTAAATACAATATTTTCCTATCGATAATGACACGAGTAAGTATGCTATATTAAAATTATTAAATATAAACGCTTTCATTATTTTATTAAATATGCGAATTATTAATTAATTTATACGTGTACCGTGATGCACACACATAACGTCAAATTAGTAACATTTATAATAATCTCGTCGCTATAAGAAATAATTAACGTTTGTTGCATATTATCACAGAAGATTAATAATATATTAATATATATATATATATATATATATATTATTAGACTAGGTTTCTTTTCGTCTTTGTTCCTATTATTATATATTATGTAATTATTATTTTTTTATTTAACAGTAAAAATGATTATATTTTCCGTATACCTTCGTGGAAATTCGTCATTCGTATATTACGTATAAATGACCTTCAAAAACATTTGCATTCGAATAACGATTGCACTATTATAGGATACTGACGTTGTATTTTGTTTCGTTAATTTATCTGCAATTCAAACGGATAACATTTTGACACGAAAATAATCAATTTTGATGTGGTTAATGTTTTAGATGCCTATATACCTAGCTAAAAATGGCTGTTGCGGCTGATGGATGTGCTACTGATACAGGAGGGAAGTAGGAAGGGAACATCTATATAGTAATTCAATTTACATAATCTGTACGAACGATAAACTATTAATAACGAAAAACAATTCTGATCCGAGTATTATTAGTCGTATTTTTCTACTTGTTGCCGAGGTAGCTCAGGAATTAATAGAAATTATGTAGAAAATTGCCAGCGTTTCTCATTTATTGATTGTGGTTATTGGTAATCAATGTTTATCTCGATATAATTTTCAGTCATTTAAAAATGATTTTAAACGTTTAAAACGTTTTGATTGCATATACTAATTATTATATGTTAAGAAGAAAATTGCTGATTTATTGTTATATTTTAATTTGTTTAACGAAGAATTTATTTTCTAAATTATAATAATTAGAGATGGGTAATTCAATATCTTCGATACTTCGAGACGGTATCGAATAGCGAAGTCGAATCGAAATCGAGGTCGTAATATTTTTTTGATCGGTTGATAATTTCGATATTTAATTATTTCAAAATGATAATGTGATAACCACGTTGTCGTTAATTATAATATGGATTAAATTAAATAAATAATTAATATTTCGGGTTTTTACATCCAAATTTTAAGTAGCATTTTATAGGTTAAACTATTAAATAATATTAATGATTAATATAATATAATGTATTAATATTTTTATTTCGTTTTCGTTTTTAAACAATGGCATTTGTTAGGTACAAACATTTTAGTATTCAGAATCGAGTTTGGGTATCGGGTATCAACAAAACGAATATAAATTTTCGAATTCTTCGTTTTCGGTAAGTACCGCTAATCTCTAATTATAATGTAATATTGTAATCATAATTACGTAGGTATATTACAGAATTTTATTTTATTGAATTGAATCTATGTCAGTTGGTAAGTAATCTAACTGTAGTGAGTACTAGTATACCTACGTATTTAGGTTGTTTATTTTGTTTAGTTGTATTTTCAATAATCGCTATTATAAATAATAATACGTAATGCATACTCACCTATGACATAAATAACGATAATGGTATTTAAACCATTTTAAATGATAACAGTTTTAAAACTGTGATTTAAGCAAACGGCGTAATATTATAATAGTGAAGTTATACATCTAAATTATATGCGTCTTTATACAGTTATTTTCGTACATTCTGATTGTTCTTCAAATCCTTCAATAACAATTTTTAATTCGTTCAAATATTTTTGCAATAATATACCGAACAGCTTTAAGCCATGCACTTTTCAGTCGAGTATTGAACTTTTTGTCTGGCAGATTAGACAATACAAGGCGTTTTTTTTTACCTAAGCCGAATTTCGCGTAGAATCCTTTTTTTTTTTTAACAAGTATGAATTAAAATACCTCTGTGTATCCTACCTTCTCGAATTTTTCACTTATTTTATTGATTAATATTTTGTTCGCTATATACACTCATACCGGGTTGAATAAACGATCTGTATAAAAACAGTTCATTAACCTATGGAGTTAATACCTAATATAAGGACGAAAACTCATAAATATAAGGACGATGAAACGTGCGGTGTAGTGCGAGTACACACAAATTTACTATCCGTGTTCACGTGTTTCAGTATTTTAGTGAAAATGCGTGAAAATACTTGAAAAATAACGAAAATACGTAAGTGTGAATAATAACATACGTATAAGTGGACTTTTTTAAGCACACGGTTTTTTTTATAAATTCGAATGTTAATTTCACGTGATCTTGTACAATACGATACGACACGATACGGCATGAGTGACAAAAATATCGTTTGGTTCATATACAACCAACCAGCAACGATAGACACGTTTATTTAGCTATACTAGTTTAAACCGATATTAGTTTTAAATAATCACTTTGTGCCATTATTTAACCCTTTTTAAACACGGGAAAGGGATGAGTTATCGAGTCGAAATTTGTATACAATTATTTTTTTTTAGGACTTAAAAAAAAGAATGCACATTTTGGATTTCGTAATTAAGTTTTTTTGGACCAATCTAATATATATAATTTTATATTAAGGTATTTATTAATTTTATTATATTGATACATACTGTACAAACATGTGTGTTCTGGCCATTCAACCCTTGTGGATAATCGTGATGAGTTTTTTCATATTGATAGAATGTTTTGTCATGTCTTACCGTGTTATATATAGGCTAGGTTAAATCATCATTACATGCGATTATGCGGTTCAACTCGCTCATCCACATCTTAGTTTAAAAATATCTTAAGTAAATGATGTGAGCTTGTCTCGTGAACTAAGGAAACAGGATTTCATACCACTAATTGTACTAATAAACGATGGCAGCAGTGGGGAAGTTTTATAAAAACAAAGTTCTCATTGCTATTGGTGCGAACAGAAAAAAAAGAAGCTGTCCTAGGATAATGGGTGCAGCCACTGTTACAGGTGTGAGGTTAGAAAAGTACATTAGAGGGGAAATTGTATGTATATTTGCAAGCAACGATAAATCATTGCTAACGAAAAAACGATTTTGAGCGGAATTCAGTTATTGCTTTGTCATCAATATATAATATATATATTTTCCCGTTTTTCCTACGTTTTTCCCATTTATTGGCAAAATTCTTAGGAAAATCAAAAAATAACTTTCTTAGGTACGATTTATTTTCAGAAAAAGTGATATCAATGAAAATTGCCGGTAGAAAAGTTCAAACAACAAATCGAGGGGTATTTTTTGATTATAGTAGTTCGAGCGAGCGATGACTGCTTGGGTTTCTAGGTACACCCAAAATTGGTTAAATGATTACTGATGTTTTCTTCTATTTTTCTCTGTTCTCTATATTTCTCTTTAGTTCCCTATACGTTCTTATTGTTGTCTCTTCCATCACTTGCTCCATGAAAGGTGTTCCAGGCCTTCCCCTTTCAAGTTTGCTTTCAATTTGTCTCTGTATTATCGTAGTTATCCAAGGGCTACTCCTTTGCCTGTAAGGGAGAAAAATGTGTTTCGTATCTTTGCAAGAGAAATTCTCTTACGTTTCCTATTTTAATAAATAATATAATTATGTATACAAAAATTACATAGCGTTTTTCGGTGTATTTCTAATGAAAATAATGGCACGCGATTTAATTCCAACAAGATTTAGCGTTTGAGAGGTTATACCCACCTGTGACATTAACTATATACGAAATGGGTCGGTCGGTAAACTTTTTTTGTTGTCATTGAAATTTCGTTAATTCGGTCTGCGCACATTTATAGCGCATTTATAGCGCAGGGAAACTTCGTTATCGTACACGAGGGATAACTATAAACACCGGTCATAATAACATATAAAATAATATTATAGAAACACATTATGTACAGCGTATAGTAATACACGTTATGTTATTATGCGTCAAATGATACATTTCGGTAAAACGGATTACGACAGTATACAATAAGGTAGTTACGGGCCGTATATTATTACGTTTCGCCGTAGGCGTTATTCGAAGCTCGTGTTCGTATTTACTCTGGCAGAGGTCAGTTTTGTTCGATAAAAGTACGGCGTAGGTACACGGCGCGGTATTTAGGCGGTTTAGGAATACTCTACGTTCTCTGGTAGAATATTACAAAAATGCCATTCGGCACGCGTATTATTCTGTGCTCTATGCCATCAATATTATGCGGAGTGATCAATTTATCGTAAAGGCACTCATCATCTGGAAAGGTGTTAACTTTTTTCGAAAATGGTTTTTAAGAACAATTAAAGAAACAAAATGCTCTACAGTTTTATATTTATGTTATTTTTTGTCGCCCTTATTTTTAGAGGTAAAACCACTACCTACTTTTGATTTTCAAACGGCAACCTATACTAAAAATATCATAAGTAGACGGAGTAATAGTTAAAATAAATTTTGCTGTTTAAATTTTTAATTTCTGTCAATCCGCTGACGAGATATTCCACTTTTAAGTTTGGGTCGGGGGAGAGTAGTGTCGCCAAACATCATTTATGTGACGACACGGCGCACAGCGTTTTAAGAATATACCACTACTCTCCCCCGATCCAAACTTAAAAGTGGAATATCTCGTCAGCGGATTGACGGAAATTAAAAATTTAAACAGCAAAATTTATTTTAACTATTACTCCGTCTACTTATGATATTTTTAATACAGGTTACTGTTTAAAAGTAGGTAGTCGTTTCACCCCCAAATATTAGGGTGACAAAAAATAATGTAAATGTTAAATTTCAGAACAGCTTGTTTCTAAAATGTTCGTCAAAACAAATTCCGGAAAAAGTAAATACTTTCCGAGATAACGAGTGTCTTACGATCGCCTTGTATATAATATTTTATCATTAAACCGCAGCGCGGCACAGACAGCTGCAATACGAACAATAATAATAATAATAATAATAATAATAATGATAATAATTACACATTATTAACAATTATATTATTATTACGGCTATTCCATGTTATATATTATATATTATTATTATTATTATTATTATATACATATGGTATAATCTATATCACGGTGGCGGCGGTGGTGCGGCTCGCTCGGGTGTGTGATTGCAAATGGTAATAATAATAATAATAATAATAATAATAATAATAATAATAATAATAATAATATAATCGGTAATAATGTAACAATAATCGTAGCGCAATAATAATTATTATAGGTAGCGTAGTTAGAATAATAATAATATATTGTGTTAAACGACGGTGATTACCACGTGCGGTAACAGTACGGGTCAGATTACTGCAGAGTATAAAATGTTATACCTATACCGTGTATACACACGCACACACACACGCACATATACGTATATATATGGTACAGTATTATAAAATGTTAATTGAATTCGCGCAAGGTTACGCGTGTTACGGATCGGGAGAAAAACGGCCGTACGCAGAGATTTCTGTTTTCGAGTCGGCACGTCGACAACACTTTCCCATTATATTCCGACCGGTGACGGAAATCCGGAAAGGAAGGGGGTCTCCCCTCGCTCGTCAATACACGTCATTATGGGTACATGTTTGTGTCCACAAACGAACGTTTTAAATAATACGAAATATCTGCGCATAAACTGTTAGAATAGCGAAGGATTCGAACTGCAGGAGCATGCTCAGAAATTGGTCAACGTGAAAAGGGGGGTAGGGGGAGTTATGAAAAACGTGAAAAAGTAAAATCTCAGCGTAAAAATGGTTACTTAAAAATATACTTGAAAATTGAAATCGTCGAAAGGCGTGTCCAATTAATAACTGCTTACACGGTGCATATAGAAAATTAAATTTTGATATTCGTTTTCGAAGAGGTGTTTAGGGGTGTAAAAAGTGTATAATATTTTTGACTATCTAATATGTTGCACTGCCATTATTTTTGGTGGATAAATCTACTTTTGATTTAAAAATGGGAACCTATTTTGAAAGTTCCGTAAATCCCGTTAATACGTTCAATTTCCTTTGATCCGTTGACGAGATATTCTACTTTTTAAGTTTTTGATGTAACTTCCATCTGTAAATTAGATTTAAAACATGTTATGTTAATAACATAGACAACAAAAATCAACAAAAAAGGGACTTTAAATATCTTGATTTTTTTAGATTCTGAGTGGAGTATTATATATATATATATATTTTTTCTGAGGACAACTTGTCTACCAGTAATTTTACTCCGATTTAAAATTATAGCAATTTTTCTGAAAGAAAATCTGACTGGGGTAGTACTTTAAAGACGTAATTTTTTGATTTGCTCAAGAGTTTTTCCAATAAATGGTGTAAAAAAGGGAAAACTGGGAAAAAACGTAGGAAAAACGGGAAAATAGATACAATATAAAAATAAACATTAAATAAATATTATTAAAGAAAATATATAATGCATATGACAAAGCAACACTAACAACTGAACTCCGCTCAGAATCGTTTCTTCGTTAGCAATTGTTTATCATTGCTTGCAGATATACATTAAATTTCCCAACTTCTCACTTCGTCTACGCGCGTCGTAGTCCGTCTTATTTCTCGTGTACTTAGAAGCCAGAAAATTAATTTTTCAGGTTTTTAATTATATTTCAAACATTATTTTGTATACTTTCCCAATCTAAAATTAATTTGGACTACAATATTGTAAAACATACGAAATTATCCAAACCATGTTCATTAACACGTTTGCGTAATAATTTTAATTTCATTTTAAAAACATGAAAAAAAGCTGGGTCACACACCAATTCAACAGCAATTCAACTACTCGACAACTCTCAAGACATTAGGCGACTCTTACGCCGAAGACCACGTGACTTAGTATATAATTTTTAGACTGGGGCCAATTCACTACGAGTGAGATTCACACATGTTGTTTTTCTTTTATGTTGATACACCACAAGTATTTATGTACAATTGTACACCTTTTAAAAATAATGTTAAAGATCTTTGATCGTTATAATAAAAGCTTTCGGGCAGTTTAATAATAAAAAATAAAATGTTTAATGATTACATATTTGACAGTAATTTATTTATGTTTACTTTACAGTTTTGTATTTAATTCATTCAATAAAGTATTGCTTAATCGGTTAAAAATGAAATGTTAAAATCCATTTTTCAGTTTATAATGGTGATACCCAATTCCAGCGTACAAATATTTATTTTGTTTGATAAAATAAAAATCATAAAACGAATACTTTAAATAAATTTAAATTTGATTTATTACAATTTGAGATAAAAATTTAGAATTTTAAATACCACGTGAGAAATATTCGGGTGGCCGCAGAAAACAATATTACGCGAGCCTCTAGTTTCCGGCGCCTGGTATACAATATGTTAGATAATAAATTTAGAGCAAAGATATAGAAATATTTTCGTTTTACTGTAATGTTTTTCTTCTATACATGGAAAAATGTAGGAAAAACAGTAAAATAGGTATACTGCAATATTAAACAAATATTATTAAAGAAAATACATATGCCATTACTTTACCTTAATATGACATAATATGTATAGTTGACAAAGCAACACTATTAACCGAACTTGACTCAGAAAAGTTTTTCATTAGCAATGGTTAGTATTTGCATACAGATATCAATAAATTCTCCGTCTACTTTTTTAACTTCTTACATGCAACAGTGAATAACTTTTCTACCAGACAATTTTCTTCAATTTACAATAGTAGCATTTTTTCTGAAAGGAAATCGGATTGGGTAGATACTTTTGTGAGGTCTTTTTTTAATTTCCCCAGAACTTTTCCTAATTAATGAGAAAAGCCGGGAAAACATAGGGAAAACAGGAAAATTCTTGCAACAAATATTATTAAAGACAATGTTAAACATTGCATATATGTAATTATTTTACCATGATATGACATTGTTTATTGTTTATTTTTTATTTGTATGTTTGGCATATTATATATTGTTGAAAAAGCAACACCATCAACCGAACTCCGCTAAGAATCGTTTTTTCGTTAACATTGGTTTATCGTTGTCATACAGATGATATATATTAAAATATTAAATTCCCGTCTATATCCTTCCTACCTTTCCAACGTCCCACTTACAACAATCGCTGCAGCATCTGCAGTTGTTTACAAATCTGATATTCGATTCTTATTTTCTGAGAAAAATATCTGCTCTGATAATATATAAAATATCTCTGATCTCTGAATTAAGATTGAAGCATTAAACATTCGGGGTTTTCAACCGATACACCGATATCAACTTCTATAACGCACGGTTTTCGATCCCGTAAATCGGAACGTCGGGTATTGGTAAAAAGAGGAGAAGGGTATTTTGCGCCAATTTTATTACGTATAATTTGTGCCACCAATAGGTATATTTGAGTGCGTATGTAATTTGCGCCAACACATATAAATATAACATGTATTTCAAATCACATTTAAAAATTAATTTTGTTAATTTGCGCCAGGACAGAAAACGAAATGAAATATGTAATCCGCGCCACACTTTTTAACTTCAATTGTTGGAATTTACCAGCTGATAATAATTTACTGATATTGCATCGGTATAATATAATATATTGTTGCGTTCTACTAATAATAAATAGAGATAAAATCGATTACGTCTAATCAAAGTTTAATCTAATACAAATTATACATAATGTATGTATACTTATATACCTACATTTAATTATAATGATAATATTATTGATTTTTTTTTTCTGTTTTATTACCAACCGAAATTATATTAACTATTTAATAAACTTGATTGATCAATGATTAAAAATACAATATGTTAATTCGGTTTTAAAAAAAAATTGTTTAGCTATTTTAAAATGGCGCGAATCGCCAAAGTTAATATTTAGATGTGGCGCAAATTACATGCGGCCAAACAATATTATATTATAATAGAATGTTACGGGACGGGCCGACACCGCTTTTTACGGGCGTTTGTAGTTTTTGCCGAAAAGAACCTCTAAAAAAAATTATTCTAGCGCTCTATTATAATATTATATTGTTAATAATCATTTACGAAGAGCTGCAGTACTGTCTAAGTCACTACGTGGGAAACCCGACGTACTGACATTTATACGATACGTAAAAGACTGTAGTGGTCAGGACGTATACGGAGAGCAAACGGTATCGGGCCATACCGGTAACGGTATAACCGGATAGGGAGGCAGAGTGTATACGTAAAGGGGCACGAGAATGATGAGACGGAGTTGCAATCAGCGGCGCGGCCGGGAGGGTGTTTTGTGTGTGTGGACACAACACCCCCTCCCCCCCGCCCATAAAGCCGTGTTCAAGTAATTTAATGAACGGGTTAAAAAACGCGTTTTTTTTCCCCCGATGTACACACGTGACGCCCCCTTCGGGAAATCCCGGTCGCGGTGGCAGACCGGTCCGCGGACGGACAACAAAAAAAAAAAAAACGGAAGAGCCTGAGCTATTGGTCACCGGCGCAGGTCCTCGGTTGAGGCCGTTGACGACGTTTATGAGCCGCGCCTCGGAGTCTCACGGCGGACGCGAACGCCGCGACGCTTGAACGCTGAACGCACAACGTCCGACGGTAGGTTTAATTATTGTTATTATCATTGTTATTGTGATTATACGCTTCGCGGGCGGCCCGGCCGGCTATCACGGCGCGACACCGACACGAGCGACGGATACCGCGGCACGGCGTGCGCACGCGACGTTTGCAGCGGCCGCGTCCTTGTCAAGGCGACCGGTACGGCGGGCGGCCGCGGAATCTCGATCCGCGGTACGCGTTGTTAAGCTGCGTACCCGTAGGTACCGCGACATAATTCCCGCGTAAAATAAATAATAACAATAATAAAATACTCGCGCGCACTCGAGGTGCGTTAATAAAGGACAGAGAGAGAGAGAGAGAGAGAGAGAAAAAAAAACAACGTACGAACCCGTACGTAACGCGCGCATTAATAATATTATACGTACATGAAATAACGGCGGCGTCGGTGACCGCGAGGTTGACGAGTTTCCGCGCGCCGCACGGGGTTCGACGACGACGGGGTCAATGCTAAACGTCGTTGCTGTTGACGATGCCGTCGTCGTTGGTAACCGCCACCGCGCGGCGGCGACAAAAAAAAAAATAATAAAAAACCCCGACCGTCGAATGCAATTAAACCGGGCCGCCGCCGGTAATTGGCGAATGTTACGCGCGGTTTTATTTATTTATTTTATTATTATTATTTTTTTTTTTTATTATAACGCGCTCGCGTGTGCGCTTATAATACGTAATAAACGCATATATAAAAAAAAAAAAAATTCTCGGCCAGCGAAAATAATAATGAATCAAATAAAAAAAAAAAATAAATAACCCGACCGGCCCGAAATATCTCGCGAATAATAAGCGTAAAGGTAAAACGGCGCGGCCGCACCCACGTCTGTATAATCATATCCGCGTGATTATATCGCGTACGTGCACGCCACGCAGCCGCGCGTTATTCCGGAGCGCGCGTAGATCAGGGACGCGCGGCATCCGGCGTCCGCGAAAGTACCGACCGTGCGGCGGCGGTGGCCCAATCAAAAGAGGTTGACGGTCGCGGCCGCCGCGCCGTTAACGCGTCCGGCAGACTTTCGGCCGCCACGGCCGCCCGCGCGCAAATATTGTGCACGCATATGGGTACCCGCGCGCTGGACGCGAATCGCGATTTATTATCATTGCCGTCATCGCGTACCTGCGATGGCCGGGGTATTATACCGGTTTGCGGCGCGACCGTGCGCACTTTCCGGCGGCTATCGCGACCGCGCGATCGTGCGATGCGGCCACCACGGCGACCGTCCCGCCCTGTGGAGGATACGCGTATCCTCGGATCCTGATCACGGACCGAGGGGGCTTTCATTGTCGGGTAGTACGTGTGCGCTGTGCGCATTGCGCGTCACGGTCGTGATATTACCGCGGGGCTCGGAGAGTCGGGAGTAATTTGAACATAATACTACGCGAAACGAAATCCGATAATGACAGCGCAGCAGGTATTGAAAACAGACCGAAATCATTGGTAACGGACGGGCGAATCGGTCATACGTTCGGCGCCCATAATATCGTGTCTCTGTTTTAGCGATATAGCTAAGGAATGCTATTGGAAAAGAGTTCTAAAAGTCCCGAACGCCACGACAAATACTGTACGCCAATGTCTATAAATAGCACTGAAAGTTCTCAGTTACCGGAGCAGCTTTACGAGTAAAATTGTCACAAATGAATTTGTTGTTACATAATTCATATTGCCAATTTAAAAAACTACGTTTAGGCTAAAAAAAATGCACAAATTCACAACCTTACTGATAATATAATATTGTAAAAATATTATTATTAGCATTGTTATATTCATTATTCAATAAAATAAATGGTTCATTTTTATATGTTTTATATATCTATCATAGGCAACATTTCATTCATTTTTGGCGATATATTCCTTTTACTATTATCTGTTATACCTTATTTCAAAAATGTCTTTGGTGGTGCAAACATTGAAATCGCCGAATTTTCACTGCGTTTCTTAAAATTTTTGGCGGTGTTTCTTTTATTTTTTTTTTTGTTTTTTTGACACAATTGATTTATTTTATAAAACCTATATTGTCAAAGATAACATAAGATAAGATGGTAAGAAAATGATCCGTGGTGTAAGTACGTCGGGTTGTTTTCGACATTTAAATTTTTAAGCGGTTTTTTAAATTATGATATTTCACATATATTATAGATACTATTGGAACATTCTCAGCAAGAATCAAATTTGTTTCGTACTTCACTGAAAAACATAAAGTATTCACGAGTATTATATGCAGTCATCATATTGTACTACATGTTGTTGAGCAAAAATAAAAAAAAAGCATGCATATTTTGCTAATTTAGAGTTATAAGTGTTATAGGACACTAAATCGGGCACTTTATAGGCATATATTTTATCTATGTCAATAAAGTTGACGGCAAATGTTACTATGACGCCCTCTGAAGGCCGTTGGAGCTAATATCATAAGTACCTACGTTAAAAAAATACGGATATAGTTAGCAAGACGCGTGGGCCACTGTAATGAAGCCGAAGAGGTAGGACATAAAGGGGAATTTAATTTATACCTGTAACCAATGATTAACCATTAAGAACGAAAAATGATTCTGAGCGGAGTTCGGTTATAAAATATTTTGAAAGGCCGTAATATGTGTCAAGATTTTCGTCAAAATTTAATTTTAACTCTTATAAAAAAAAATTATTGTAAAATTTTTTTTTTTTTTTTTGTTGACCACTAAGTACAGCCCATGATGAACTTCCTGTCGAGTTTTAAGCATTTCTATTTTATCCACCTTTTGTTATTTTTAGATTATGCATAACTTTGATGATGATTTTTGAAAGCAAAACAGGTCCTACAAAATAAAAAAAAAACCACTAAATATAACAAAATATATTTATGTATATTTTATTATATTCTGAGTGGAGTGAATAGTTTTTACCTGTGTGCAACTTTTCTACCAGAAGACTTGTTCAGATTTGTATATGTAGCACTTTTTCTGAGAGGAAATCGATGTGAGAAGGTACTTTAGGGGATAATTTTTAGATTTTCTAAGGAGTTTTCATATCAAAATTTGAAAAACCGCATAAAAAAAATAGAGGAGAAATGGGAAAATGCACGAAATATATTACGATTCTTTTTTCTGTGCACAACTTTTCTACCAGCAATTTCGCTCCAACTTTTAATGATAGCAATATACTTTAAAGAAGTTATTTTTGATTTTCCCAAGAGTTTTCCCAGTAAATGTGAAAAACCGGCATAAAACATGGGAAAACCGAGAAAAAAGTTAGAAAACTGAGAAAATCGGTACAATATTAAGCAAATATTATTTAAGAAAATTTATATAACCTTTTTAATTATTTTACTATATAATGACATATATATTGTTGACAAAGCATCAACTGAACTCCGCTGAAGATCGTTTTTTCGTAAGCAATGGTTTATCATTTACTGGGAAAACTCTTGGGAAAAATTGCCTCCCTAAATTATCATCCCATTCAGATTTCCTTCCAAAAAAGTACTATCATTGTAAATCGGAACAAAATTCCTAGTAGAATAATTGTCCACAGAAAAAAAAAATCGTTATATTTTACTAATATATTCAGTACATTTTCCCGTTTTTTCCCATTTTTTTTTCGGTTCTTCACATTTGATGAGAAAACTTCTTAGAAAATCGAAAAATAACCTCCTTAAAGTACCACCCCAAGAAAATTTCCTTTCAGAAAAGGATCTACGTCGTATATAACGGAGTAAGGAAAGTTGGTGCGTTAAAAGGGTAATTTTTGGTTTTCCGAGGGGTTTTCAAAAGAATCGAGAAAACCCGGATAACAAAATTATTTCGCAAAAGTCAAAAACCTTGTCAGGCCATCCTCACCGTCACCCGCCCGCCATCCGTGTACTTTCGTGACCATTCTGTTTTAGTCCGTAATTATTATTATTTATTTACAATAATATCATCTTGTTTTCTGGGCATTTCGGTTTCATAATAACAATAATTTTGAATTAATAAATATAATAAAAACCACCGAATTATATAATGGACGTGTCTTGGAAATCACGAATATTGTCGCATACGGTTAAATCATGTACCGTATAACCCGAAGGTAACCACGACGGACTGCCGGGAAGGTATTGTGAAAAAAAAAAACCCCACCGCTGTCGGATCGAACACGAGGTATTTTAATTGTTTAGAATGTATACCTATCCGTAAACTCGGGAATTATAGATTATAGATTTAATTACCTTCGCCTGCGTTTATTTAATTTTTTTTCTATAGTGATCTGTTAATTATTACATTTCGTAGACACTTTTCAAAAATGTAGGAGTACACACTATTATTGCAGTATTAGCGCTGCGGCGCGTACATATTTATTTATTTTTCTAGGTTATATATTTTTTATTAAATATATTATTATTCATTACTTTTAGCTATTTAAATATTTTGTGTATATTTATATTTTTTTTTTTCAAATATTAACCTCCAAATATATTTTTTCCTTCTTTCATATTATAATATGTATATAAAAACGTTTATTCACTTTGGTAAGTATTTATTTATTTAATTTTTTTTAATTTTATATATATATATATATATACATAATAATTGGTATTAGATTGTAAAATTATCTACATACGAGTATATACTAATAAAATGATAATGGTGGTACACATTCAATATTTAAAATAGGTAATGAATTATGATTAATATTATATACTTATATATATTATAAATACCTATTGCGTTTTTAAAAACAGCGGTTTGCTCTGCAACGCGCGAAGGATGTCCGCTTTTTTTAAAATTCAATAAATTATTTCTACAATTGTTTATTACAATGTGTAGCAGTATAATATTAGGCGTGTTTTGGCAATGCAGTTTCGAGGATTGATAATCGATTGCACTTTTCGGCAACCAAGGTTCTATAAGGGAATCGAAAACAATAGCAGTGTTTAGGCGATGCAGTTTTCTACAGTAAACGGTTTGCTGCAATGTTTGCTATACTTGGTTACGATATCGTCAAAACGTTTTGTTTTTCTGTACAGTATTTTGCCAACGAATAAAGATGATCCTCTTAAAATGATGTCACACCTACGTGTGCTATCCCGGTCTAACAAACGGGCAATACAGCAAAATCGACCAAATGTAGACTGCGTAGAACTTGTTTGGTTTTGGTTTTGAGAGTAAAATCATTTATTGTGAAATTAAAAGAGAACAATATTCCAGAGACCAAAACGCGATGCGGTAATTATTCTAATTATTATTCCGAATATAACGTTCAATACATCAATACACTAAAAATCTACTTTCATCAAAATTTCCATGAAATTTCGAGAGGAGGGGGTTCTGACCACCACCCCCCTTTATACACGTGCCTGTGCGGGTATAACGTTCTTTTAATCGAAGACAGTTGACTTTTTGTCGATTCATACAACCATCAGGTTGTCTAAAAAAGCATTCAATTGTGAAACAAATTACATTTAGAGGAGGGGGGACGAATGACCCAAGCGGCAAAATTTTAATTGTTTCAGGGGCGGCAGTTTTATTGAGTGTATTAATTTTTATTTTTATCACAAAATGTATCATACTTAATAGCATCATTGATTAATAAATAGATTAATCTATGATTTTATTTTTATGAGTAATAGCAGCATAATTATTGAAAGTGCTGTTGTATAAAAGAACCACGAGTGATTTTATGTCGAGTACGGTCCCCTTTTGTATGTAAATTTTTCTACACTTTTTATTTTAAATTCATTTTTTATCTTCAAATTAATATCATTTATTTAACCAACCACAATATCCCTCCCATTTTATATACACAAACTCTAAAATGTTGTATTTTTTAAATTTTTTTCTAATTTTTACAATGCCATGACTTCATGAACTTTTCTTACTTCCATCATATTCTTGCTTATCATGATACTATAATATTATCATTAAAAATGAATAATAACAAAAATAACCAAATAGATTCATAGTGTTACCATTATAGTTACCTCGGTGCTCTATAAACTTGAGGCGTATTTATGGCGTATTTATGGGAGGAGTTTAGGGAGATATATCTCCCCTCATGAATCTATTATTTATATGACAATCCATTATTAAATTCAAATTTCTTTACTTTTTATTCAGAAAAATAATAACTTTGATGTGTCGGTATCTACCTCCAGTTAATGAGATATTGTAAGGTAATTTATAAAAAAAAAAAAACTTGAACGTATACACTATCTTGTTGAAAACGAAACCTATATTTAAACAACAAAAATATGAAGAAGATTAGATTAGTACTTATAAATAATAAATTGGTTAATAATAATTATTCATCTAAGTATACATAAAATCGTACGTTATTTACAAACATGTATTGATTAAAAATTGATTCTTCTTTTAGCCTGAGTACACGTTTTTCAATATGACACAATTTTCGAATTCAATATCTTCTTCCTTAGAATAGTCCTAAATACATTACTAATACGCCGATATAACATAATCTTATTACCTTTATAACTGTAAAATACCCGCCGCAGTACGATAAAATTTAAATAAAAGTGTATAAAATGTACTACATTATACCAACATTTATTTTATTTATTGTACAAATGTATATATTAAGAGGAAGTTATACCCTCATCTAATGTCTCAGTCCAACTACCGGGTAACATATAAAAACATGCTTACGCAGAATAAGTAAAACTAGCTTAATTTTGATTTTAGAGTAAAAGTATCAATTTTGAAATATATAGAGAACAATATTTCGAAGGGAATGTCATCGGTGTATTTTGAATAATGAACTATTAATAGTTACAGTTTAATTACAGTTACATTTAAAAAAGCAAAAAAATATAGATTTTCGTATCTTTTATATCGAACTGTATATTTTGAATAATACAAAAACATGAAAGTCCCTCCAAAATTTTGTTTTCTATATATTTCATAATCATTACTTTTACTCTAAAATCAAAATTAAACTAGTTTTACTTAATCTGCGTAAGCATTGTTCATGTATGTTACCCGGTGGTTGGACTGAGACAGTAGATGTAGGTATAACGTCCTTTTAAATATTCAGCTCACCTTCATAATAATGTACCTTTTTCAAAATGGAACCAATTCAGCATGTGGGGTATAAATTCGGGAATTCATTTGGGTACGCATTCGTCCCACGATGCTCTACCACTTGAAATAACTGTTGTTTTGTTTAATTATTTTGCTTGTAATTTGTAACAAATGAACTTTTAGGGGGGAAGAGTTAAGAATGATATAGCCCCGCTGACCACCTAGATTATTTATTACGTCCTATAACCATAGGAAATTCATATACGTAATAATAATATCTTTACCTATTTTCAATGGAATTTCTTCAGCAACAGTATTGAACTGTAAAAATTGTATTATACTTGTATACAACACGTTGCTTCTATAGTAGTGATGTTGAAGTAAAACATGAGTATATTTACGATAGTGTTTATTGACACTGAAAAAACATGCATGAGAAGAGAAACGTACGTTTCGGCGCGAGGAAGAACTCTGGCGTGAAAAAGATTAGGCCGGGAAGTATTTACGGAGAAAAGGTGGGAGAGTATATTTTGTCATCCGGCTGTCAATATCGTTATTATTATCAAATTATCAAATATAAATTAAATTCAAGAACTAATTAAATCTAATGATGGTGTCTATAATATAATATAACTAGCTCATGCTAAAATCATGATATATATAACATTGTATATATTATTTGAAATTATTATGCCTCTACTCTACAGTTAATACATTTTTTAAAATTTTTTTAGTGACAGGAAATTCAAATTTAAATTGCAAAATTTGACTATAACTTAAAAAAAAAAATTTAAAAAAGCCATTTTATAATATAGATTTTTAGAAAATTTTTGATGGTTGAAACTTCTGTTTAGGTGTGGTATATATTTTCTACAATTGTTTTGAATTTTTTGCAAATATGAATATTATTGTGATTTATAATCTATATTATACAGAGTGTATCAGAAAAGACTGGCCAACTCAACGGATTGTGGCTCTATATGTGGCTATAAGAATTGGTTTTTTGGAATTTTTGTTTTCTTATCAAAACTTTGATTTTACCCGTTTTATTTTAAAAATACCCATACAAAATAAAAATAAACCATTCCAGAGAATTAATCGCAAAATTCTCCTACGAAATAAGGGGTCACTCGATTTTTTCCAAAAATAATCATTATCACTACTATTTTTGGCTTGTCATGTCCAAAATCGTAATTTTCGTGTGACGCATGAATTTGTATGTAAATTTGTCAGGGATTTAAATGGAATATTTATATTTTGGAATTATTTTGTATTTAAGCGTCAATTCAACGATCCTATCCGTAAAATACGACTTATTTGACTGTAAAAAAACATTAAAAAAAAAAATGCATAAATTCAGTTGTTTTTATTGAATTGTTTTATAATTAATTATTATCAGATAATAAAGAAATAATATATAAAGTAAATGTTCAATATGACCTCCGTGTACTTCAATACATTTAATTGCAATTTAAATTAATTTATGGTTTAATTTAGGGCCAGTTGTACCAGTTAATCTTAATGGGGGAGTTGAAAGACGTGTTCGTAATACCCGAAATGAGGAAAGAGTTCTTAATATTGTTCGTGTAGATTCCGAAACTAGCTGTCGGCGTATTTCAGCAAGAAGAGGATTATTTATAATGAGTGTGTGGAGGATATTAAATGATAATAATTTACACCCCTATCATAGACAAAGAGTACAGGAGTTGCTGCCACGTGATAATATCGCCAGACTAAATTTCGCAACCGATATGATAAATCGAAGAACGGAAAATCCAAATTTTTTTTCGAACATCTTATTAACCGACGAGGCTGGTTTCACAAAAGATGGTATTTTCAACCAGCATAATTCTCATTTATGGGCTGAAGAAAATCCACATGCTATACGAATAGGAAGATCACAGTACAAATTTAGTATAAATATTTGGTGCGGTATTATTGGAAATTATTTGTTGGGACCTCATGTTTTACCACCTAGGTTAAATGGACGCGATTTTCAAAATTGTCTTATGTACACTTTACCCATAACATTAGAAAATATTCCTAATGAAGAACAGGAAACAATGGGGTTTATGTTAGATAGAGCCCCATCTCATCACACGATAGAGGTCAGAGAGCAACTCCATTATTTATTTCTTGGTCGCATTATTGGAAGACATGCGGGTAACAATGCTATAATTCATCCAGATATAATATGACCACCCCGAAATCCTGACTTCAACCCATGTGACTTTTTTCTATGGGGGTACATGAAGGAGCAGGTTTATGATTGAGAACTAACTAGTAGGGAGCAACTTAATGAGCGAATAAATTATGCTGCAGAAAAAATTATGCGAACTCCAGAACTAATTGAAAATGTTTGGAGGTCATTCCATGAACGACTTTTAAAATGTATTGAAGCACACGAAGGTCACATTGAACATTTACTTTAAACATTATTTCTTTGATATCTGATAATAATTTATTATAAAACAATTCAATAAAAACAACTGAATTTATGCATTTTTTTTAAATGTTTTTTACAGTCAAATGAGTCGTATTTTACGGATAGGATCGTTAAATTGACGCTTAAATACAAAATAATTTATTCCATTGAAATACCTGACAAATTTACATACAAATTCATGTGTCACACAAAAATTACGATTTTGGACATGATAAGCCAAAAATAGCGGTGATAATGATTATTTTTGGAAAAAATCGAGTGACCCCTTATTTCGTAAGAGAATTTTGCGATAAATTCTCTGGAATGATTTATTTTTATTTTGTATGGGTATTTTACAAATAAAACGAGTAAAACCAAAGTTTTGTTAAGAAAACAAATAATTCCAAAAAACCAATTCTTATAGCCACATATAGAGTCACAATCCGTAGAGTTGGCCAGTCTTTTCTGATACAGCCTGTATAATATTTACATTTGCCAAAACTTAAAAATATTGATTATAAAAAATAAATTCGATAACTTGACGAAAATTTCAACCACCAAAAATGTTCTGAAAATCTATTTTGAACTTTTTTTTTTAAGTTATAGTAAAATTATAAATTTTATTTCGGACTGTTAGATACCGTGGGCCCCTCTATATATGTACGTGTAAAACTCGATAAAACCGATAAAACTTAAAAAAAAAAAAAAAAATATTTACAAAAGTCAACTATCGAACATATTTTCATACACAAGGTACAAACGCGAATAATTAATGACGTATGCACCAATGGCGAATGTAATATAGAAGATAAATTTGTATTTTTCGAATTACCGCAAGCTGTTGCGAAATTTTGCGGTTTCGGTAAATCGCGCCGTTGTATAATATATAGGAACGGACGATGGGATATATTTTTCACATTTTAATTTATTTTTTAAGTATATCATTTTGTCGCGTGTAATTTTGGTTTTGCAAGTTTAAATGGCATAATATGCGCACGTATTATTTATTTTAAACACACGCTGTACTGCGAATTTAAACGTCTCAATAGTCACCGCGATGCACTTTTCGTTTGGCAAACAATGGTCAACATTGATCAACAAGTCGTTTTTATTATGTAGTAATTTAGCCGTTTAGTGATTATTAAGCCATTTAACATTACGCAATTTAGCAATAATATATGCTCAATATGTGTTATTTGCTTGAATTGAAAACTTCCCCGGGACCAATGCCGCGACCAATAGAGGGGGAGGTGTTTTGGGCGTTTGTGCACACTCCTCCATCCGTGTTTAAGAGTAACAAGACAAATTTATTATAAACCAGTGTTTTTTATTTTTAGCACGTAGACATACGTCATTATCACTCATGTTTAAAAACTCTTGGTCGCGCCGTCATCACTTATAAATGTATATGTCGGAGGCCGTATGGAAAATTGTTCTTTTTGCAAAAAGACTAGGCTCTTTATAACGGGGTAGCTATTAGCAAAAATGCTAACTTTTCATATGGCCTACGACAAACACATCAAAATATAAATATAAACATATACTTAGGTACATATAGATCAAAATATTTGCGCTAATAAAGATTCTAAAAATGAAGTGACCGTATGCGAAAATGACCAGATGAAAAAAATTCGGCAATTTTTTCCATGGCCGTTGTTAATTTAGTCATATCATATTATTACCTCTACGATTGTTACTATATTTATTATAACCATTTATCATTGCCATCATAAATTATGCTTTCAAAGTACAACATGCGGTAATAAAAAAATGTCAAATAATCAATTGTACAAAATAATCCCTCGTTATCCGTGGAGGTTACGTTCCATGCAATATTATTTATTCATTTTAATTCGCAAACAAACACACTACGCAATTACAAATTACAGACGTATAAAAAGTTTGCACGTCTTCTTTAAGCTATAACTAGTTAAACTGATTGTATATACAGAGTGTCACACGATGATCTTCCACTTGAAATAACTTATTTTTCACTTATTCAATATTTTTGATATATTTTCTCTTTAAATAATTAGTATGCCTTTGCGCTACAGTTTATATCTGAAAATGCGTACAAATGCGTATTACAAAGTCTGTGCGAATACATTCATTTTTTTTTTCGAGTCTAGTGTTTCAAATTGTGCCTACATATTGGAAAATACTTTTTATGCTTAAAAGCTAATAGTATAGGGTAACATTTGGTTGATCGAAATTGAGTAGGTGTTTGCAAAACTAAGTAATTTTTGTGTGGATAATTGAAACCATGAAACGCGATAGGGATCACTAGTGGCGTGTAGAAGTAGAAGTTTTAAAAGAAACCGAATATGTTGAATGTCGATTAAAAGTTAAGATCAACCAGTTCAGAGATGCCTTTAGTCGTGTATATATAATAAATATATACATCCATATGAATGGCTGACCTCAAATAGTCAGGATGGAGGCGCAGTGGAAGTTTTCCTTCCTCTTCATCTTCACCTACATCCGAATATGAAAGTCTATACTTAATAATAATTAATGTAGCTAAATAAGATTTTACTGTAAAATAAAAAATGATTTATAGGACATATTATAAAAATCCATGTTTTAGGCGGGTACTAATATTTTGGTTTTACCTCGAGTGTAGAAATTATTCGGCACGCCAATGGATAACTAGTGACTGCTAATGGACGGATATTTACGATTGCGGCGAATAAATTTATAATTTAATCCCGGGGCCACATTTTTCTTCCGGACATTTCAACTCCGAACCCTGATTACTAGTTTTATGACGACGTTTGTTTTTAAATTCCGAGTGGAAGAATCTATTGGATTTACTATGATATTGTGTATTTTTTCTGTCTGTAAACAACTTTTATCCTAGAAATCGTGCACCAATCTTTTTATCTCTTTTATAATCTTTTTCGAACAATCGTTGTTGTCGTGACAACGCAAGTTGTTGAAAAGCAATATTATAATGATCGAGTTCCGTACAGAATAGTTTTTTGTTAATAATGATTAATCGTGACGTACACAGATAAAAAATACGGACATACTTCGCACGACGGGTGGGCCACTATTTTAGGTGAGAAGTTGGGAAGGTAAGATATAAAGGGGAATTTAATGTATACTGTACGCAACGATTAATATTTGCTAACGGAAAACGATTCTGAGCAGAGTTCGGTTACACATATTTGAAAAGAAAAGAAGATTTTATAGATATTGATAAACATAACCAGAAACAAATTAATTTTACTGCGGTTTTTATATTGATAAATAAGTGGCTACTATATAATACATGCCACAGTTACATACAATTTGAATTTTCAAATATAATTTTGCGCACACGAGTTTTTCCAACGGTGGCTTCCATGGACGCCACGGTTATCTTATTCACGGAATTTTCTTCCAGGTATGCGCGTTAAAGGGTTAAACCAATAACTGAGCTCCGCTCAGAATCTAAAATTTAATTATCCCCTCCATACCGTACCTTCCCATCTTCCCATCCGCAACAGTGGCCGCACCCGTCCCTATAAGTGTCGGCTTTATCTTTATTTTTTTCGCTCGAGTCCTCTCGCCCCCGTCCTCTCCTTCGCAGTTCGGAAAACCACGGCACGCACGGCAGTTGTATGATACGCATTATAATAACCGAAGCCGGCGTTCGTGGGGAACGGGACGGTTATCGCACTCGGTATTCGATCGGTAATTTATGCGCGCGCGATATCGCACGGCAGCCTGACACTGGGTTAATTGCGCCGTTAATCTCGCGGCGTGTACGTGTATAATAATTTATTAATCTATAACACATTATAATAATAATATAACGTCGTCGTCGTCGTCGTCGTCGGCGATTATAATATTTCGTTCGGTGTGTACCAGGTGGTGATCCATTTTAATGGGTGCACTCATTATCTGGGAAAGTATACACTATTTTCCGGGATTTGTTTTCTAGAACATCCGAGAAACGAGCTTCGTTTTACATCTGCGTTATTTTTCGTCACCCTTATTTTCGGGGGTGAAACGACTACCTAATTTTGATTTTCAAACGGCAACCTGTATTCAAAATACCACAAACGGACGGAGTATTTGTTGAGACGAATTTTAGTGTTGACATTTTTGATTTCTTTCAAACCGTTGACGAGACGATTCGCCTTTTCGTGTTTTTGGTCGGAGGAGAGTATTGGTGCGTTATTAACACGCCGCGCGCCGTACCGCCACCAAAATGATAATCCGTCTACTGTCCACCAACCTAAACTTAAAAGTGGAATATCTCGTCAACGGATCGACGGAAATCGAAAATGTCAACACTGAAATTGTTTTAACGAATAATCCATCTGTTTATGGAATTTTCATTAGCTGGTTGCCGTTTGAAAATTAATAGTGGACAGTGGTTTTACCTCCGAAAAGCAACATAAACATACAAAATTGTAGAGCTGCCCGTATGCTTAGATATTCTTGAAGAAAAATTCCGAAAAAGTCAATACTTTCCGATATAACGAGTGTGTACCCAAATCAAATGTTATAATATAACCGATGCGATATTATACTATTTACGCACGCTAACATTTTCACTCCCGCGCTCCGCGTTTTTAAGTGGCGTGCGTACTGTGTGTGTGCGCGCGCGCGAGCAAAACGTTCCGTCAATTATCATCACGCGTCGCACATTATAATTTTATTACAACAATATCATTGCGTTGCGGTATTATCGCGCCGTTTTTTTTTTTTTTTTTTCCTCAATAATACACCGCGTTTGGGCGCCCGTCGTCGCCCGTCGAAATCGAATCGTATTTTATTATATAATCGGCTATTTAGCGATATTGTGACATGTCTTAAGAGGCGCAACATCGGTATATTATTTATCATAGTACCTAAATCGTATGTCATTTATTCGTTTGCACGCAGCGCACCAGCGAACAACAGGTGGCCCGGTCGTTCCGCGCGGGTCCCGTCGAACAACAACAATATTGATAATCGTAACCGTTCGCACGTTTACGGTCTCCGGCGCGCGCCCGCGTAATATTTATTTGTTTATTTATTATTTTTTTTTTTTCCGTCCATTCCGTTCGGCGAACTGAATGATAATAATTACGGGCACCCGCGGCCACCGAAAAATTACATACACGTACAATAATAATAATAATAATAATAATAATAATAATATAATACACCACGCGCTCACAAACACACACACACACACACACACACACACACACGTTATAAAGTGACCGGTCCGGTACCACGGTCATCATCCACGACCATACCGACGACGGCGACCTAACCGCCGCACCACCACCGCCGCCGCCGCCGCCGCCGCCGCCGCCGCTGCTACCACCACCACCGCCGTCGCTCTTGCACGCGTCGCGGCTGACGAAAGTTAGCCTTCCGACTCGCCGCCGCGCCAACTATATAGCCGCCGCTGCGCGTACGCGGACAGATCGTATAATAGGTATCTAGCTCTAAATCCGTCGTCTCGTCTCGTCCATTCATTCGTTTCATTCGGACGCGCGCCGCGCACACCACTATACAAATATAATTCAATATCACATTTGTGTCGTATAAAATAACGACCGAGCCGAAACCGTCGCACACACGTCTCCGAGCCGCCGACGACGACCACAATACACGCACGCATACGGGGCGACCGCACGTGACGAAGACACCGACCGACCGACCGACCGAACGACGGACACCACCGGCAGCGACGACGGACGCCACTGTCAACGACGACGACGACGACGACGACGACGACGACGACGGTCACGGCGCCGCGACCGCACGGCCATCAGCGAATATCCCGCCGCCGAAAGGTACGTGTGTTCCGCTTTGATACCCGCGCGTCCCGGACCCGTCGCGTTGTTTCGCGATTTTTTTTTCATTTTTTCATTTTTATTATTGTTATTATTATCGTTTTACCGGTTGTCGCGCACGTTGTAGGCGTAACAGTTGTACAGGACCGCGTGAATCGAATACCGACCGCCATGTATATAATATGTTTTTGTGAGGGCGCCTTCCACCCCTCCCCCGTATATTTATATATAGTCATCGAGGTTGGTTTCGGTTTTTTTTATTTTTTTTTCCGCCCCGACCCCGTCAACGAAACGGGGTCGACGGTTAGGTTAAGGTTCGCGCGAACAATGCAGAAAACACGTATATTTTATAGCATTTACAGCATAACATTATAAGAGACCGGCGTATTAACGCGGGCGTATACGGCGACGGATTTTCGACGTTCTCCCGCGAGGGGTCTCGGAAATCCGTTCGTAACGATATTCCAAAGATGTTTTTTAATAAGCGTCCATTTTCAGACGACATTCCATCGAAATCGTATCTGTGTCTAGGAGGGGGGAGGGAGAGGTGAACGGGTCGTAAATCAGCCACTGCTGGTGTAAACCGAAAAGGGATTTTGACAATCGAAGCCATCGTCCGGGTGCGTAAACGAACGTGCGAAAACGTGAAATTCTATCGCTGTGTGGCGCCGCCGTCAACAATGTCAACTTTGCACGTTGCTGCACGTCTGTGGCCGGTCCCGCGAGAGTTCGCGGTCATTTTCAGAGGGGTGTAAGGGAGAGGCGTATGGGAGAGACGTGGACGACAAAGAAGATAACAAATTCGTTATCCCCGGTCAAGTACCGTAACAAACGCGATGGCACGCATTATTGTACAACACTGTCCGCCACAGTGTGCCGAAATACACCGGAATCCATACTCGGTCGAATCGGTTTCGTTCTTTCGTAAAAATTCGTCATTCGAGTAGATCACGTCTTCTCGGTTTTGCGTGCGCTTTACGATAGGCTTTGTACGGATCCACCGTCTCGGTGTCTGTCGGGTGTTTTTTTCTTTCTGAAAACCGAATTCACTATAACTTTCAACGTTCGACAGTTTACCGGTTTCCTTTTCCGCTGCCCGTAAAATTCGCTATACTTGTATCGAACGTACGTCAATCAAATACACGAATCGATACGGGAATCCGCGGCGGAGTTTCTAAAACGTTAAAGCTATGCGCGACACGGACGAGAGTGCCGTGTGTCGCGATCTTAATAGTTTGCCCGTCGCAGAATATCGTCGGCCGCGATCGCAATCGCGTTCGACACAATAAAACAGTATAATGCGCCTACGGTCGTTCATAATAACAATACTTATGCGTTTCCAATAGTGGTTTTATAATTTACAATTAAAAACCGAACAATTATATCAACGGCACTGTAACGGTTAATATCATAATAAGTTACCGGGGCGTTGGAAAGTACACTCGAAAGTAAAAGTATGTATGCGTTTGTTAATTGTGTGTGAATTCTGGGATTGTGGTAACTGCAGGTATAGTTCAGTTTACATAGCTTTATCGCATATGGTTGAATTTTGAACAACAGCATGAAAAAAAGCCCCGCTCAATTGATTTATAAGGTGACGAGAAATTTCGTTTAAATATTATGAAAGTATTTAAAAGTATCTGTAAATACTTTTTTTACCCAGTTTATTTCAAATACTTTTGAAAATAGGTATCAGTATCTGTACTTGGACATAAAGTATCTTTTACATGACCAGAAAGCCTCGGCCCAACTTTTTTTTTTAAAAATTAAGTGTAGAACTGCTTCATTTCGGGGGCTAAGTTCGGCTGCCAAACCGAACGAACACAGGAATAAAAACCTATGCTACCAATAATATCGGAAATAAAACGGGCTGTTTATAGTTACTGGGCGGTTCTCTTGAAATGTATTTCACCCGACTACATATTTAGGACTCTGGCGCTATTGCCTACACGCGTATGAATTTAAGATATGAAGCTAATAACAGGGTATTCCGTTTTAGATTGCCGATTAACTCACTAAGCCCGTTGTACAAAAAAAAACGTTCTATATTATCCACCTTAAAATACATCGAATATCGGTAATACGCGAAAAACATTTATACGATTGAATACTCGATAATCGGATAACTGTTGTACGCGTGCGAATAGATTATGGGTAGGTATAGTTTGGTGCAAACTGCCGACGAGATCGATCGAAAAATTAGATAGGTACGGCAACCGACTCGGTATCAAACAAATAGGATCGGGAACCAATTCGGTATCAGCCGCGGCCGTGCTAACACTGCGTCACGTTTAGCGCCTAAAACCGAAAACTGCGGCGCATTCGGAGCCCTAGGGCAGTCGCCCCGTTTGTCCCTCTTCTTTCACCTTAGCACGGTCCGTTATTTAAAACGGACACCCCCACCACCACCCCACCCCGTAACAGAAATACCTGTACGTACTCGGTTTCCACTCGTCCTTGCAGTAAACAATACAACAGGAACAATAACGATATCGCGTGTAGCGCAACCTATAACCTAACCACGTACTTCACCGACTGGCGTGACGTAAATCCGGATTATCGGTTAATCCGAAAAACGCGGATTTAAATAGTCCGAGTTTTTTTTTTTTTTCGTTACGGTTTTACCACGGTAAACGGCGAAGAGTTTTTTTCAAACAAATATTCGCGCGCCGAGAGAACCCCGGATTTGCGAACTACGGATTTTTCCCGCCGCACTAATTTCGTAAGCTGCGCGAGGTCGCTGATTGCGCGTGCCGACATAAAATTGTTGTCATCGTAACCATTAGTATAATATATTATTAACCGTTTCGTAATAATATATTATCGTGTCGCCCGTGCGCAGTCCGTTGGTGGAAATCGCTGGGAGGGGGGGGGGTGATCGAGGGATTTATGCCCGTTCAAAACTCATAAATAACGGAGAAACTAGTCCCCTCCAAATTACCAATTTAACCCCACAATCACCACACCACCCACCCCCTCACAATTTCCGCCAACGGTGAGCATACGGTGTGGCAATATGCGCATCGTCCGTTGATATTTTAATATCGACTGCACAGATGATAATTATTATTTTCTCAGCGTGCGCCCGTCTGTACTGTAACAACGGCACGCGTCGGACGTAAACTGTCGATTTTCGTTACCGCATATCCGTAATATTGTGTAGAAAACCGTCGCCGTTTTCGTAACGACAGCGATAATCGGGTCCAACGAGAGAGGAGGGTGGTCAGCCGGGGCTGCAGCCCTATAGTCCGACCAAAGTAACCGGGTCCTATATTTTTCCCAATGTTCACAATATTAATACGAAAATTGTTTGTGTTTTTGATTTCACTTTGATAAACGAATATACTGCACAATATTATATCGAAAATCGAATGTTGGCAATATAATAATTACTTTGTACCGTAATACGCGGTGTGTTGGTCACAATACGGTTTTTTCGCTTTTGAATACATTCAACCGTAAACGCTCTTACGCATACGTCATACGCATTCTAAAGGATTGGACGTTAGCGCGAAGAGTTTGATATTCGACATTATATATTTGAAGGGTTCGTCGGGGCCCTCGGTTTCTCCCCACGGTCCTCGCTAATTATCGCATTGTTTTCATTATATATACTCACGGGCGTGCCTGACGGGGGTAATACGAGCCACCTGCCCCCCTCCCCCCCGGACTTCGAAATTTCAAAATTAATTATATTTCAAGTATTTTTCGCTGTTTGCTTTTATTATGCTCCTCCCCTCCGATAGATGATTTTCTGTTGGCGCCCGTGTACATAATAGATACCTACTCTGCATACTATTATGATAATAATATATTATAGGCGGTTAATGGACGACAGAGGTGACGTAAAACTCGTAGGCTGCTTTCGTTAAAAGTTGTTTTATCGTAGCTATTATACGTAGGTACGTGTAAAAAAAACAACATATTTATGTATATATATATATGTGTATTTTATTCGTGTGACGTAAAAATTTCGGTGATTTTCGACCGGTATAGGTAGGTTTTTTTTCCCTTCTATATAGGCTCGAAACGGGTGCGCCGCGATGCAGTTTTTCGTAAACGCACATACCTATATAGGCGCGCGCACGGTGAATACCATTAATTGTGCAACTGTTACTTGTACAGGCTGATAATCGTTTTTCTGTCTGGCACGGTCGTTTCGCGTCGCCGCTATATTACCCGTTCCCCTCCGTATACTGCATCGTACCGATAATGTAGTGCGTTGTATTATGCCTAACCGTCGTATTTTTTTAATTTTTTTTTTTTTTCTTAAACGCGGTTTCGCTCGTGTGTAATACGTATTAGAGGCCGCCTATTAGATGGCACCCGACACGCGCAAACGGCGCCGGCAGCGGCCGCAGGTGTCACCGTCGTCGCCGCCGCCGTCAGCGCGGAGAGAAAACGACTTTTACGCGCGGAGATCGTGTTATCGACAGCCAAATACACAAAACACGGTTGCGCACCGATAAAAAAAAAAAAGAAAACCACGAACGCTGAATTTTAGAATATTATATTATCATTACAAAAATAATAGCCGCGACCCAGTCAAACCGTTTATAATTTATGATAATACGTCGTAGGCATCGAAATGTACAGTTGAATCGAGCGTTTTATACTAAACGGTCCAGGAAAATCATTTTTTTCTTCTTCTTCTACTTCTTCGCTGGCGTTGACGGCTCTATTAGAGACTTTGTCGCTACTTCGCTCCGTTTTTCTCACGATCCGCGAACAAATTTCCTTCTATGGTTGCATTCCCAGAGCTTTAAGATTCTGTTCTACGCCTAGCCACCTCTACTACTTCCTCGGACTGCCACGAGGTCTTTTACATTCCGCGATTGATCTGTCGGTTTCTTCATCGCTCATTTTCATAATTATATCAATTATGGCCCGATCGCTGCATAATTTGTCATTTTATGTAACTATAGAGACTGGTGCTAAGCCCAGTTCTTAACTGGTTAATTGTTTCGTTTATTATCCTCCATAATGTATATTTTCAAAAGACCTACATCGTCTTATTGTCACAGTTTTCGATGTCCGTACTTTATATCCATATAAGTGAGAGTAGGTCTAATTATTGCCGTGTGCGTTCTGGTTTTTTTTCCTTAGATAGACGTTTGGATTTGAGGAATTTGGACAGTGCAAAAGTAACTCTTCCTGCCTTTGCTATCCTCACATTAACCTCACGTGACCATTCGTTTTTTGTACTGACCAGTATTCCTAAGTATTGACATTTTTTAATTTGTTCAAAAGCTATTATTAGCTTTTGTAGCTATTAGTTTTGGTATGGTTCTCCGTCGAGAGGCTCTATTATTTTTGTGTGTTCTACATTAGTTCGTAATCCAACTTTTTCTGTGGCCCTTTCGAGAGCCGTGGTTAAATCTAAAGCAACCAGCCGTGATTCATTAGGGATATTCAGATCATCCACTTAACCTAGAATCTTCACTCGGTGATCATTGACCGTTATCCTACTTGTTTCAATTTGCATCATTCTCACTGTTTTGTCTAACGCTAAATTAAACAGAAGCGAGTATAGTGCTTCATCTTGTTTTGAGCCGGTTTATTCTGTGAAAGCCTCAGATAATGTGCTGTCAACCCTTACCTGGTATTTAGTTCCTTCCATACACATTTTGGTAAGTGTCACAAGCTTATTAGATATTCAAAATTCTTCCATAATATTATAGAGACTTTCTCTATATATGCTATCATACGCTTTTCATTAAGTCCACAAATATATGCAAAAAAAGTTAACGGTATTCATATTTTTTCTCAAAAATTTATCTGACTATCGAGAGTTGTTTCACTATTGACTTACCTTTGCGGAAACCGCATAGCAAATAAAGAATCAAATAAATCAAATAATTAAATTTATATACGATTTTATTATACGCCTAAACATTTAACTAATGCCTATAGACACTAACTAAATGTTTATTTCAAGCCGGACAAATAATACAAATGAAACGTTGTTATATTGTTTTAAAATTTAAACTAAACTTTTATATTAAATTATTCAACCCAACAGTGTAAAACTATAATTTCCATAGGTTTTTACCTTTGAAAAATTACATACGTTGTTGTATGAGAACCTACTATCTATAAAATATGATTTCAAATAACGATTTGGAAGATAGTAACGTACTCGAAGACACATTTGTATCCATGCGTGAAGCTGTAGCAAGCTTATCAAATTTCAACGACTGAGGTTTTGTTAAATGTCACCGTCAAACAGAAAATTGACAATGTTAAACCGGTAGATAACGAAAATGTATAATTTTAATAAAACTTTATATTTGTATTTTATACTCGCACCATCCCTAATTTATTAGTTACTAATTAGTAACTACCTATATTTATTTATAATTTAAATTTAAAAACAATAGTACCTATAAGAACACGAAATAATAACATTTCATATATCTACGAATTTTAAATATCAATAAATTATACATCATTTTCAATAGATTAACAATAAATAAATAATCAGAAAATATAGTTTAAAATAATATAAAAACGTTTAATTTTTATTATTTGAAATAGACATTTAGTTATGAAATATAGAAATAGACGTATAATTATTTGTAAATACCGATATTCAGTTTCATATAGTATATTTATGAAAAAAAAACAAATTATACTTTCAGTTTTGAAAATTTTGAGCTCAAGGCACTGGAAACTTAAAAATATCGAACACAACGAAAGTTCAGTACGAGGAATAAAAAATTTGGAGATATGTTTTTCCCTTGACCTTTTTTCACTATATCCATTATTTATATGATAAATATTTTTAAATTATTAAATAATTATTAACCCACACCTATAATTAGGTATTCGATATCAATGATAACTTTATGATAGATTGAATTATAAATCTCTTAAACAGCAAAAATATGTATACCTTTTTTTTAGCCCAGGTACACGTTACACAATTATATGATACAGTTATTATCGAATTCAATTATTTCTCACCTTGGCAAAGTCCTGAATACGCCAATACAAAAGTTATTTGAAGCGTCAGATATTCGTGTTACACTCTGTACATGGTTGGTTACGTAACAAAAACTCGTAAGTCGATTTTAACAAATTTTGCGAAACTGCTATTAAGAAAACTGATAAAACAAAAAAAAGGGCCTCTTCAATGCGCCTATACTAAATATCAAAAATACTAAAAGATTTCTGGTAGAAAAGTTTACAACAACAACAAAAGCAAACGATTTGCGAGTGATTTTGCTGGCTAGTCGAAAATAAATATCTCCCAGAGATTTCTTTCATTATTTTTATTTTTTTGTTAATAATAGAACGGAAACGAACCGAAAACAATAGATAAAGTAAAGTTAATTGTTTTCTTTAAGATAACATAGGCAACAAGGAAATTCGAAAGCGGAAGTGCCAGAAACATCGGTGTTGCCGTGATAGGGTACAAGTAAATTAACTAGCGGTGACCACCGACGTTTAGATAAGATGCAATTAGACATTACGTTTCGTGGATTCCACGACAAACCTGCTTGTTTTCGGTAATATTGACAATAAACGGCGGAAATCTGATCTCGGCGCGCCCGCAATGTCTGTTGCTAGCTGTCGTGTTTGTTTCGCCGTTTAGTTAAACGGATGGACTGAATTTCTCTCTCATTAAAAAAAAAAAAAATAAACAAGAAAAGACAAAAAAGGTGGACGGCATGATTTTCGCCCAAATATGATAAACTAGAGTTTTCTTTTTTCGTCCAAATTAAATGCATACTTTTCGTCCGCTGTTTCACGTTCAACAGGAGTAAACAACGAATGCAATGTTATAAACCCATAAACCTATAACTTGGTCATTGGCGTATATGATTTTAGTTTATTTATTTTTTTTAAATCCGGTTTCGGTATACGATTGGTAAAAATTGGTTTACCGCGAATATTGGCGGAATTTATCTACGATTTTAATTAATTAAAAATCAATAATAAAATACGGCCCCTCGCGGTGCACTCTGGACATCACTGAATAGTTTTATTGAATTAGATCGTATGAAAATACTTAAGAAGTAGTCACAATAAATGTAAAACATGAATGTTGAACGTGAAACCGCGGGCGAAATGAGGAAACTAATTGATCATATTTGGACGAAAGGAACACGTTTGTTGAACGAGTAAAGGCGGACGATTTTCATGGGTGACAATGGTTTAATGCCTTCCCGCTTTCCTCAATCTATTATACATTTCATTGTTTGTGACAATAACATCAAAGGGAATTTCAACGACTATTGGAGTTTTTCGTTGATAGATCCGACGCCGGACCTCGCGAAACCCGTCATAATCGCAATCGGTTTTTTTTTTTTTTTAATAAAACATGACGCCACTTTTGCCTTTCGGTGGCAAGCGTATTTCGGTGTTCACTGTCCAATAAAAATGTCTTGAGAGCAGCAATGTTTGACTTTATCTGAATCTTTATTAGCTGGCTCCAGCTGAAAGGGCGTATGTTCAAATTTTAAAATTGATTTAAGGTACACAAAAATACTCGAGGTTAGGTTAAGTTGCGCTGGAATAAAAAAACCAAAAACAAATTTCGCGTTAATAATAAATTGTAAAATATTAGACGAATTTCTTCTGTGATTTTATAAATGCTATACAATGCTATTCAAAATTGACATAATGTTTCTTTCTGCATTTAGCGATTGTATTACAACTAGTATTAGTTAATAGTGTTTTTTTTTTTAACATATTTAATGTTTTCGAATAATTACCTAATTAATATATAGGTTATTGTTTTTTTAACAACAGAAATAGATAATGATTATGAAAATCGTTTCATTGACTACAGTATAATATTATAATACATAGGTACTTGCGCAGAATATTACACAGTTGTTATTTATTTTTTTTCCTAACGAATTTTTAATAAATATATATATTTACTGCAACTTTATTATGTAGGCACACTTAGTAATTTTTTTTATTTTCACTGTATAAATTACAAATATATTAAGAGAAAAAATTCCGATCTTCAAGCGATTAAAGAATGTGGATCGTGTTTCATATACACATGTCTTTATCACGCATTTCTCTAAGTATCTATACTTATATAATTGTAATAATAGAAATGAAAAAAAAAAAAAAATACCGAACATTGAACTTTGTTCTACAAATTGTTGTTCGGATCAAATGCGATTCGTAATCGCGAAAATTGAGGGAAAATATCGGTCGTTAGCTATTATACTGCATGCTGTCGTTCGGTAAACTGTGGCCGAATCGAAAACGTCTGTGGACCAAAGGCCCGGCCGGCACCGATAGGCACGGTACGACATGCACGTAAATGCCAGTCGAACGATTCGGACATTTCTACCATGACCGTTTTTGTATTTGACCATCACGATTGTACATATTATAATAACATTACGTTCGAAACGCGATAGGCAATAATTGTTACAAACACGATTTCGAATAATAATTGTTAATTGACTATTTAAATAGTGGACCGTGCGAGATGTATATTATTACGTACGATAAATTATGTCCAATGCCCGAACAATTATATACAGCTGGCGATAATTATAAAATATATAATTTCAAATGATTATAGGCGAGAGGTTTACACGAAACACTTATTTTCACTCCTGTTATATAATTTAATATTTTACCTTCCCAACTCACAAACCATAGCCTACCAAGTACAGTTTGCTTCTAATAATAATTGCCCGCCAAAGCGCAATTTGAAAACATTATTAAAATAATTGACGTGCGCCGCGGATATCGCATACAAATATAGAATCTACACAGCGGGTATGATTATCAGTGGCGGCTCGCAGTATTTTCACTTTAAATCACCGATACAATTTTCCACTCAGCCACCCATCCCAATCCAAAAATACCTTCCACCCTACCACAAATGTATTGGAATTTGTTAAATATCAATTAAATTTATCGAATTTCCGCAGTCTTATATTCTTTTAATGACTTGTTTTGTAAAAACATAATAATTTTTGTTTTATTTCTGAACGCCTACGACCCATCCATGCGGTTTTTTTCCGAATTGCCTAATTCAAATATACCTTCTTCGAGCCGCTACTGATAATTATTATATTGATATGAAAACGTTTTCCCGCGTTATCGTTATTTCCTCTCGTCGTTTCTGGTATTTCACGGACATTTTTGATTCGGCTATTATCACCGGCGAGATTCACTGCTGTAGTACCGGGTGATTCATTTAAGTGGATATACTCATTATCTCCGAAAGTATTAGCTTTTTTCGGAATTTGTTTTCTAAAACATTTAAGAAACAACCAGCTTTACAATGTCATATTTGTGTTATTTTTTGTGACCCTTATTTTTTTGGAGTAAAACCAGTACTTACTTTTGATTTTAACTAATACTCCATCTATTTATGGAATATTTACTATAAGTTGCCATTTGAAAATCAAAAATAGGTAGTGGTTTTACTCCAAAAAAATAAGGGTCACAAAAAATAACATTAATATAAAATTGTAGAGCTGGTTGTTTCTTAAATGTTCTAGAAAACAAATTCCGAAAACAGTAAATACTTTCCGAGATAATAAGTGCACCCACTTAAATTAATTACCTAGTATACTAATACTATACGTCCTGATTACTGTATAGTTATTATGCAACAAAAAAAAAAAAAGTTGACCATCGGAGTATATACATCACTGTACGCACGTCAGTCTACGAGTATATAACATTATATAAATACAATGTCAAACCCATCGTGCAATGCGAGTATAAACCCATTTAATTGCCCATTTCGAAACGTTAAATAATAATGTTTTAAAAAATTTAACAGTCGCAATTGAAAGTATTGTTTTTTTTTTTTTTTATATATATACATTTCTACGTGTATCGGTGTATGCAATTATTACCGTGATCACTGCCTCGCATGTGCGTTGTACAAGTACAATGAGTGTGACATTAGTGATGAAAAATAGACCGCCGACCGAAATCTCCATAGATTGAACATTTATTAATTATTGGCGCGATCGGAGACGGGTTTACACGTGTTTTTCCCGATTTCGTAAAATTTGAAAAAAAAAATTTTTTTTATGGATTTTTATAAGGACCATGTCAGGGCAATAAAACTTTTTCGCTAGAATCTATATCTATTTTTACGGATTAATGTATCATGGTGCGTGTTTTAGACGAAAAGCCGAGCAAAACCGTATAGAAATACTGCGGCTGGCGATTTCAAATTTGAAACTCGAATTTGATTCTCCAGGTTCTTTGCCGTAGATATAGGCGAGACCGGGAATGGGTGTCACAAAACTCAGTTCACAGGCAAAAATACTAACCATTGTTTACATCAACTAATACCATACATTCGTATATTGGTGTATATGACCACTAGTATTCGTCACTACATGATAACGGCGCCTGAGAACTGAGCTTTGTGGCAACCAACTGTTCAACTATGTAGGATAACTATATTTTTAAATTTAAATTCTCTTTAGCGCGAATATAAGATGCAAAATACTTCACAAAGTACGTTTTTGACAATCGTGTGAAATTTCATTTTTTTTTTGTTTTTGTTTATTTTATAGTACGGGTAGGAGACACGTTTTTAGTATGTATTTTGCTTAAAAACATGCCTTACGGTGTAAAATTTCACGCCGCGTACAGTGTTCCGATTTCACGGTTATTTTTTCTATTAGACTGAGAATTACGTCTTCTCACAAACCGCATTGAACTACAATTTTCGATATTTTCATCTCAAGCTTTAAAAAAAAAAACATTTACACTCTTTAATCTGACATCCACGTTATTCTGTATAATAAAGGCGAATTTCGGCTGAAGACATTTTCATCGATTCCGGGGTCGGACGTTATTAGGCTTAGACACTTCTAGCATTTGCATATTTTTTTTGAATTGTGTAAAAAGTAGCAGAGTCAAATAGAAATCCTGTTCATGTTACATAGAATCTGAATCCGATATTTTATTGCGCATATTTTTGAATATTTTAATGTTTTTTTTTCTGATTAAAGCATATATTAGCAGAACGCAGCTTCTAATGAGCGCTATAACCGTATAGCGATTATTTATGGTCGTTTATTACATTTTTTAAAGCATATTTGTACGATTTTTAGAGTTTAAAGTCCCTGGGCCCAATCATCATCAATCGTTTGTTCGACACGGAATACCGATCGTTATTATTGGTGTTTCGTTCGGATATCGGTAACATTGTTACCTGACCTAATCCGACCCGACCGTGTTTTCCGCACTTTCGTTTTCGTATCGGCGACGGCGTACAATATGTGTATGTTGTTGTGTTGCGCGTAGAAAAAAGAAAACCACCCCCGTTCAATCGGAATCTGACGGGCGGAAGCCACGGAAAACGCGCGCGACGTCGTGTACAATAACAGTGTCAACGGTCGGACCTCGTGGCAGCGGTAGGAATCGGGGATCGGGTAGGGGAACGGGGCTTTTGTATGCCCTTTTGTATGTCCCCTCTGACGTCCGACCGCCGCCACCGCCGCCGCCGCCGCCGCCGCTATTGCGCCTCCGATGTCGGTCGGAGATTTCGCGGTCAGGCTCACCCGCGCAGCGCCGGCCGAAGGACGACCCTCCCCCCCGCCCCACCCCGCCCGTCCGTCCGTCCGTCCGTCGGTCGACGGCGGCGGCGATAGTAATATATTACTATCGTAACGAGGATATTTAAAGATAAAAAGAAAGAAAACGAACCGCGTAGATACAATAATAATAATAATACGAAAAAATAATACTGTCGTCGTAATCGCGATGATGATAATTACATTATAAACGAGGTATATAATATTTATTGTATAAATAACGGACGAGCTTAATAGGCGGGCATACGCGGCGCACGCACACGCTGTATGCGTTACGGCCCATTATATTACTATCGTATATACGCGTGTTAAATAATCCGTAATAACGACACAGGTATATTATTATTATTATGTATACAAGTACGTGAATAATAATAATAATAATATTATACAGGTACATAGGTAGGTAGGTCGGTAGGTAGGTAGGTATATACCGCGACGACGACGACTCCTCGGCCGTGGACGTGGCGGCGACCGGCGGCGGCCGCGCGGAGAGGTGTCCTCGGCGACGGGCCAAGGCGAAATAATAATATTATTATAATATTATATTATCGTTATTATTATTATTATTATTATTACGGAGTAGGTACGCGTAACGATAATAATAATAATAATAATAATAATAACATTGTAGATATACCGGGATCGCGGTCGCGGTGTACGCCGGCCCGAAACCGTCACTGCGGTTGAACGGGCCGCCGCGCGCGCGCCGATGCCCTCGCTCGTTCGTGTGCGTTCCCCGGGACGGACGGCCGAGTGATTGTTGCCGCCGTCGCCGTCGTCGTATTAATAACATTGTTATTACAATACTACAATATAACGAAAACGAAGAAAAAAAAAAAAATTATAAAAAAACACCGACGGACGACGTAAAATATAAGTAAAACGCAAAAGACGGAATAATAATAATAATAATGGGCGGGTAAAAAACAAAAAACAACAATATAATATAGTAAATAAACAAAAAAAAAAAACTTCGTAAAAAGTCGTTTTCCGATATCGCGTGTAATAACAAAATAACATAATAACAATTTCACTATTATAACACAACACCGTATCGTAACGAAGGCGAACGGCCGTCACAATAGCTCGCGGATGTTTATGTTTTTTTTTTTCTCGCATGATATTATAACAATAACCCCGGGCCCTATTGTATCCTCGTATTTATTTACGAAACTAAATTTGTTGTCCGGTCCGATATTTAGATTTTGTCCACTCGAGTATAATCGTGCCTGCTAATAATTATTGCAGTTTATTTGTATTTTAAGAGGACTTTATAACCGGCACCTATTGTCTCGCAGTCGAACTGCTGACATGCAAAACCAACGCTTACGCGGAATAAAACGTAAAACACGTAAACATTTTGATTTTAGAATAAAAGTACCCATTATGAAATTGATAGAAATTTGATTGATTCGGAGGGAATAGCATAGCGTTTTTGTATTATTCGAAATATACTGCTCGATATATAAGATACAAAAACCTTTCTTTTTTTTTTCTTTTTTAAATAATCGTAATTCTTTTATTAGTTCATAATTCAAATAGCACCTATGACATTGCCTCCAAAATATTGTTCTCTGTACATTTCATAATAGGTACTTATACTCTGAAATCAAAATTAAACTAGTTTTACTTATTCTGCTTAAGCATTGTTTTTGCGTGTTACCCGGTTATAGTTGGACCAAGACAGTAGTTGCGGGTATAACGTCCTCTTAACATGAACACAAAACAAAATATGACAAGTATAATACTGTTGTTCAAGATATTTTAACATCTCCTTTAGGCTACTGCTCGTATTATTGGAGATGATTCGAGTTCCTAGAAATAAAATGAACAATAAATATAATATTACAAACTAAAACCTGTACGCCCGTGAATAAAGACGGACATAATTCGTGCGATTGGCTGTTGTAGGTGAGAACCCGGGAAAGGTATGGGTATAAAAAATAATTCGATTTTATATCCGTATACGTGACGATAAACCGTTGCTAACGAATAACAATTCGGAATTTTTTTTATACATTTTGCTCATAGATTTTCCCGTTCCCCCCTTCCAAATTATTAATGAAAACCCCCGAAAATTCGAAAAATGGCACCACCCCTAAAGTAGATACCATCCGTATAAAATTTCCTTTTCAAAACGATACTGCACGTCTTGATACATCGGAGTGAGATTTCTGGTAGAAAAGTTTTTTGCTGATAATAATATTTAACGTGTCGGTATGGACAAGATATATGAGAGCCTCGGGCACGACGGCGTCGTATTGCGTGTACACTAATCCCCCCTACCCCACGCCGGTGATAATCTTTTTTTCTCTACCTTTCGTTTAATTTTTTTATTACACGCGCTTTGCGAATTTTCCGCAATTTCCCTGCACGACAGTATCCGCATAGTTGCTGGTATATAATAATTAATATATTGCAGATATGACGTAATAATAATATTTTATTTGAAAGAGTACCTATATTTTTACCTTGATCAATTATAAGTATTGATCGAGACGTATTTCACTATAGTTACGTGTTCGGATTTTCTTTGTCTTACTTATTAGTGTCGCGTCCAGAACCCTTGGAGGGGCGAGTGGGGGGGGGGGCAACCCGATCAGTTACATATCACATATCGTACCTTTTTATATTATATAACATTATGTTTACAACAATCTTCTACTTTTTCTTTTTCTCCTTAGCCTTCATCCTTAACTTCCACTTGATCCGTGATTCCTCACACAAGCCCGGTTTAAGACATGCAGAGGTCCCAGAGCCAAAACGGGGATTTCAGTGAAAGACTAATAATGTGCAATTTTTAAAAACGGTTACTAATCAATATGTTTTAACAAAAGAAAAATAATAAATAGTGTAGACATCATAATATAGATTTCAATTCAAAAGCTTTATAGCTTTATAGCTTAATTATATACTTATGTATAATTTAAATAAATAAATATATTATTTTTAGCAGAGGTACCAGTAGTTTTTACTATATAATAATACGAATAATTCATCATCAGACAACGAAAAAATATTAAAATATCAAAGTTCAAAGTTCATAGTTAAATACATATACTATGTAAAAAACTTACTGTGGCAAAAACTGAGGCCCTGGGAGTCTGTTGGCCCGGAGGCTATAGCCCTCCCTGGATCCCACCTTAATCCATATCATTCTCTACAATCGCATCTAACCGCCTTTTTTTCGGTCTTCCTGTCACTCTCTTTCCTCTCTATGTCTGTTTGCATTACAATATTCTTACTGCGTCTGATTCGTCGACCAACTGGGTTTATTTTACCTACAAACAAAATAAGCATTGCTTACTGCCTTTAAAAAAACTTCGGTCCAAAAACGGCTGAGATTTAGAGGGGGAAAAATATATATACATACATAAAATATAATTATTTATACGGGTATAAATTATGTTTTGTAATTACCGTAGGTCGTTCACTCGTCCAACGGTTGGTGATGCGATTTATCGTTCGTTCCAATAACATTTAAACGCATTATATATATGAATGCAGAATACGTATTTTTATTTGTAATTTAATTTTTTTTTTTTTCAAGTTGCATACGATTATTGACAATTAATTACGCGGTAAAACGTTATAAATCGTATTTTGTATCCTGCCTCTTCTCCCGACGGGATACATCTCTATAGAGATAGATATTCAATACTTTCGGTACATTTGAATATTGTGACCATCCGACTTATTAGTGTACGGCCCGTCAAGTACTTAATCCGGCTATGGCGGCACGGATATACCTATTATAATATATTTGGCATTTTGGTGCTGTCGGCCCGTGAATTGTTCGTGATTGTGCATTATAATAATATCGTGGGCCGCGATAGGCTCGAAAACCTATTGTGACATGACTTATTCCTAACGATAAAGAATCGCCGACGATGGAAATCGAAAATCCGACGCCCCGGTAACAATAATGGAGTTCGGAAGCACCGGCGGCGACGGCTGCGGCATACGTATCTATTGTTACCAATATACGTGGGGGGGGGAAGTCTCCGTATATATTATTTTCACGGATTTCACCTTACAAAACACGCGCGCACATCCGCCAAAAACCGATTGCAATAATATTATACAGGTACCCGTTTATACCGCGATTTCGGACGATTATTATTATTTGAAAATAATACTTACTCGTATTACTGTTGTTTGACTGTCATAGAACAATAATTATATACGCAGATAATAGTGTTGACAATCGGCATGAGTATTATACTATTGGTACACGCGGTACATTCCGTATTAAGTACACAATATTATTAATTATAAAACGGCGTGGTATGAAAAAAAAAAAAAACGTCAGAATCGTTATTTTCATATCCCCCCCCCATCCCGTGTCGTTACTTTTGTACATACAGATAGGTATTTAAGCGTGCGGGCGCGATGCGTATCGGCTCTCGGCGACTAAGAGAATGTTTCAGAATACATCACAGGGCAATTTTCCCTTTTTATTCACTATTATTATTGGTTTTTTTTTTTTTAATAATAACAGATAATAACACTAACAATACAAAGTCCGGAAGTTCGTGTACACACGCACGCGTGTTTATAATGATTGCAGGTCTATACAATACGCGCCAATAGACTATAATATTCATAAAGTCGTATTATACAATGTATACGTACCTATATGCAATTATCACTCGTTTTTCGGACACCCAATATCATTAGCGACGGGCACTCGTATACTTTATTATGTCAGACTGGGAAAATTTTTCCGTGGGCCATATTTTTCCACCGTCTACAAGGCCGTAGCTGGAAGACAATTTCGTAAGGGGAGGCAGGGTCCTGACCTATGGGTGAGTGATGGAAAATATAGCCATGGTTGCCTAATACTGTTGCTTCCAAGTAGTGGCGGATACAGGTGTGGGGGAGCTTGATTCATCATCGTAAATGTACGCCTCATAGGAATGTTTAAAATTGTCCTGTCCTCCTCGTTATCTTGCCCTGAATCCGCCCCGGCTTGCTTCCAATTGCATGTATTACCGTTCAAGATCAAATATATCTGATGCAATCGACCTTCGATAAGGCAGATAATCGTGAATACCATTTCAAGCCGAGGGAGATGCATATTATAATAATCATGTTCCTATTTATTTAATCTTATTTCTATATTAATTGCGCGGTTTTTACGCAGTCAGATTTTTCCTTTTTTTTCTGTATGTATTTCGAAAAATCATACGAAATTTCCTCTAATCGGCATTCGACAGTCAGTGGGGTATCCGGTGGACAGAGGCATTCACACCCATCGTCCTCGCCCCGTACCTATTAATCATATTGCTGTAGTGAATAAAAACACCAGAACGTTCAAAACAAATATAAGTTATTCGGGTCAACCGCATTTTCCGGATATACCATCGGGCCATGCTGTTTCAGATGGTTTTTGACAGTTTGTATGTACAATTTTAATATTCGAAAAATGAGAGGCCCAGCGGCGTGTTGTGACTGCGGTAATAGGATTTATTTCTGAAGAGAGGGAGGGGAGGTGAACTTGTGCACGTGATTTTAGGATAATAAAGTATTATAAATAAGTGAAATATTAAATATTTATCATTAGGCCAATGGTGGCGGTCAAATGATTTTTTCACGGAATAGGAGATGAGGCTGATTATTTAACATTTTTAACGATTATAACATAATTTATAAACATAGAATTTATTTAAATTAAATAAATAGGTAACATAGGCGCAAAAAGTCCACATTTTTTTTTTTTGTGGGGGCTCAAATCTATAACGTTAATACAAAAAGGCTGGAGATACCCCGCCATATTCTTCAATCCTCACGTCACGGCTACACATACCCACACATAAAAGTACACAAAACAATATTACAATATATACTTGAAAAAAATTACGTGCGTTAAATGTAAACTGTTTATTGTTCACACGATGAGTTACGCATACGTTCTACCAAACACAAAGAGCGAAAATCCGATATTCTAAATAAACAACGGTCTTCGTTACTGCATATGGAAATTGGCACGTAAATCCATAGACAAAGTATAAGTCTACGCGTAAATATAGCGCAGAAAGCCTAAATTGTTATCAGATGAAACAAAAGGGTTTTTAGGACCATATATGCAACATGTTTGGGTACGAATGAATATAACGTGCTTGGACATATATACGAAAATAATATGTCAATGTTTGATAATTATTTGTCATAGTTTTAAAATTATTATTTATTTTAATGCTTACACGATGCTTATATTTTATATACTATTCGTTTTAATTTCGAGTTAAATTTGTGTACGATTTTTCAATCATTTTACCAATAAATGCAGAGGCGCCAGGTTTTGATAATGTTATGGAGAGGGCTCATTATTTTATAAAAATATATACAGTTTTACCTAAATCTTACTATATATTTCCTTTTTTTATTTAATTTAAATTGTTCGTTAAAAAATTACTAAAATATAATTATTTGTTGTTTTGTACATATATTTTAATAGTATTAGCATCATGAAAAATCACAAGACAAAAATTAAAAAATGCCAGGCACCAGTTAACTAGGAACCTGGTTGAATACCAAAATTTACACTTTTTCTCTGCTATCAATGTAAAAAAAAAATTCGATTATTTTTCTCAATTATTTTTTACATATAAAATTACTATTTTGAGGATGTACAAGACAAATTTTGATTTGTTTTTTATAAAATGAGAACCACGAGAGGCTGCAGCCTCAGGACCTCCCTGTACGCGATCATCATCTTTATCGAGTTAATAAATCATAAATCGTAAACTTTCAAGTCGGATATTTGTTATTTTTATGCAGATAGAGGTATTCTAACGTGTTATACGTTTATGCACCCAAACTGCCGGTTTTTCTGTTTATGGGGTTTTTTGTTATGGAGTAACGGAACCGTTACCGTTTTAAGCAGAGATTAAATCAATGATTAATATTGTGTACACTAGATTCAAGAATACCAAAATTTCTCAACAATTACCAAAATTTCCTGTAAGATTACTAAAAATTACCTTGGATTGCCGAACAATTGTACGCTAATTTTCCCATTAGTGATTTGTCCTCTGATCTTAACCGTGTGTTTATCGTAATATATTTCTCGCGCGTCATAGGTTTTTATACGATTATTGCACGATTTTAAAGTTGCTTTTTGTTTTTAATAATATTATTAATGCGTATTTTCGTTTAATTTCTAAACACGAAAAGTAGTGTTGATTGTACGAAATTTTGAACCAGGCGAACATTTAAGAGGAGGGGTGTAATTTGGTCATTCCTAAGCAACCCCCTTCCCCGGCTCCTCTATTTGCACCTAGGCAATATCGATCAGGCGCAATCCAACACGTATTAATTCGTTTGTTTCGTGTAAACGGCGATCAACAAAAAAAAAAAATAAAATCACCCGCGTCACGCGCGTATTGCTAAATTGCTCGATACCTAAATAAGACATAGGTGTTGATAACAATATAATAATATAGACGTGCGCACGAGGGGGGAAGGGCAGGGTTGGCAGCTGCTTCTCCTGCGGGCTAAATTTTTCTTTCAAAAACTGTGAAATTTCAATTACTCTACTATACATTTTTAATCAAATCAACGAAACGCAAAATTAAAATACTTCCATCGCTAATATCAATACTGTACTCGCTAAATAAACAAAATAATATTCAATTACATAATATATTAATATTATATAACATTTAATGATATATATTTTGCCCCCCTATGCCATCAAGGTCTGTGCACGCCTGTGGGTAACGTATACCCACCCACTCGAGATCCGATTTACAAAGTTACACGCGCCACACGCGAGGAATGCGCGATGTCGTCATAGCGCCGATTATGATACTATTTTTACAGCGCGAACACAATGACGGTGATTAGGTAGGTTAATATGAGGTACTCGCGGGGAAAGACGATTATTTTAATAATATTATTATTGTTTAGGAGAAAAAAAAAAATTATACGGTTGGGCGATAATAATATCAACGACGACGAAGGTTTTTGCCGTATAGCAGTAGAGTGGACAGTGGTAGGTACTGTTGTACACGGCCGCGTATAATTTGCCAATTACATGGGTATTATTATTGTTACAATAACGAGTACGATGACGACGACGACGATGATGATGATGATGATAATATCGTCGCCGTCGTCTTCGGATCGTGATAATCGATTATGTTGCTATTCTTAACATGATAGTGTTTCAGCGCGCGTGCGAGCGGTCACACTGTAGCAGTTGGCGTAGAAATAATTACGCACGACTAGTTAACGATCGTAATTAACTCGGCGACTTTTTACTCTAAACGGCGGTACGCCCGTTTACAACCTATAGAGCGACATTATTATTATAATATTATTATTATTTGCGTGTGCCCGTGCGCACAACACTGCGCTGCGTTGTACGGGCAACACTATTATGGAAATATAAAGGCACGCGGTGATAATGCTACGGTCATTACTCATTATCCGTATTATTATCGTAGAAAGAAAAAAAAATATCGTCCGATTTAATAACACCATTGGCAAGTATACCCACATTTGTGATATTACGCCTGGTTATTACCCGTGTATCGGTATTACACACAATAACAAATATAGGTATTTACCGTCCGATCGTTTTTATAATAATAATAATATAGAGAGCAGATTTTTTTTTAATGAAATAAACGTGTTCGTATACCGGATCCGGCGCCATCTGGTTTCAACCTCTCCTTTCCTCCTCACCCACCATTCGCTGCGTGACGTTCCATGTTTCACAAAATAACAGCCAATGATTCATTATACTCGTGTATTATGTACAATACTTAAGTCTTCCATAAATTTGCCATGTCTTAAGCGGCGAAGGCGGAGATATTTGATATTTTTTAGAGGGAAGGAAGGGCTAGTGTAGCCGGAGTCTCCGTGTATTTTGTTACTCAAACGTTTCGTAGAACACAAAAAAAAATTGATTTTGATGTTGAAAATCAGCTCCGTTAGCCGTAAGACTGGATTTTTATATAAAATACTAATTTCGGGAGGAATTTGGACGATTGTCTACCACCTCCACCGAAAACATTTCTACGATTTTTTTTATTTTACAATTTATAAATTCAAATATTCCTAGCTTACATTAAAAATCGTCTAAAACCGATTAAAATATCTATTTTAACCGTTGCGATAATTTTTTTTAAATTCAGAGCGTATTGAGGAATGTATTGGTTTTACATATTTTTAAACAATAATTTTTTTTTTCAGTGAACAACTTTTCTACCAGAAATTTTGCTCCAATTATCATTTGCAGTACTTTTTCTGAAATGATATTTAATTTGAATAGTACTTTGAAGGAGTTATTTTTTGATTTTCCAAGTGGTTTTTATACTAATTGGGAAAAACGGGAATATACACGTACATTCTGTACATAAAAGAAATTTAGCTCCGAATCAATTTTTGTTAGCAATAGTTTATCGATGCGTATACAGATATAATTTAAATTTCTCTCTATATCCTATCCTCTTAATTTCTCATCTACAACAGTGGCCCATCCATGTGAAACAAATAGTGAAAAATATAACATAGTTGTTTAAATTAAAAATAAGAACACATGCATTATGGTTTTTTATTAAAAAACTTACTTTATCGGTATAACTTGAAATAGGTAACTGTCCCCTTGTTTTATTTTTCAGTAGGTATTCTTTGCAAACAAACTATACTTATAAATTATAAAAAAATAAAGTTTGTACAATCGTATTTTCACTAAAATACATACATAATTCACGTCGGTATTACTTTCCGTTATAAATTTAAAAAATAATAAAAATGTTGTGAGAATATTTTTTGTAACCCAGAATCAAAGCTTGATTAACTAGTAGGCTCAAGTGCTCAATAGGCTACCAAGGGCGTTAACTTTGTACCTCCTATAAGCTCTATATAAGTGGCGTAGCGTGCGTGCACAGCATAAATTACACATCATAAATAAGCAAAACTATTATTTTTTTTTTTTATTGTTATATAGTATTTTATTTTTTTTAGAATATAAAATTGTGTATGGAAATTGTATAATCGAAAATATGATTGAACAAAACAAAAACTCATTACGCACTAAAAATTTTCGTCTAGATTAATTAATAGTCATTGTTATTATAACGACAACTCGCAGTGATATAGTCTTATTAAAAGTTACAACTATATTAACTATATTAACCTAACGACGAATTTCTTCGGTTTAATATTTATAATAATATATTATAAATATTTGAATTAAAATGTGTTGCTATGCCGCGCGATTTTACAACATTCAGAAATAATGGTAATTTAAATATTTTAAATCGACTGTAGCTTTCCAAAAAATTAATAATTTGTGGTTCCCTCCCAAATATCGTTGTTTTTTAGTATTATTATAGATGCTTTTACTCCAAAACCAAGTTCTAATTTGCGGTCTGCGTAAACATGGTTTTTACTATGTTACCTGTTATATTTGGATTGAAACAAGCATATACAGGCAGTAGTATGCCGAAGTAGGTTTTTTTCTGGCGATCGCCTCATGACTAAAATGAGTGAAAGCGAGTCACTAAATAGGTTGAATGTTGATTAAGATTAACTATCATGAAATCAGTAATGCCTTTAGTTTTGTGTATTACCTATACATATATTTATATTATTAATTGTCCTATATACGAATTGAAAAGAAATAATCTATGTTATGTAACTAAATATGGTCTTTGCTGTGAAAAAATTATTTTGTATGCCATATTATAAAAATGTATGTTTTGGGCGAGTGGGTCGCAAATTTTTTGTTTTGCCTCAAGCATAAAAAATGCTCATCACTGCATACGGTTACCATATCCTCCTAATGTTTGTACGTTATTTACGGATAACCTCACATCACCCGTCAGGAGAGCCACGTTAACATCGGCCTACAGGTAGCTACTTAAGCAGACTGCCGAGAATATTGTCCTCTCAAATCACTACGTATTCTTGTATGGTATTTAATCGATACTTCACTATACCTAACGCACATTTACCGTGTTTTTTTTTTTTAATCTCTCGAGTTTCGTTTAGGTTTTAGTAGGTATTGATATTCCATCGCTCCCCAAATACAGGTAATAAACAAAAAACACCCTTATCCATTATATCTACGTGCATTTATTTTATACAACGATGATGACGTTGAAAACATTTTACTGAAATTCATTGCTATGCAACGGGTACCAGGTATGGGGAGCTATAATAGTATAGGTACTCGTTTTAAAATACTCAAGTGCGTATATTTCTGTCTGTGTGATACAGTTTAAAATCACAATAACTATCTATTATTGTACCGATTTATTCAAAGTATGCACCGTGAAATCATCGCGTTAATTTGTTGATAATGTCCGATGATGTTAGATTCTGAGTGAAACGAGAAAATTAGCAGTTTAACTATACGGTGTGTTTATTTATTTATTTTTTTTATTTTTTTGTGTGCAAATAACATGTTTACCGGACATTTTGCTCCAATCAAAAACTTTATAGGGACTTTTTTGTGACGATTTTTAATCTTTATAGTCGATGCATCGAGAAGGTCATTATTTTTTTTATTTTCTTTGTGGTTTTTTCTCAATAAAGTGGTAATTTTTCAATATAATTTTCGTTGATTTCCTGGTTACCTTGGCGCAAACAATGGAAATAATACGGCTAATAATATAGGTAGTTATTCTGTTTAGAATCGTTTTTCATCAATAACATGAGATACAAAATAAAATCACTCGTATATCACCATCTATATTCTCGTGTCAGACTTACGCCTATCCTAAAACGGCAGTACGCCCGTTTACAGCTGCTGGTTAGGTTTTTTATTGTTCGATCTTTGGAAATCACGGATTTTCAAAATCCGTTCCCTAAATTAATACGTATACGGTGATGTTATTGTAAACGCCGCAATCGTAGAAAAAAAAAAAAAAACATATACTTATAACCGGCACGGAATCGTGTAAAATAATATGTATGTGTGTTAAGGTCGCGTCAATGCCACCGCCGTTAATATTCAATATGAGCACTGTGCCGCTATAATTTAATATTATAAGCACCGTCGCCGATAATTTAATAAGCCGCGAGCACCAGGAGGAGTGAATAATAACAAACGAATATTATCCTATTAAAAAAATATTATAACGTGACGTTCATTATTCATACATTCGGTTTTTTTTTTCCGTAGGTACAGTCACACGGGTTGACCGCGGGAGGTCGCGGGTACAGTGCGATACATTACCGCCGCGCGTTGTCGTATTATCTTGCCGTATTATTATCCAGCGTTCGAATCGGAAACATAAAACAGAAGAGGGGCTCTATTATGAGAATTAAAATTATAAAAAAAAAAATCCAGTGTCCCTCGCAATATTATTGAACTCGATCTAAAGTGGTCCCATACACGTAGTTCAATAGTATATCGATCGATATTTGTTATTGACGATAATATCGAATGTTGAAGACGCGTTCAATATATTGAGTCAATGACGAAATTATTTTGATATTTTTGGATAGATAGCGAATGATACTGTGCCATTTGTGGCACTTATTTATGTTCCGTCAGTTTTAAGTTTTTAAATGTGTCGGTTTATCGCATCGTGAATTATAAATCGCGTATCAAAATGACTTCTATTCAAGATTATTGTGATCACCCGGCATTATGGGAAGACGTGAAATGTAATGATTATAATGTGTGCAGAATAAAGAAAAATATGGCAAGAGCAATAGCAATAATCGCGTTCTCTTTACTAAACTGAGAAATATACAGTGACCCGTGAAAATATACCTATTACTTATTTTCGGAAGTAATAAAGATAAACAAATTTTTTTTTTTTTATACTCAGGACTATGAATAATTATATTGTGCTTAAATTTGTGTGTTTTAGTATTATTTTTATTATTTTCGAAAAATTTGAAGATTCGTGATTTTTATTCATTTTTTTAAATTTCAGAGAAAATTAAGTACCTATAATTACGCAGCAGGCTGTAATCGCATTCGCTAATTGATTATTATTATTATGGTTGATGGTTAAATTTTTTTCTCTAATAAAAAATTTTGTTTTTTTTTTTTGTTTTTACCGAAACATAAAAAACTAATTGAATTATAAATATATATAGTAATTATAAGTAATATATAAAAATAAGAACAGAATTTGATTATATTTATTATCTCTGGAGATATTTGTGGGTATCTCTGCAGCATTGATGAATATTATTGATCATATACGTGGCACAAAATTTAAAACATTTATTAATATAAATATTGAAATATTGATCAATAATTTGGAACCTTTGCACGAGGCGCTTAACTCGTATTTACCTATAGTAATTTCCGAAAAAAAAAAAAATATAAAACCAACAACAACAAACAATAATACTCCCGCAGAATTCGATTTTGCATATTATACACAATATATTTATTTATTTTGTTGTATTTATTTATACCTATAGGGTTGAGTATATTGTATACATATATATATATATATATATATATATATATACAGGAATGTATTAATAGGTATTTAATTGAATTTAATTGTTGACAATATTGTTTTTTATTTTCGTAAAAAATGTTACGGTCTTTAGATTTCATTTAAATTACTTACTGTACTACCTACGTGCGATGCAGATAATAATGACGCTAATAATAATACTACATTTTAGACCGAACGATAAAAATATAACTGAATATTTTCGGCATTTTAGAATTTAATATTTTATTCTAAAAAAAAAAAAAAAATTGTACAATATATTGAATATACCCCAGTTGATAATGCGTGTTTTTTTTAAAATATTATTATTTGAAAAATTAAACGTACCGTCTCTCCGTTGTAATAGAAATAATTACTAATGTAAGGGTACGCAAAACAAAAGAAGTAGAGGAGCTTCGTATAAGAGCTTAATATTATTAGATTGGCCAAAATTAATGTTAATAAATTAAAATTTAATTAAACTATTTAACTCTAAACAATTTGTATAACAATAAAATAAATTATTATTAGTTATTGTTAAATACTTTTTTTTTACTTTTTGCTTTTACCCGTCTCTTCTATTTCAAAATTCAAAATAGGTATTAATGAATATTTTTTTTATAAAAATAATTCGAGTTTTTAAAATTTCATTAAAAACGTCCTAGTAATAATAACTAAAGCGTTCTTTTCGAATTTTGAAGACTTAGACTAAAGGGGGTTGATCACTTTACATTAAATAAATAAGGCGAAGTACTCCGTACCTCCCGTTTGTAAATTTCAAGGCAAACCATCACCAAGACACAGAATAAAAAAAAAGTACACCCAGTGCTTCCCTTGAATGGCACCCCTGACGGTTCCGCATCGTAAACCGCGATTCCGTGCGGAATCTTTGCGACGTTGCCGTTTTGTGACGTTGCCGTTTTGTGACGTTTCGTTCACGAAATTCACGCGGTTATATTATTTATTTGACAAAACAGATACGTCATATTCGAGCTACAATAGAGTTCATAGATTTTCGGATTTATGGTATTTCGTTATAGAACGTTCGGCTGCATAACGGGTGGGGTGTTTCTTTAACGCATATAGCCACAGACGTGGGACTTAACCATTCTGCACGTTTCATCAATTTGTTTTGTTTGTTTAGAAATTTAGAGAAAAAACCGCAATTTTAGAAATTTTTAGGTGGAGGCCGTCCGACCGAAATTGTCCGACTCATCAATTACCTGTTCGACTTCCCATATACAAGTGTAGAGTACAGTGGGGTATACCGCAGAAATTGCGCTTGTGATCAAATTTATCGGTTTGAAAAATACGTTTAACCGGATTTCAGAATCAGAATCGCTTTTGTTTTGTAATTTAATGGAAAATAACCGTGAAAATCGGAAATTTTGTTGTACATCATCCGATTCAAACAAATGACAATAACAAAAGAAAAACCTTTATTTTGTATTTTTTGCTGTTTTTTTCTTTCAGTTCTAGAGCAGTTTTGGTAATTTTTGTATTGGTTATTATTTCGCTAAAAGATATTTCCGGAGAATTTTCTTATACGTTTTAGGGCATTTAAATTTGGGTTTCAATTATAATTATGGCATAGCATTTTATTCTGCAGATCATTAAATCGTATACTTTCTCCCCTGTACGCGGGCAATGGGATTTTATTTTTCAGAATAACTTGAAGCGATTCAACGTGGGTTTTTGTTTTGTTTTTATTTATAAAAATAACATTGTAGTTATGGAAATCAAAATTTTTCACTTTTTAGTCGAATTAAATATTTTACTGGACGAGAGGTTGAAATCAATAGTTCTATTTGAGATATCCGTAAGACATTAAAAAAAAGTACTCGTTTCGCTTACACATTCCCTTTTTGCAGTGAACTCCTGTGGGAGGAGTCTGAAATGAAAAGTATTGATCGGTTTATGTTGCTAGGCGTCGTCGGCGGCTGCGCGCACTGGTCTCGTTTGCGGATCGGGCGGAGAGTGGCGGCGCTTACTCGGTGGCCGTATCCAGGGGTTACGGGATTTGCAGCGGTTGCGGGCGCTCTATCGATCCATCCCTAGAAATTACGCGTTATACTTGTGTATTTTATTACTACCCGTTTAGGTTGAACACCCGTGCGTTTTAAACAAAACCCGATTTTTCGCGACATTACGCGCAAGTACTATACAGTGGTTGGTTGGAGAGGCGTGGCGTTCGGTCACATGCACCCTTAATGGTAGCCCTTAAAAACAAATGTTTACATTTTTTTTTGCAACACCTCCCCCCATTTTTTTAAAATTTCCAAAAAAATCTTAACTGCAAAATTTGAAATTAACCGTTTAAGTTTAAGCCGCGCCCTCGGGAACTTGAAGTTGAGTAGTTTTGTTATTTTTACGAAAAAAATCTGAACATTGTGCTTTAACTATTTATTTGTTTCAAAAAACATTAAACAGCAAATATCGAGTAGGAAATTTTACTAAGATTTCAAAAATACATCACTGTTGACACTATTGCATCGTTTATTACTAACGTAGTTACAATTTTATCTAAAAAATGAGTAAAAACTCAATAAATCGTATTAAATGGTATTTTTTTATTTTATTGTTTATACTAGTCGAACAGTCCAAAATATAATAAAATTACACGTGTAAAAAATTACTTAAAACTATGCATTTTGATCAGATCAGTGATTAAAAATAATACTTAAAACAAATTATGTATTTCTTCGATATCTACATGCTTAATTACAATTTTTTTTTATTTTTTTTTTTCAGTCAGGAAATATTTGTCTGTAAACACTCATAATTTGTAATACAAACTGTTTTGTATAATTATAATTCCATACTAGTCTATAGTCTTCAATCAACTTTATTTCACTTTCAGCCGAATCGTTGACAACCTTGAGTTTAGAGACCATTTGTAATGAATGTTGATAATATAAGTTTCATTCCAAGTTAATTTTCTAAAAATTTAGAGTTTCGTTTGAGACGAAAAGTTCAATTTCGTTTTTCATAAATTCTGGAATTTCTGATTTTTTAAATTTAGTTGTTTGATTTTTCCGTTTGATAGTGTTTTGTTATTTAAATTAATAATCATTTTTTTTTTTTTTTTTTTTTGATGCTATTGAAATATATTTATCGATAAATTCCAAAGCAAATGCATGCTCTCGGAATTAGATACCACAAATGGTTTCGAAATGTATGCAGTGCAACTTGAGATATATTTATATCAATTATTGAGCTTTAGTTGTACAATTATCGTATAAAAAGTAAATCTTGATATGATCTGCAACAGAAGGTGCATTAAATCATGTTAAATTTGATTAAAAAATTATAGCACAATGTTTAGATTTTTTCGTAAAAAATGACAAAATTACATGTACCCTGGGGCGTGGCTTAAAATTGAAAGATTAATTTTAAATTTTACCGTTATTACTTATTGGGGTATTAACAAAAAATGAGGGGATACCGCAAACTGTATAATAATAATAAAAAAAAAATCTACAAGGGTAAACTAAGAGCTACTCTAATGCACCCGTTATATGACGTGTGATATCTATGAATATATAATTATATAATTTAAATTTAAATTAACACGTAACTTGTTATAACACGCTTGAATTAATAATGTCACAGTTCCTCAGTATAAAATATACACCCGTATATATTAATATAAACGTGAACGACCACGTCCCTTAATCACCATAAAATAAAATAACGTTGGTTTTTTTTTTTTTATACGGGCTCACTTCTCTGTAAACGAGTCAGTGTAAACCCCAATAACAAATTAACGTTGTAGTTTTGATTTTTTTTTTCTGTTTGTAACCTAAGTAATAAGCAATACTAATGTTGGTCGTGCGACTTCAAAAATGTTACATTTTATTGTCTTTTTTTATTAACAATGACTATTTTAATTGACAGATTCTGTATGCATATTTGACTTTTTAGCTATATTTCAAGGTTTAAACCGAATTTGGAATGTTTTTTTTTTAGTCGCGAGAACCCTAGAACATTAAAACATTACGTTTAATTTTGCTACTTTGATAGCTATTTCCGTGTTTCCTCAGTTAATCTAACCTAACGGGTTTTTCGGCTGCAGTATACTATTATGATATGCGCCAGAAAACTTCAGAATGTTATCAAAAATTTACCACATATAGAAAGTACTATTTATAGTATATAGTGTTTGGTGAAAGTTTTCGTTATCTACGAGTTTATTCCTACCTTATAAACAAAAAAAAAAAAATCAAAATTATCATCAACTGCCTAAATTTTTTTTTACGGATTTTCACTCATAATTAAAAATAGTGCAAGGAAAATTAAATAATATGACATTTTACAATCGTTCATCATAAAGTCAAAATTTGCTATAATAAAAGCTCTTATATGAAGTTTTTGATCAGATCATAATTTCTGGTAAAAAAGATATTTATACAAAATTAAAATTAAAAGAACAAAAAAATTAAATAAAAATACATTTTTCTAACATTCAGTGGAATCAGCCGCACTGTGGGCGTTCCGATTTTCAATTAATTTTAATTGTTATTGATAATAATTAAATAATTGCGCATATTAATATGTATACATTAATTATTACTCTGTGAGGTCATATTATAGAAAATTCTAGGTTAAACTTAATCCGCTTATCATGGCCGATAATTCAAATTAAACATTTCACGCGAAATATTTGGAATATAATATATGAAAACGTTTTTATTTGATCAACACTTATATAGGTATTTATAACAGAGTCATTAAGAATATTTTTGTAGATTTTTAAAATACGTGTAGATCAATAAGTAGAATTAGTTTTATTACGGTTTTAATGAATATATTTAATTTGGATTATGTATAGATGAATATAGTCATATTTAATATATATATATATAGGCTATTATCGGAGCTCGGGTGTCAATGACCGAAATTTTATTAAAATTTGCATATAAAACTGTCGAAATATGAAATTAATTTTTCACAAATATATGCGGAAAATGGTCAATATCGATTAAAAATAAATTATATACATTTTTAAATGTGTATTGCATATGGCCTATAAATATATGCTACTAAATCTAGAAATAATCAACATGTGCATTGATACGCTCAAACTTGTCAAATATGCAAACGTGCGCAAAATAAGTTTGCATATTTAAAATCTAGGTTTTGTGAATTGAATTTATTTCATGATATATGGTTGCAGTTCCGGTTGCTTTAAAAAAAATATTCTAAGTCATGAACAAACGAGTTCTAATTTATTATTATCGTACACGATCAAACGTTTAATGTACGCGACACGTGTATTTTTCTACTCGTTAAAGTAGATATATACAATAATGTTTATTTTGTAGAATTTAATTTTTAATCTCGGTTCAATGTAATGATTTTATTTAGATCGAAAACATCTTTGACGGTACTACCTACAATCGACCTTTTTGTAATTTGAAATAATACAATATTTTTCTTGAATAATTTTATGGATGCAGTTTAATAATATGCATAGAAGGTTTCAGTAAAAATTAAAACACGTTTACGTTAACGCGAATATCGTTACATGAAACCGAATTATTATTTATTTTGTATCCATTTAAACGTTTAACGTATGTTTCAAGTTCAAATTTATTTAAATTCTATATACGGGACACTGTAAAAAAATCCTTTCCCTTCGTATATTTTAATTAACGCTGTAGGTGATATACGTATAAAACAATAATAATAATAATATTAATAAAAATACATATGAATAAATTTCAATAGTTTGTCATGAACGATTATAGTGTATAGTCAGTAGCAGTATGTCTATCTGACATACTGCAAGTATTTCTACCTGTAAAACACTAACAGTTTATATTTGTTGTTGTGCATTTAAATAATTAGGTCCATTTGATTTATTTTTTAACGACCCGAAAAACCGGTTAAGTTTTATCCGGTTTTTTTTTTAAATTTTTTAATAATTCTCGACGGAAATAATTTACAATTTGATGGTTTAGATACAATACATTTTATAAGAGAAAAGAAGAAGAAATAAACGACAAAATGTATAACAATCAATTAGAGTAAATTTAAATTTACATCAAAATAACATAGAAAATAATTACAAGGTCCGATTCTAAGATTTTCCTGATACTTATACGTCAATTACTATGATTAGAAATCTTTAATAGACTAGTATCTAAATTAATTAAATGCTCTTATTAAATACCTATACGGTACGTTTGGTACGTTTGGTACGGTACGTTAAACCATTATTTTCATAATTCTAATATTATTAATATATGAGTGATATGTACACATTAAATCAAATTCGAACGAATATTAAATTTGTTTATTATAGTTGTCAATCAGTATTAAGACAGTTTATTTGTAAATTCGTATCGATTTAAATGGTTTTTTTTTTTTTAAACGGGGCGATGTTGATGTCGGTGTTTACTATAATTATTGAAAATTGAAAAATACTTACAATCTTTTTGGGCATTGTAAAATAGGGGTATTTTTAAAATTATCAACCCCAATCCTACAGTTTATACTCGCTCACATGAAATAAAATAATGAGTATTTTGGAGCGCAAAGTGTACAAAATATAATAACGTTCGAGGCCTGAAATTCTAATATGTTTAAATAAATACGAAAGGGCGCTAAAAATGTAAATGCATCTTTAGGTCGGTCACCCAATAAAAAGATTACCTACTTATAATACTGCCCAATTTTTGGTTAATATCATTCGTTGCGGTCACCCAATTTTCGGACTGCATACCTATTGGGATTTTAATTACTTTGATTCATTATCATATTTTTAGGCCTGTGAAATTGTAGAAAAGTACATTTTTTTTTTTAACTGATTGTGAAACATAGTTTTCTAAGTATATAATTTGAATTATATAACAACAAATTAATTTATGAAAATTTTATTTTGCATTATTTGAAGTTTTTAATTTTTAGGGTCACTTTTTGGACTCTAAGTAATATTTTACTTTTTGTTTCATTTTAGAGTAATTTTAATCAAATTTTTCAAACTAAGATCTTTACACACTTATTTTTTGTCGAGATTAGTTATTTATGGGCTTGCGAAATATCGATATTAGTAATATCAATAATATCAAAATAAACATAAAAATTAAATTAAAAACCATTTAAGTTCATTTTATATTGAATTCTTTGTGACTTCAAATGCATATTTTATTGCATTTTTAGTATTTTTTGTGTATTTTTAAGGTTTTTCACTGCATTACATTAACAGCCCTATTTATTATTATATTAAATGTATAATATTTTATTACAACAAATTTGCCATCGACATTTCCTTTCTCGTATATAACACTCGTATCGCAGGGGCGTCTCTAGACCTTCACTATAGGAGGGAGCGAAATAATTAAATTTAATATTAATGATTGATGAGAAAAAAAAGACGAACATACTTCACATGATGGATGAATCACTGTTGTAGATGAGAAGTTGGGAAGGTATGATATTGAGAGGAATTTAAGGTATATCTGTACTTAAACAAATTTAAGCATTGCCGATAAAAAAACTATTCTGAGTGGAATTCGGTTAAGAGTATTGCACAGGGGTGTTTACGAGTCAATTCCATGGGTAGGGGGTCAAACTACTTTTATTATTGAATACCACTGTTTTGGTGAACAAAAACTGAAAACCTTTATGTCTGAAATCATTTTAACTTATATCAGCTTAGAAGACTGCAGATATATTATTCAAATGTAGTAAAACAGTATAATTTAAAAGTTAAATTATTTTTTTTCACATTAAATTGATAATAATTATAATAATGATAAGTATTAAATACAAAAAAAAAAAAAACATTATTATCATAAATTGTCATGTTTTTCTTACGTTTTACCTTGGATTTTCCTGATATTTTGAAAACTGCTTGGAAAATCAAAAATTGACCTCCTTAAAGTACCATCTAGTCAATATGATAATATTTTCTTTCAAAAAATTGCTATACTTATATATTGAAGCAAGATTTCTGATAGAAATGTTTGTCATAGTATAAAAAAAAATATATCATTTAACAGGTAAGTAAGTACATACTTCGCTACACTAGGAATCTAAAATTTAAATAAAATTAATCATTTCCATCATTCAATTATTTTATTATATTTTTGCAAATTGATTGTTCGCACTTAGTTTTCCACAATTTTATCCCACTCTTGAGACGATATTTATTGAAATTTATAAATGAGAATTGTTTCATTCTTGTTTCAATCAAAGAATTTCAAAGATCTGAAATCATCTTTATAGCATTCGGAAGCAGTTGCATTTGTAATTATTTATACTTTAGATAATGGATATTTTGTGTATCAAAAAAGAACATCACATGGATTATGGGAAGTGAGTGATCACCCCCTCCCCCACCTCACGGACGCGCTCGCCGTATCTCGAAGATCATAGGTTTAGGACTGTCCGTATACATATTTATTAATTACTTATAGAGTTATACATATGAATGCTGGTACCCTTGAATATTTGATTTCCAGGAGTACTAAAATATTTACAATGTTCATATAGTTCCAAATAAATCTTCGTCAACTAGTTATATTTAAATTTATGTTTAATACATATAAGTAAAAATGTATAAATAATTACAATCAAAATTAAGACAAAATATAAATACATAAAACGTAGCAGATAGGTTACAATACGCATACAATAGACAATAAATATATTGTATAATTTACGAACAAGATAATAATTATTGTATATATTTTATTATACATATTCTATAACATTATATTATATTAAAAAATGGCTCATTGTAATTTGTTTACACGAGTAGCTTTTACGATCTTTGCATATAGTTTGTTTTGTAACATATTTTAGATTCGGAGTGTCGCGAAGAATGTATTGGTTTTACTAATTTGTTCTTTATGGATATTATATATTCTTTTATGGATTTCCCCTTTCATTTTAATAATAAAAATGATTTATAAATACAGTATATTGACAATATAATTTTATGTTGTATAAATATTTTTAGTTTACACAAATTAAATATTGCTGTTGTTAATTGTCACCGACTACCGATCGGCATCGATAGTGGCCGTCAACAATAACGAATTACTATTAGAAACTATTCAAATCCTGTCATCTATAACAAATATAAATGTGTGAACATTTTTTGTATATAGTGGTAATCTCCGAAACTAATGGACTGATTTAAATTATTTTTCCTCAACGGATTCTTTACAATATAGCGGTGATTAGCAGTTTTTACATTTTCTTTGGTGTCGGCCTGGTACACCAAGAGCTTCTGGAGCATTTTGTTTTTAGGGGCCCCATAGAAGAAAAATAAAAAGGTCATGGACATCAATGCGATATTGGGTCAAAAGTCAGGTTTATTAATGGGTCACAAATCTAAAAAAAAGGAATGGATTTCACAAAGAAATATGAAATACATGAAATACATGTATATGTGTATTGTATATATGCCATATTTACACAAATAATTTTCAGTGACATTTCAGTTTTTAGTAATTGATGTATAAAATCACTCGCTTACACAATTATTATAATAAATTAATAATTAATATTTATATTTTATTATTTAACAGTAGTCTGCAATAGTTGACTAAACTCTAATTATACTACGTATATATTTTAATCTCTGCACATAAAAACAGTCAGTACTTAAATGTAGATATTTTATAAATTTTGGTCTTGAGGAGCCCCCAGTCACAAATACTATTGGGGGCCATGGCAAGGCCGATTTTTTAAATTTTACAATGCTAATTTCAATCCGAGAAAAATAACTTTTATTATTAAGTTTTTTACTTTTAATTTTAAGAGGAAAATATATAATTATATATGTATGTATGTATGTATGTATGTTTGTTTGTGGGAGGTAATCTCTTGCTGGTACTGCTGATTTGATTCTATAAATGTATTCACTAATAAAATTGGTAGAAAGCTATACTAATCTCGGGTGACATTGTCCACGAATTAAAGCCCGAAATGAGGATTGACATGAGATATTCGCTACGAAAATCGAACAATTTATGTCGAACCATGGATTACATGTAAAAAAACAACTATTATTATTTAATTTGGTTGTTATAAAGCAAAAATGTTACGGAAAAGAAACCTTTTAACATACTGCATATATAAATGAAGAATTTTAGAAATTTAATTTAATTTTGTCATCATATTATAATAATGGCATGGGCATTTATTTTGTCACTGGCAAGACAGTGAGAGACAGAAATTAATGTTTTCAAAAATAAGAAATAGTAAATTTCATTGAAATTAACACCATTTACGACCGAAAATATTTATGTCAGTGTAACAAAGGAAATAGTTTTAGTAAACAAGTTTCACACGTTGAAAACATAATGGAGCGAATTCGAACCCCATTGACTCTCTCATATACGACCTTGTGTATATATTATTATTGTAATTTTTTTAAATTAAATATCCGTCCGATTTTATTAGTACATGGACGATTTATCAGAAGAACGGTTGAATGGATAATAAAGGGTTTTGAAACACGGACGAAGTAATAATAATAAAACATTATTATAGCGCTTGACGGTAGATACCACGGACTGTAGAATAGAAACTTATTAAACCATGCACCGAAAATCAAAATAAACTAACTGTTATTTTTTCGGGTGTACTTTATTCAAATAAAATACAAACGTTTAAATATCCGCGTGATCATTCAGGTCGTAACCGCTATTGCAATTTATATTGGGGTAAATTTGTACGGCCTTTACATTATCAGGTCATTTAGGCCTGAAATTAAATGGGATAAAGCTGCGGGAGCAGGTTTACCAAATTCTATCCAACTTTGTAAAATTTAAAATTTATTTTTAAAATTTTAATGATCTCTTTAAAAATAATATTTTTCAATATTCTGTTGTCCAATGCCCAATTTGGGTAAATGGATGCGAGAAAATTAACGTCCACAAAGTTTTCTTCATTTTTCAATTTAGAATTATAGTTATCATTCGGTTTAAAATAATCGTAGAGAGGACATTTTCACAGAGTACTAATAAGACTATTCTGGACATGTTTAAAACATTCTAGCTATTTTTTAGTTATTTAATCGCGTATGAAATTTTCGTGTTTTTTTTCGTTTTTTGATTTCATCTGGATTAAATTATTTTGGCCTTAAAGGAAATGCTTGAAAGCTTTTTCTCAAAGTTTATCGTAAGTTGTAGTTTAACAGTAAAATAGTAAAATTTAGGCGGTCTTCTATAAACAAGGAAACGAGTGCGTGTGTATGCATGTGACAAACAGTCTACGTCATACATTGAACTGTATTTTTATATATAGATTGGCCGAAAATGTTCAAAAATGCCGTAATGTCGGGTTTTAAAATTTAAATTTCTATTTTAGTGTTTTTCTCAGGTAGTAAAATAATTTTGATGCACATCGCCTTAATAAATATTATTAATATTATGGTTGATGTGTATTTGAACTGAAAAGTATATGTTTAGGATCATCTATATTTTCAAAAAAATTATATAATAGAATTTTACGAATATATGTATTTTTCAAAATTTAATTTGCTTGTAAGTGTTGAAAATTATATGAAATTAACGTAGGTCTTTCTTTCATAGGGCCAAAGATATATTTTTGTTATGTTAAAGGTAAACCGAATAGAAAAAAAAATTGAAAAAAAAACATTTTTTACATAATTTTGCCCGTTTTTCTAACGTTTCCGATTCAATATTCCTCAATTATTTAGAAAACTATTCAAGGGCTAATAAAAAAATTAATTGCCTTGCAAACATACCGACTAGACAACATTTTCTACCACAAACCATCCTCGAATTTAATTATCGGAGAGAGATTTCCGGGAGAAAAGTTATTTTCATACAGAAATAAAAAAGGAGCTAATACTACTGATGGGTATGCCATTAATTTCGTAGGTGGGAATAGTTGGGTAAGCAGTACAATTCACAGAGTTATTTAAAAAATTAGATATACCAAATCTTACTTTAATTTTTATTTATGAATATTATTATGAGTCTATAATCTATAATTGTATATTTTGTGAATATCTAATCTTGAGAACGGATTTATGTGCACTTGAAATCCACGAGAAAATGTTTAAAAACGTCAAAAAGCACTTGGAAAATTTTTAAAATAGCAAAAACGGTCGAGAGGCTTTAAAAGTCCTCCACTTATATTTTATATATGTGTACTCGTATAACGCTGATATCATTAGACGTAGGTTTTATTACCTATATAATAAAATAAAATATAATGCGATCAAAGAAATAATTGTTATAACCGTATTTAAATAATATACGGTCATTTTTATCAAATACAAATTTTGTCTGATTCGCGGTCTATTAAAAATAGGTAGGTATTATTATTTATTAATAAATATGTCAGGTACTTGTGTATTTTAATTTTTTTGACGTTTTTTTCAAGTGGGTTTAATGTTTAACATTGAGGGCCGCGCAACATTAAGCGGATTGATCGCAGGTGAGTAAACCACCACTATCGAATTCTATCGCACTAGGTGCATTCTCTAGGTACAAAATAAAAACGTGACGTCATGTCAATAGTGATTATAATAATAAAACGATAAATCCGCTGACGGGTAAAACGAGTGGAATGACATGGCCCTTAAATTACTATCATTGGTCATTTACGTCGATATAAATTTCTAAATATAGGTACTTATCAATAAGGGTCTAGATGTCAAATACCCCATTGACCTTTTTTAAAATTTAAGTATTATGTACATTACCGTTATAGATTTCTACTTATGGTCTCTACTCCAAAAAGGATCAAAATATACTTGCGGAATACGATTTCAGATGTGTTTTTATAATTTAATATTAGGATACTATACAAACGTTACTTATCTAATAAGTAAATATTTAATCGATTGAATGTGCTGGCAGTCCATATAAATGCACCGATAGATGGAGAGTACGTTGTAGGTACTAAATGAAATTATTCTGAAGCCAAGCACAACGCATCTATATTATCCATTTTATAATTTGTTTGTTATTTATATACATAAAACTATCTACCAATTATATCTTGATTGTCTAGTTAAAAAGTAAGGCAATATTATACTTATGAAGGTCTTTTTTATAAGCCTTCCTCTTCCCCCCTCTGAAAGCCTTAACTAATAAGTTCGTACCCTCCCGCCTTCTATGCAGTTAACAAAAATTGTCCATCCCCTCCTAACTAAAATTACGCCACGAGTACTTTTACTTATTACCGCTTATCATGAAACAAAAATTACAAGTACTTAATAGGCTGATTACATGATGTTTAACACCAGTAGGTCTATAAAATCTAAACATATGTAAACACCATTTGTATAATATTATGTTTACTGAATCCGGCAAACAGTTTGTCGAAAAGTGCGTTCATGTAGCAAAACCGTTGCGCTAAACAATATCACGAATTGTTTACTCAATGAGCAAACAGTTTATTTTAATATACTCGTCAACAGGCATGTCTATTGACGCGTATATAATATTATATTCGGTACAGACGTATAGTTAATAATTTGCCGGCGCACACTGTGGAAGAATTTGCGATTTTGTTTGTCTAATAAATTTAAAACGGCCGCGTGTCCTCGCATCGTTGAGTATATAGAGGCGTCCAATCGTATTAAGCATTATGATTCATAATATTTATAATATTCGTACTTTGTTTTCAATAAACGAACTACGTAGCTGACAGATAACACTTTAATAGCTTAGGTACACCTGTAACTTTCTTTTGGCTACATTATTGGTACGTACCTAGTTATTAATTATTATTGACAAAATAAACATTATTTTAGATTCTGAGTGAGCGTAGCGAAGAATGTATTGGTTTTACTAAGGTTTTTTTTTTTTTTTGTAACTGTGTACAAAAATTCTACAAAAAATTTTGCTCAGATATATGCGTACGGCTCCATTTCTGAAAGGGAATATTGTCCAGATAGTAATTTTGGGTGGTCATTTTTTGATTTTCCATGCGGTTTTCATAATATGACATATTACGTATTTTCGGCAAAACAACACTATTAACCTAACTTCGCTCAGAATCATGTTTCGTTAGCAATGGTTTATCATTGCTTACAGATATACATTAAATTACCTATAACAATGGCTACACCCGACCCCATTTTTATCCTAGGACGTCTTTTTTTTACTTATTGTAAAAGGTTAATGAGGAGCCTAAGTTCTAAACTTTAATAGTCTGTTCCATGTATCAGTTTATTGATACAGTTTAAATAAATAATTATTTAACAGTGTTAGAAATTCGTTAGTAGATACCTAGTATAATACACAAATGTTTCATTGTACTATTTTTTAGTAGGTATAGTTGAATTTTATGATAACTATGTACTAATAGCAATATATAATTACTAAAGATACTCATTACAGTATTATTTTACCAATTTAAAATTTATTAATTTAAAGATAATTGATAAATGACAATAATTGAAATAGGTACTTGCAGTTTAATATATAGATATATGTATTCAAACAGTTTGCCTACAGTGTTTTGTTTCCGTTTCTGCTTCGTTCTATATCGTATATTAGAGTGCCTTTAAAATAAACTCTATGCCTGGCATATAGGTGATGCTAGGGCGCTTACGGCAAAGTGCTTATACGCAGTAGTGGCGTGCGGTCAGGGCACGGCCGTTCGAAAAGGAAGAAAAAATAATGTGTTTAATTTATAATGTAAAAAGTAGGCGATATGTAATGTTGTAATGTAAGTTTTTAGATTTGGAGGGTAGCGGGGGATCTATTGTATTTTTTTTTTTAATTATTGTGGATACAAAATAATATACTCTATATACAATAAACTGGATAATTTCTTTATCATGAAACAGCAGGATTTCAAGTGAATTTGATTTCTGTTTTTTTTTTCTTTTAATAATTGCGGTATTGTTTAAGCTTTATTTTAACACTATTTTGACTCCTAATCCTTATGACTGAAATTAATATTCACTTTGGATTTAAATACAATTTATCCTTACCCCATTTTCAATTACAGTTTCAAATAGAGAAATTTCGTCTACATATTTCGATATGCGTAACACTAATATCATATTTTAAATGATAAATGTACTATTCTTCTCTACTCCTCCGGTCTAAATTCAAAATTGCTATAACTCATAAATCGATCAATCTGATATATTATTGTTATGCATATCAAAATATTTAGAAAAATTTTGTTTATTAACTTATAAAACTTTATTTGAATCTGATGTCACTATTAAAAATCTAAAGTGGTTACTCACGTTGGCATATTTTTGCCTTTATTTTTTATTAATTTATCTTAAAATATATTCGTATTCATAGAAATTGAAAGAAACGCGACGCGAAGTATGGGTGACCATTTAACGCTAATAACATGAAAAACAACCGACGACGAACAACTCATGTTCAGAGATAATTTATCGATTGGTAATGAGTTTTTTTATTGACGTTTTACAGACGAAATTGACGAGTTGATTTGTAAAATTGATGCCACGTATCCGTGGGAATAACCGGACACCAAGCAGTCTGCGCTGACTGAAAGGCGCAAGAGAAATAGGCCCGACAGCGAGCCACCGAATATAAGAGAAAACAACGGATTTTTAATGACAGCATCTTTACGTGACGGCGACTAATTCCGAGCGACCATCATACTGGTAAACACCCCGTATTCCGAGTCCATTTCGTCGACGACCTCAGCCTTAGAAAGCCCGACGGGAAACTTGTTACGCGATCTGTTCCGGGAAAAACAAGAAGAGGAACGTCTGGATCGCCGATTACGTCCTACCCCTTCCCTTACCCCCCATTCCAGTCAAATCTCAGCCCTCGCCTCCTAATATCCGACATCATATAACCGTTATTTCGGTCCTTATCCGTGCCCAATACCCCTGAAATCGTACATACATACGTTCGTGACAATATCAGACCATGGACAACCCCGCGGCTGTATTGGCGGACGACGCAACCGATTGGACGCCCATCACGCCGTCTGCCAACGTTCACGATGGCACGCTGAATACGGCACACGCCACGCAGCCACCCGTATCTTCTAACGAGCAAGACAAATTCCAAAATAGGCCACCACAGCAGCATTACACCCGCAACGCATCGACCTTTTCCATAGACATTCCTGCAAACCTGGGGCTGATGACTACGTACGGCACGGTCGGCACCAACAACGGATCAAAGACTTCGTCCACGTGAGTACCTACACCATTTCATTGATTTAGGTTGATGTGCAACAGTGTGCGAAGTACTGTATTAAACAGACCCCTTACTGATGTCGGTTATACTTGGGGGGGGGATGAAAAAAAAAGTTCAATATACTAATATAATATACGAGCATAACACCAGCAGCAGAGCAGAATTAAGTCGTCCGTAGGCCCTATATGGGCAAAAATTTTTATCGAGTTAATGTTTTACTTTTAAAACTGGCGCATTAAATACAATACACTATACCATACCGACATTACTATTTATTTGCAAATACAAGAGTTTACTATTTCACGTTAGTATAAACAAGTATACAAAATTCCTAATATACATAGTACCAGGTGATCCATTCAAGTGGGTACACTCGTTATCTCGGAGAGTGTTAACTTTTTCCGGAACTTGTTTTACTAGAAAATTTAATAAACAAGCAGTGTTGAATCCAGAAAATTTATCTGGGGATGGGGCATTACTATACTCTATGCTCTATGCTCTGTACTATGCTCTAAAATTGTATGTTTATGTAATCATTATTTTTGGGGCTAAAATCACTACATACTTTTGATTTTCAAATAGTAACTTACATTAAAAATTGCATAAAGGAATTATTGGTTAAAATAAATTTAGTGTTGAAATTTTTGATTTCCGTTAATCCGTTGATAAGATTCCACTTTTAAATTTTAGTTGGAAGAGAGTAATGGAGTATCATTTGTGTGGCGATACGGCACGGGGAGTCCTACATTGCTGTCCGAATGCTAATTTTCAATCAGATTTGTGTCAGTGAGAGGTCCATATATACGTATATATTTATTTTCACCCCTTCATTACTGAAAAAAAATAACTTTATTTTTTGCACTTAAAAGAATTTTTGAAATAGCTATTTTGTAAAACATATTATTCTATCCAATCAATAGTTTCTTAGTATAAGCCGTTTTAATTTCAAACCGTTTGTATTACGAGTTATGATTATGGTTCGTGTAACGTGGTGGTTTCGTTTTCACATTTTTTTCTAGATATTAAAACGATTATTATTGAGAAACTTTTGGTTGAATATGAATGTGTGAAACATTCAATTTTTTAGAATAATATATTTTACCAATTGGTTATTTTCAAAATGTTGAAAAGTGAAAGTATAAAAATATTTTTTTTCCAGTGATTAAAGGATGAAAATGAAAATTAAATTTTTCTTTACATTTGTGTCCTTCTAGCACAAAACTTTTTTGAAAAAAAAATTTAATTGACAGAGTTATTTCCATTCGTATAACACTGTAAGATATTTATATCTTATATATCAATATTTCCTTCTCGAACAACGAAAAAACCGTTATTAATTGTGAGCTTAAAACCGGCTCCGTTAGTCTTCACGTTAGTGTTGATAGAAGATAATTAATAATAAAATTATATTTTTTGGGGTGTTATATGGTAATTATAAGAATACACAGAATACGACTGTGGCGGCGGCGACGTGGCAATGTTCTCGAGGGTGCTGAAGTGGAATTCGTAAATTTCTACTATATTTGAATCATTTCAAAATATTTTATTTGTAAAGAATATATATCCCTCCCGAACAGCAAATGCTCCGATATGTTTACTAAACTACTAACTTTTTTTAAATAGAGAATACCAAGTGCTCGACCGGAATTATTGAAATTATTGTGTTTTCCGTTTTTTTTCTTCCATATTCAAAAAATATACTGAAAAACGAACAAAATAAGAAAAATTCATAAATATTGTTTAGATTTTTATTTACGTTTGATTTTTTTTCGTACCTTTGATTTTCAATCTTTTTTTTTTCATGACGATATTATATTTATCCTCATGTACGACTGAAGTAGTTGAATTATTTTCTAAAAACTTCATAAAGAACAAAAATATTTGAACAGGGTAAGTAGACATATTTTCCAAATGCTAAGTTAAGCGATTCACGGGCATTTGCAGTTCTTTAACCTGATATACTGCTTTTTTTCATTATTACCTACGATTTTCGGTTCAATTGATACATCCCCGACAGAAAATGTGCCTACCGCATCTGTGCCGGAATCCGTTAAATCACTTATAGGTGTCTTTTTTTTTTTTTAAGGAATACTATACTAATCATTTTTTACGATTTTTCATTCCGCGGTATAATTATCAATTTCATATTTGCATACCGTAAATATTACAATAGAATACATAGGTGTAACTATGTTATTTTTGTTTGACTCATTAAATAATTTGAAACGTGTACAATCTACCGAAAATTTATATTAATCGTATAACAACATTAATAACATGTGAATTATTAACGTATTGACTGATTTGATATTACGTGAGTGTGTGTACACCATTGTGTACAGTACCCTTCACGAACACGTGCGGATGATTGTAGCGCGCTTCTTGACGATTGCGGCCACCGCGCACCGCCACCGTCGATAAACAATACAGACCGAGATATTCCGTATGTTCTTATCATATGACATATGATGCATAGACCTTACTGAAAATTTTGCCTAGTTGATACTAGTTTGGTCTACCCTGTGATGGCATCACCGATAACAACCGCATTATAGTCCACCGATATCTAATCGACCGACCCGTAAACAAGGTGAATGATAAAGCCATCTTAGATCGCGGATGAATTTAGGAACACGAGGACTAATATAATGCACTGGCGTCGAACAGGCTGGAGTTGATCCCGACATCTAAAATTTACACATTTATGTGGGTAGTATTCTGGTTGGGTCACGGGTTCACTCGCGGGGGTACTAGACAATTCATATTATTAATAGTGATTATTATAGTTTGATCGTTTAAAAAAAAAAAAAAAACACGATATTCATCTTAATATCTTTATTATAATTGTAATTGAATTCTCTTCTTTTCGAAAACTTTTCAAGTGTTGCCAGAAAACGTTTACAATATCCAAGCGGGTGTTTATTGAAGACCCCTCCCCCCGTAACCCCAAAATCCTGGCTACGGCATTGTCGTCTGTCCGAACCATTACTTATAGGGTCTTATAGACTCGACTCGGATGCGGCCCACGCGACGCGACCTGTTACGCAATATTAATAAATTGTCTGTCATTTTCGCGGATGCATACACGGCGAATAATGATATCCTCTCGTATTATAATAATTGGGTATTATACAACAACGTTCGCGAAACGTTTTTTTATTAATTTTTAATTTTGTTCGTATAATAAATACATACTATACAGGTAGGTTAGGTTAGGTGAGGGTCTCGCGCATATTACCGCGGTGCATATAAAGTTTATAATAATACGCACGGCGGTACGGCGGGACGGTTGGGGGGGGGCGGGGGGGAGGGGGGGNGGCGGGGGGTAGGGAGGGAGGGAGGGTAATCGAATAACTCCATTATTGCGCAACGGCGAATTTTCCATTCGAATCCAATCGGCGAAGGATATTTTATTCCGTGTGTTATGATATTATAATATGCAATTAAATCTGGAAGGTTCCGAGCCCGTCAAGCTATAGATGGCCGGACGGACGTCTACACCGCTCGTGCGGTATTATACGGGTAATACATTATGATAATAATAATTATTATTATTGTAAAACGCGAGAGTATAAATAATATTATTCGAAATATGCACACGCGTGTGCACGACATAAAAAATCGTCGAAATTTCTTCGGTCCGCGCATTTGAATAAAATATTATCCCGTACGTCATTTTGTCGCGATTTGACGAATTCTCGCGCGTATACTTTCTAATATTATCAGCAGCTCTTATATTATTATTATTACTATTATTAGCGTATGTATATATGTTTTTCTATAGTTTTTTAATTTTTATTATTTTATTTTTTTATCTCGGCGAACGGTTTTGATAATGCACACGCACACACACACACACACACAATGCAACGTATCATTATGTAATAATATGCGCGCCATACGTAATCGTCCTACGTACCTACCTATTATAGGTAATAATAATAATAATAATGTGACACCATAGGTACGAATAATGAAAATAATGTATGCGTATTATACGCACCTAAAGTGCAACGCGATCGTATTATTGTATTAACAATTATTATTGTGTTTACAAGACACGGTAGAAAATGTCACGTTTTCCCTCTTTCTCTCTCACTCCCTCCGAACGAGTGACAATAAATTCTTTTATTTCCATTTTCGTTTTTTTTTTTCTTTCTTATCTCCAGTCGAACAAATCATAAATACACAAGTACCTACCGCGGACCTACATATTTATTGTACACGGGTACTCCACTTGCGCCGCGCGCTTTGTTTATCATTTCGATTAACATAAAGATTTACATATAGAGGCGCCTGTCTATATTATAGCTATAACATCTACGTTTCCTTGGATTTGCCAAAAATCATTTCGACAATCAATATTCAGTACAGTAATGTCGTGCGTCTCTAATAAATATAAACACCCACTATATTATGCGCATTTGATCGAGAATTAGTAGAATATCGTTACGTGGCGTTCAGTGGCGCGAGATTTGAATTTGGAAATTTGTCCGTATTGTTTAACGTGTACCCGGGCTATAAACTCCCCCCCTCCCCCGATCAATTTACCATTTACTATTCACATCCAACCTCCTTCATAATATACCATAATACAGTGGTTCGGATAGGTATCGTTCGAAATAAGAAAACGTACGATATTGTGTATCTCCCTAATCTCCCCCGTAAATACGCCACCGTATCAATAATGTAAATAAGTTTTATCTCGGATAAAATACACGCCCTATGCATATATTATACTGCAGATGCTTTCTGTTTCTTTTCTTTTTTTCTCTAATCGTTTAGCCGACAACGGCGAGAGATCTGTTTTCGCAATACTTCCCCGACGCTGTCACACTGCGCACACTGTAGGTCGTTCTAAATTGAATCGATAGTAATATTTTATAATCGCAATATAAAATCAAATATTAAATTTTGATCTATGGTAATAATATTATGACGTAGCTAATTCGTGAAATCGATCTTTTCGCGGAACGGAAACGCGCTTTTCACAAAAAAAAAAAATTATTTCACGAACCGGTCACTTTTTCGTTAAACGGACTCTCGCATCTGACATCGCGGAATTTTGTTCACAATACAGTCATCGTGCAACTTTGCGCACCGGAAAAAAAAAACAAATTCACCTATAACCACACAACTTTAATATCATACTGTTATGATATTATTAGGTATTATAATAAATCACACGTAGGAACGATTATAATTTGGCGAACAACCATATCATAGACATTCATTGTCTCCGAAAGCGTTAACGTTTCTGTCGGAATTTGTTTTTTTAGAATATTTATAATAGTAAACAAGCGGCTCTAAAATTGAACGTTACTTTTATTATTCGTCACGCTTACTTTTGCCGGTGAAACCTTCTCAGTATCTACTATTGTTTTTTTTTTTTTCAAATAGTAATCTATGCATTGCAAATTCTACGAACAGACGAAGGTTTAGTTCGAATGTTGACGTTTTTAATTACCGCCCACCCGTTGACCGGATATTTCATTTTTACGTTTTATCAGTTTGTGCAGCGTAAGCGGAGAATAATGGGATACCGTCCAAACATTGCACGCATCAACAAAACCAACAAACCAACAAACATGACGCTTCACTAACCCTTCCTGCTGCTTGTTTCTTAAATTTTCTAAATACGATCAAATTCTCCCCCTCCCCCAAAAATAAAATATATGTTTTCCGAGACAATCACATTGTCTTGCGTTATGTCCACCACCATGTATAACTTTCCAGATTTTCTATTATGCCTCGATATGTAACGGAGTACAGGCACGGTTTCTTCGTGGTTCATAAAATGCCATTCTCTAAAGGTTTCATATTCACAAATGAAAAAGTATTATTTTAGGGGGATTGGAGGCGGCGATTTGTAGTCTTGCACACGTACAACATAGGAATTTAGACGCGTTCTATTTCCAATGTGCCGTGATTGGTCTAGTGAAACGATAAGAATATTCTGAAAGTAGATTTAAATTTGTCGTCGTGTCTACTTGAAATCAATTTTTCCAAATTTTTGTAATACAAAGACAGAAAATTCACCGCTCTCAGTCCACTTAATAAACCGTACCAGGCAGACTGATCGAGTCGTCTATGATTTCGGAAATAATTTTGTTCTTTCGTCGATTTCAACAATATACATAAAATAATCTGTGGAGAAGGGAGGACGATTGGTGAATTTCTCTCGCCCCTCTTGAGGTTTTCATCGTTTAACATCAGTAATTATACTCTATTGACTGACATTTTGTTGTTTTATAGTTACATTTATACATTTTGGTACCTACCTAAATAAATACTTTAAATGTGAAATACCTATATTCATAAACTATTGATATTCGAAAGGATTTGAACAGGAGCGTGCTCAGAAAAGTCCAACGAAGAGGGGGGGGGGATGGGTTATGGACAATTGTTTGCAAATAAAACCATCGGCATTTGCATAATATTTTCCTAATTAGAGTAATACATTTCCAACACGGATAATGTAAGTGGTGGAACCCGTCGACTTGAAATTCGTGCCCTGTGCCCTCAAAATCGGGACATAAACGCCACTAAATAGGTACCTGTGTCCGATAAAAGTTTTATTAAACAGTAGATAGGTACAGCGTACACGAATGATAATTATTGCTCGTCGTTAAAACCAGACAGTTGAATGTTTCATGAAAAAAATGATAATTTCGTGAAACGTTTTCGTAAGGGTGAACGTTCGGTTTCCATTTCATAAAAAACTGACGACTTTTATCGAAATGGCGATATGTTTTTTATAATTTCGATACTATTTATAATCGATTCTAAAAATGACGTTCAACCATGTTCATAATAATATTACTATGCGTGGTTATAAAAATACCGTTTTCAAAATTTAGAGATTTCAATGATATTATAATACCGTTGTGTTATAACAACAAACTATAACCTGTTAAAACGCAACGCGCCTAATATATATACGCATAAAAGAAAAAAAAATAAATCAAATTTATTTTTATTTAAAATATTTATTAATTTTATTATTATTATCGCGGGACCGTGCCGGCAAATAAATTATGATAAAAAAAAAAATCGCTATCGTGCTTCGTGCAGGCGGGTATTGTTCGGTTAAAACCGCGATCAAAAGCATTTAAAAAAACAACAGCGATTGCCAAACTTAAGTTATTATTTTCCTTCTTTTTTTTTTTCTTTATCGATTTTTTCGTCGTAAAAATCCTCGACATTGTTTTGGCCGGAAAATGCACGAGGATATAAAATACATTATGAACTCGTATCAAATACTTCCGGTGTCCGTACGCCGCACCGCTGGATATGCAGGGGGGGACAGGACCCGTTTGGACCAATTTTGAAGACCAGTTTTGGGCTAAAAATGACTACTTTTATACAGTCCGTTTGGACCAGAATTTTCCGTTATATTAGTTTGACTGAACGTTTATTTAGTGAGCCTTTATATAGTAGGATTTTATCTGTGTTTTCTTATCGTATTTAAGACATTGATACACAGATATCTATTACATAAAGATAATAGTTATAGGTATATATTTAATACAACTGAATTTTCGGTATGTTTTAAAACTAAATTGACATACAAAAATTGTAAGTAAATAATTTACTTATTATTTAATTTAACAATTTGTTTTCGTAGTTTAATTGAACGTTTATTTATCGAGCCTATATAGAAATTTAAAAGTATTGGCCCAAACGGGTTCACTAAATCCTGTTCCGAATGGGTTGCAGTTTTATAAGCGGCCCAAACGTTCCGGGTCCAAACGTGCTTCGCCCGCAGGGAGCGAGGACGTGGTGCGCTCAGGTTTTCCATAGGTTCAGCGAGTTTTCCACATTCCGACTTCGTTATGTTCCAAAACGATAGTAACGCAGAAGCAATCGATTAAACACGTTTGCAATATTGCGCTATCCGATTGTTCGCCAGTTAAACACGAGTCAATCATGACTTTTCAAATACAATATGGTATTTACGGATGTACCTATTCAATATAATATATTAGGTTTTAGGTAGGTCGAGATCTGAGCGTCAGTAACAAGTGGAGACAACAAGACGGCTTATCCGTTTTTGTTCGCCTTTGTATCCCAGCTGCCTTAATTCCAATGTTTCGAAACCAGCATAAAAGGGGAAGGGGAGGGGGGTCTCCGCTTTGAATTCAATCATTGCAAGGGGCGCTCAGTTTTCTTTAATCTCAATCTTACGGTCCCTCTTCTTTTCCGATTCGAGCGCTGGTTTTAAACACGCTGAAAGCAAGACCGTCTGCAGTAAATATGACGGCGTGTAGTATTGTACCTAAGTAAACAAATATTCGGAAACGATGTTTTTCCTCGCGACGGTTTTTGGTAAATATGTTTTTTTTTTTTAGGTCGTCTCGTTTCTAACGACGCATATTTAGCGCGTAATTGGGAAATTTCGTCGAGTCGAAACGACGATATAAATATAGGTATTAATAATAATGATACGTCTGCGACCAGACGCGGCCAAAGAAACGTCCGACAAAGAGCTTTCAGATTTCTGAAATCGTACTAGAAAAAAAAAAAAAACTATCGGATAAAAATAGCGCGGACATAATTGTATACGGGAATACTGCAGTATTTAAAATATTATAAAAGGTCCTAGGAAAAGAGAAACGAAAAAAACTGTCGTACGACAAATCGCGCAATCGTCGATAGTATTGTTTTTTTGTATTATTACACATGTAAAATATTACGACGACTACGTCGCACGCTGAAATTACCGACATATTATTATTATTTCGTATAATAATATGTAAGGGCGTAAATGACGAAATGTAATGAGAAAAAAAAAATTAATAATAATAATATTTACTGTAATATTGTAATAAAATTGGTTTTTTTTTTTTGTGTGTGTTTGTTTCACGTTCTTCTCCGGGGCCACATCAATCTCATTTGGACGTCTCTCTCTCTCTCTCTTTCGCTCGCTCACTCTTTGCCGTCAATCCGCCGCAAACCGACGTCGTCCAAACCCTACTACTCGTGATCGTATATTTTAATATACCTACGACGACATCAACGTCTTTGTGCGACACGGGCTACGATATTCATTCTTTGCTCGTCGTTCTTCGTGCGTTAACGTTCCGCGGACCCGACCGGCACGTTATCTCACCGTACTTACGCGTGCCAATGCGTATCGTCGCGCTTTATCGCCGTCACCGTTGCAAACAACAACCACCACCGCCGCCAACACCAACACCACTACCACAACCACAACAACAACAACAACAACCGCGACCGCAACAGAATGAAACTGTCCGAGTATTCGAGCAGCGGCAGCAACGGCAGTAGCAGCGTGGACGGGACTCCGGCGTCCGCGGCGTATTCCGTCTCGGCCGGCGGTAACGGGACCGTGGCCGGCAACGGCACCAACAAGGCCGGCCGTCGCCGGAAGACCGGGAAAAAGCAGCCGCGATACGACCCGTTCCAAATGCGCGACAAATCAAAGGCGACTACGTGAGTGACAATATGACCCGCGACGGTGCTGTGACGTTACATACATAACGGCCAAATACTTGCGGGGGGGGTGTCTCGCCGGTGTTTGACGGATGTCTTCTCGAGCCGTTAATTATGGTCGTACAGGCTTGTGACTGAAAAAAATAAAATACAATAATAACCCGGGTGTTTAGAATCTGCAGAAAAGCGCTTAAAAACGCTAAAAGAACTCGGGCAAATTTTTTTTTTTATACAATCAAAAATTACATTTTTTTTTAATACTTTACGATTTTATTCAAAAAAACTTGTGTTAATCATTTTTGTAGAGTGCGGAAATTGTATTTTATAAGCCAGAGCCGTTGGAGGGTGGGTTTTTTAAAAACATAATACCATTTTTTTTATTTTTCTAAGCACATTATCGTGTTTTTTTTTTGTCGTTTTTAATCGCTTTTTTGCGGATTTTAAGTGCATAATGTCCCTAGCCCTAATAACAACTTTAACAAAACGTTCAAAACGGTCAACGGTTTGTAAACGATGTTATTCTCGACGTTTTAACGTGTCATAATCGATCATTATAGTTTTGCAGTAATATACAGGGGATGGAAATAAACATTTAATTTATCTAGAACTGTAGAAAAGCAGATTGAATAGCATTAAAAATATGCAGAGAAACAAATCGAATATATACCGCTCGAGAAAAATCCGTCGAACACCGTCGGGACATTCTGTACACAATATTATTATAGAACTCGACAGGCAAAAAGGGAACTTCGAATAAGTTACATTCCATTATAAATACAGATACTTTTCAAAAATATTTAGAAATATATATATATTTTTTTTTTTGCAAATATAATATCCCATAGAGTCGTTGACACGACACCGAGTAATAAATTACACGCAGATAATTGGAAGAATCGGTCGCTGTTCAATCCAAGGTTTTACATGTAACTTAAAGCCGTATAAACTATACTTACAAACGTTTTTAACCTTAACGCATAGGTATATGGTACATATACACAGGCTGTTAATTTAATTAATTAACACAGATGCTTAATAATTAATAATTTTACAGTCCAAACATTAAATTTTAAATCCACGCCACATTGATCGTTGAGAGGAACGGACAAATGGATAAATTACCTTTATAATGCCGAGTAAATTGTACCTATAGCTGTGAGATTTAGATAATGGGCAACGGCGTCTAGACACTGCTAAATTTGTCCGTCTGAACGGCGATTATTATAAAATTAAAATCAATATATTCGTGAAAATGAAACGTTTTTCGTAACTTACCTACGTTGTAACAGTTTAGCGCAATACTGTTTGTTCAGATTTAAAATATACTGGACAGAGTTTTTAATAATTATAAAAGAATTTGTAGAAAAAAAAATTAAATTTCAAATACTTTCGAAAAATATTTTAAATACAATATCTAGTAATTATTTTTCTTAAAGCGTTAATACGAGGATCCGTATACTTAAAAAGTATTCCATCGATTTTATCTAAAATACTTCAGACCGACCAACCGATATACGTCCGCCTAATGTTACAATATTAAAAGAAAAATATCGGTAGTGTACAAGCAGATAGCTTTTATCGAGTATTATTGGATAAAAAAAAAAAAAAAAACCTCTAGAATTGGAATGAATACCCATACACCTAATAGCAATGTTCAATTTAAATGTGTGACAGTAATTTAATTTCGACTAAAACTATAATATTATAAAGTTGTTATTTATTATAATTATTATTTTTATTTTTCACTGATCTTCTTTTTAGGAAATATATTAAAAGAAAAACAAAAATAGTAAGTAACCTATATTTTTAATTTTTAATTTTAACATTAGTTTTATTTCACGAAACAACTCTTTTAGAGTGTGAAATAAGTATTTCAGAAATATTTTTTTTCTTCTATCAAGTTTGAACGTTATTTATTTGTTTGCGATCGTTTTAGACGATATTGTCAAAATATATCTTATCGGTTGTATGCACAGTAAATATTATAATAACAATTAAAACGTTTGGTCCTTATTCTCATATGATTTACTATATTGGTATTTGCGTGTAATTTATTTATTCGCGTTTTTTGTATTGATTTAAACGAAAATTATTATGATTTCACGCGGTTATGTTTATGATATCGCTGGGACACATTTTTGTTCCATGAATGGAACGTGAGAAATGTATTTGAACGCGTTTTTCACACACTTGGTGACTTTTTGCTTCGACGGCGAAGATATGCCTATACTATTTTAACATTATAACTGCTATAATATGTGCGTTTGAATCATTTTGTTTCCCCTCTGTTTCCCTTTGACCATTGCAGCGACAGCGGCGCCTTATTGCATTTAATAAAGAGCAGCCTTGGTTCCGGTATTCTGGCTATGCCGAATGCGTTCAAAAACGGCGGGCTCATTTTCGGACTCGTCGGCACCGCGGCTATCGGTGCGTTATGCACCCATTGCATTTACCTGCTGGTGAGTAAAATAACACTTTTATTACGTCACGATTATTATTATTTCCCTTGGCCCAATCCGGTACCGGTGGCGTGGCGTGATGTAGTCAGTATACCGTAAGCAACACTAACCTACACTATCGAGTAATAATAATATTTTGAACTGTTTGAAGTCAATGTGCGAATACGTCTGATCAGAGTTCCAATATGGCATTGTCGTATGGGGTCGCACCAACGCTAATAGTATAGTATAATATATTAGCACCATGCTATTGATATAATCACGACGATTGGTCGTGTGACAAATTTAAAAATTGGCTTATAAATGCATCTCCTTATTCATCGTTTCAAAACTCCGAAACGCACATGTATAATTTGATGTTAGAATTTGATCACGGCTTGAATTGTTCATTTAAAAATATAACTACCTATAATATTTAAAATAACTGAAAATGTAAGCAACGCTTACACATTGGTATAATATAAACGCCCACGCCACTGTTCGGTACGTATTGTACGTTGACTTTTTTGTTTGTGATACGCTAACATAAACGGTTCACGGTCTTATATAAGTACATACGTATATAATATATATCGTACAAGATGATTCACTAAGCGTACTATTCCCATTTGTTTGGTAAAATTTTACATATTACATTCAAATTCTGATTTTTGGAATTTTTATGGGTGGTTAAAAACGATATTTTCCAACACTTAGAATTTTCATAGCGTTTAAGGAGTATCCTGTAGCGATACCAGCTATGATTTTTCAAACGTGAACCTATATTAAAAATTGCATATATAGACGGATAGTATTACTTTAAATAATTGTTGGTATCAAAATGTTTGATTTCCGTGAATCCGTTAACGAGATATTTTACTTTTGAGTTTAGGTAGGGTTAGATAGTAGAGAAGTATCATTCGTGTGGTGGCACGGCGCGCAACATTTTATTAGTGCTCCACTATTCCGGTTCTCATTTGAAAAACCAAAGTCGGTATCGCCACAGGATACTCCTTAAATGTTGTGAAAAATCCAATTATTCGAAAATATCGGCTTTAACTATCACCCATAAAAATTCCTAAATCTGAATAAGACATCTGAATTTGAATACATGCAAAATCTAACCGAAAAAATAGGTTGAACACGCTCAGTGAACCATCCCAGCTGTATATTATTATACTATATCAGCGGTTCTTAAACTTTGGTGCACACGATGAAAGATTTTTAGAAATCGCGGACCCCCTACCAACACCTTTTTTTTTTTTTTTTATTTTACAAAATATCTCATGTTATCGTAATCAATATTTACCGATAGAGCCATCGCGGACTTCCAGGGGGCCGCGGACCATAGTTTAAGAACTGTGGTACTGTATAATAAGTAGGTTAAATCTACCGATTATTTAGAAAAGGCCGGAAATGTAAAAATGTACTGTCAAACCTAACCTAACCGTAACATGTTTTTAATTAACAATGTCCGTAACCGTTTTATTTTATAGGTACTCTGCTCTCAAGCTCTAGCTCGGCGTACGCGTCGTCCGGCTCTGGGCTTCGCCGATACAGCCGCCGCTGCATTTAGTACCGGTCCACGTCGGTTCCGCGCCTGGGCTCCGTTTGCCAGGTATGGAACGCTTACAAAACTAACACCCACAACAAAATGAATACGTTGCGCGTTCGTTTGATTGCAATAAATTATTTTAAAAATAATAATTATTATTCTGGTCTCGTTTCTGTTACCAAATTCAATAACATTACGTTACGCAATTATACCACGTGTTTAGGCGATTCTTTTTGAAAAGTAATGCATTCCACATTCGTCATTACTCATTTTCATAATGAATGCATTCCATTGTCAGGTTAATCGAAATTAAGTAGGCATTCCAGAAAAAAAAAAATAATAATAATAAATAAAAAACAAACCCGTGTTCATACTTCGCACGGTTGGTGGGCCACTAATGTTATAATAGTGCCTACAGTAGATGAGAAGTTCGGAAGGTAGAGAGGTAATCCAATGTATATCTGTACGCAATGATTAACCGTTGTTAACGAAAAACGATTCTGAACGGAGTTAATTGTGTGGCTTTTTCAACAATAAATATTATATATGTCATATTATGGTAAAATAATTACGTATGCAATATTTTATAATTTCTTTAATAATATTTTTTAAATATTGTGACTTCCTTTTTTCGCATTTATTGGGAAAAATTAATGTTCCACCCCAGTCAGATTTTTTTCAGAAAAAAATGCTATAATTGCGAATTGGAGAAAAATTGTCCACAGAAAAAAAAATTAATATTATTGTAAAACCAATACATTCCTCATTGCTACGCTCAGAATCTAAAACCTGATACTAGGGTTAGGTAGTGGAGTTTTTATGGAGGGGCCGATCCAAGACCCCACACTCTAAGTTTGGATTACATAAATTAGGTTTTGTTTTGTTATTTTTAAATCAAACTCAAACTTTGTTGTTGATTAATACATAGGTACATCTACATTCATGTAAATATAAGTAAAAAAATAATATGTAAGTCAATTAAAATAAATTAATCAATATTGGGTAAATATCTTGTGTATGTTAAATATATTGTAAGTTATTATCAAAGGATCCTCCCAGAAAAAATTCAAAAACTGCCACTGAAGACGGGTGTGCCAATATTGTAGGTGTGGAATAAGGGAGGTAGGATACATAAAATTATTAAATTTATATTTGTAAGCAACGATAACAACCGAAAACAATAATAAAATTGTTGTATACTGCATGTATAACAGAAGGAGAAGGGACTATAAAGAATCCAAAAATGTTACTACCTATTGTATTTCAGCCAAAATTCTACTGATTATCAATTCGTAAATTTCTTATCATTGTTTTGAAAGACTGTTGAATGCTGATGCAGTTATAATTCGTAAACTTTGAACAAACAAACATAATTAAACAACCGAGTCTTGAATATTTTCTGAGGTAGAAATACATATTACCTAACGTAATTAACGTATTAAACGTATTATTTCACTTAAATTTTAACCTGACAACTACAAGCCGGTCGCGGCCGTATTATTCATATCTCTGGTTGTGTAACCAGCGATAATCACACATTATTAAGTGTTCGGCTTAGTTAACGGTCGGCTGTAATATTTTTGGAAAAATTAATTTCGGATAAAGTACTGTCGGATTAAATACTGTTCAGCGAAAATAGATTTTCTTCCTATTTATTTATCGGCTTTTTTACTCACTGCCATAACGTATTGCCGAATCAAAACTAAAGAAAAAAAAAAAAATTGACGATCGGAACGAGACTAGAGACGTACGCATCAGAAAAACGTTTCAGAGGCAGTTTTTAAAAATCAGTTATTGAAAATTAGAACAATAACATAATATCAAAACGGATTAAGTTGATAACCATACAAAAAACCATTAACCCGCAATGGAAATGTAATGAAAAAAAAAAAAATGATCATTAGTAAAACCAATATAGTACGTTTTTACAGCTAATGTTTACAAACTTGATAACATTGATATTGTATTCATATCTTTTATTTTTTATGTTTTCGGTACGCCGCTAAACCAACAAATCACACAACGAAGGGAATTCGTCAACGCCGCATTGTTTTGCACGTACTATTTCGGCAATACCGTGTACGTCGTACTTGTTGCAGCATCGTTCAAGCAGGTATGTATATCGCAATATACATCGCGTGTAACTCTGTGTAGTCTGTGTTGGCATCGCTTTGCCGACCGATGGTCGGCGTTAACTAATGATAACAAGTCCAAGTCAAGTTAAACAATTATTTGTTTTCAAACCCGAGCTCAACTAGTTTATTATTTTTATCGTGAACTCAACTATTTAATTTAAACTTTCGTGATATAAAATTAACTTTTTACAGTTAACTTTCATTGAAATTCAGTTAAACCATAACAAGTCGAAGACGAATGGTATTACAATTTTTACCGGCTGTTCTCAGTACTGCGATTTATCTATTACGATATTTACCGTTCGAGTTGGTTTATTTTTCATTAAACATGAATATTACTTTTTATTGAATATTTTGTCCGTTCATTGTTTGCAACACAAACAAAACAAATTAACATTTTTTTTTATTTTTCTTTCTAATCGAGTCAACATTTCTTGCCCATTCTTTGTTGTTTTCCAGGTGGCCGATTCACATACGCCCCCGGAGTGGCATTTACCGGTCCGCGCCTGGATCCTGGGCCTCGCCGTGCCGCTCGTTCCGCTTGGCATCATACGCACGCTCAGGCTGTTGGTTCCTTTCTCGGCCATAGCCACGGCGTTCATACTGGTCGGCTTAGGGTGCACCATGTCATGGGTGGTGACGGGCGCCAGCCTGTTTGCCGGCAGCGGATCACTGGCGGCTGCCGTACCGCTACCGGAGATCAGTTCGCGTCCGTGGATTGCTCCCGTCGGTCACATGCCCCTGTTTTTCGCCACAGTGCTATTCGCTATGGAGGGCATCGGCACCGTAAGTACGATCTCAAAATAATGATAAATCGGAATTATCGGGATGTTTGGATCATGATTATAGATACTATATCGTTGTCCGACGACCTATAACGGATAAAAAGCGGTGTTACCAATCCTTCGAGGTCTTATCGATCAATTCCCGATTTAATTGAAAAAGTTTTACCGGAATAATTATTCTTAAAAAATGAAGTTAGAAATAAACCATATGGGGGTGGGGCGGAGGTATGCCATTGTTTTTATATATTGACGAATCGACGGTGTTTCGGGTTTCAGGTGCTCCCGATCGAGAACTCGATGAAACATCCTCAACGGTTCCTTAAAGCTCGCCCTTGTGGAGTGTTGAACGCCGCCATGACGCTGGTAGTGTGCTTGTACTCGATAGCCGGATTTCTGGGCTATTTGCGATTCGGCGACGCTACCGACGGCTCAATCACGCTCAATTTGCCCAACGATTTGTACGTGTACACACGACATAATACTAATATTATAATCACGCAACGTGAATGAAAATATTTTTTAAAAAAAACCATAAAACGTCGTGTACTAATCATGTCTCTTGTATACATAAAATAATCTTGTAGGTTTGCCGAGGCAGTGAAAATTATGGTGGCGCTGTCCATACTGTTTTCGTACGGTCTGCAATTTTGCGTTCCCAGCGAGATAGTGTGGTCCCGGTTGGAACCGTGGCTGCTCAAACGTCGGCAACACAGCAAATACACCGCCAACAAGGACGGGTCCCCGGCGGTCGTAAGCACGATCGCGGGCAACACGATGACGACGGTCACGGGTTTGTCGGCGACGAATAACATGTCCATAGACGAGAAGAAACAGTTAGAAATGGAATTGGAAGAGTTGGAAAAACCTATGGACGGGGCGTACTATGTGATGCGAGGCGCGATGATCTTGGGCACCGGTACAGTAGCCATACATCATTTATTATCATCGGATGACTTTTTTTTTTGTCGAGAAATTCTTCCTCGTTTCTAAACTAGTATAGTCAAATTCATTCGATCAAAAAAATCTACAAAAAAAAAAAAGAGCCGATTCTACGCATGAGAGTGGCCACTGTTATAAGTGAGAATTCGGGTGGGTAGGATACATAATCAAACCGAGCGCAGTTTGCGATTTTCGTTTAAATTTGATATATTAATATCAATTAAGCAAAGGAATAATGCGTACTTAGAAATAATTGAAAAAAATAAAAAATGATGGAACATAATTAATTATATTGTACAGTCCTTGTGGGCATGTGCGGTGTAACCGACTTACCGATACAACCTTGAGCAGCGTGACCGCGAGTACTATTGTAGTATGTCCCGTATATTGACATAAGGTCTATGATTCTGAACCACAGCTAAATAGATAGGCATTTCAGCTAGATAACCAAAATTCACTATCACGGTACGCATTTATTTGGTGTAATGTCATGCATTTTCCCGCCATATTCAAATTTTCGACATTACAACAATATTGATACTATATTAGTGTAGACCACGATATAATAAAGTACTATTGTTCATTAGTTAAAGGGTCCAGTGCGGATTCTCAAATTTGTTCCAATTTTAAAAAATGTTAATATAATTTTTAACATTACAATTACTACTTTAAAGATATGGGTTTTCCACTGATCTACTATCTAATACCGGATGTTTAGAAGGGGAAGGAGTAGTGCCGATTTTACGGTCAAAAATGAATTTTTTAAGAATCGGGATTACTTATTGTTGACTTAATATTATGTTTCTGCCGTTTTGTATTCACTCGATAAATAAAAAAAATTGAAAAAGGGAGTTCAATGCAAGCTGTAGGACGTCTTTAACTTTCCAACGAAAAAAAAATGATCTTCGAAATCAGCCCTTTTTACAAGGCATGAGAGTTTTTCCAGTAAAGCATATTTTTGAACAAAAAAATACGCTGACACTGGGTTCCAAAATAGTCTCCTTAGAGCAGTGGTTTTCAAACTTTTTTTGACCACGACACATAGTCTTTTCCACAATTTTCACTGCACACTGACCTTTTTTTTGTCATTGTTTAATTTTTGAAAACAATTAGAACTAATAACACAAATTGATGAGTCATATTTAAACGAATCATAATTAAAAGAGTTATGACTTCATACTAAAAGAGCTGATTACCGTAACCGGTAGTCCGTCACAATTAAAGGAAAATAAATTCTAAAGTGAATGCTAATAAATGCTCGTGGCATCTAGTTTAAAAACCATTGCCTTAGAGGCACCTCCAAAGCATGGACGGGAAAATAAAAATGATGATAATAATCATTGGTTTCTGAAATATTTTATTGCCATAAATTGGGATTTATTTTCAAATAAAAGTCCGGTACGAGTTGGCATTTACTCGCATTCGGGTTGGCGAGCGAAATGATCCGCATATTAGGCTGGGAAACATTGTTTTTTATCCCATGCAAATAACTTCCCCGTATATTGTTTTTATATTATATTTGAAAAATAAACTATACTTACTTACTTGAATTAAATGTTAATTAAAAAAAAAATTAACACAAAAACAAAATGTGTTCACTACAATTTATTTTGTTTCTTGATAAAATACGGTGTACGCGTAACGAATTGCGTCGAAAACTTGTTTATTAGTGCGCATTGGTTATTTCCTCTCTATACTACGACCGCCAGTCACATACGCAGAACACTGTTTTATTTGAGGGCCTCAGCATAGACAATTCTAGAATATTGTGGAACTTTTAAAAAAGTGCTGAAACTTTCTAGAGAGGTCTGGAGTTCATCAATATATTAGAAATAAATGTTTACTACCCACTGACACTGACACTCACCATTACCTCTATTATCATCAATAGTGAGACACCAAAGGACTATCAACAAACATAACCACGAGTGGGTGGCGGTGAAGAAGAGTGAACATTTGTTTTTTTATTATTATATAATATGTTTATCATTATTATGATTATATACATTATTTATACGGTCTTATGTGTATTTTTTCAGTATTTATAGCTGCGCTTGTACCCGATCTGGCGCCTTTCATTTCGCTCATCGGCGCAGTGTTCTTTTCAATTCTGGGTTTGATGTGTCCTGCTATGATCCACTTGTTTGCGTTTTGGGAGCACGACGACGAGAATGGCGAAGACTACGAAAACTCAGACTCCGAAGACGATCTGGACTTTGATGGTGACTACTATGCTGTGGACGACGACACAGATCTAGACGGAGTGCCAAGGCAACAACAGAGGAGAAGGAGCAGTGGCCGGTCGACTCGCAGGAGGAAAGGCATGAGTTATTGGACCGCTACCAAAGATGTGGCAATCGTCATGATCGCTTTGATTGCTTTGGTGTCTGGAACATACGCCTCGCTTGTTGACATTATAGCGTTTTACGGAGCTGGTGCCGAAGGTGCAAGTGTACATGGTGCAAACAGCACCTCTATAGGAACTACTACCATAGGACCTGGCCCGGAATCAGCGTTCTTGATAGCCGAAGTGCCAAAATAAAAAACGACCAATTGTTTTACATTATACGCGTTCGGTATTGTATTATCATGACAATACTTCTAAGTTAACTTTGCATACATCAATTTCACATGATTATAATATGTGTAAATAATTTTATTATCATTTTTTCCGTAATTATTTTTCTCTTTGTATACTAGTTTTACTTGAAACTATTTAAACTGTTTATATTTCATATTTTTTACTATATTAACTTTTTTTTATTTCAATTTATATATAACATCATTTTAGCAGATAAGATTTTTAATCGTGAAAAAAGTGCGTTTTTGTATTATTTACCAATGTTCGACGATTTTTTAAATTTATATAATCATGTATTTTTTTGGCTATGTTTATATTTTCATAAACAGTTACATTTTGAATGCTAATAAAGAGCGTTGCTAAAATACATTATACATTAGTATACATTTAATTTATTGTTGAAAACCATTTTATTTTTAATTGTTTAATATTATTATTTTAAGTTTGTCAATGTTAAACGTACAACAACGAAAAAACGTTGATTATTAATTGCAATATTATGATTATATTAATTTCACTTTTAAATATTTTGTATTAGTATAACAATATTTTATTTAAAACTATTTATTTTTTTTTTGTGGTATCATTACGGTTGAAATTATACCATAATGTCTATAATTATACAATTATCATTATTATTATTATTAATGTCAGCGTTCTATATGATTATACATTTTATTGCTCCTATTTAGTATTATTACGAACTTGCGGTCATTTGTTGTTACGGTCCTTGCGTTCATATCACCGTTCCAGTTTTTTTTTTTATAGTTATTTTACTAAAAATATTGCGTCTATACCATTGTATAAAATACAATTATTCTTTGTTTTGTTTTCGTTTCCCCGTGCACACGCCTTTTGAAATGGTCATTATTTACACGTAGTGATATTCTTTTGGTAAAGGTAGGCATATGCGTGTCTACATTTTAGATTCGGAGCGGAATGAGGGATCTAATTGGTTTTACACTTTTACCATAACGTGTGTTGTTTATTATTATTTTTTTTTTTATGATTTGATCGAAAAGTTTTTCGACCAAAAAACATACTCCAATCGAAAAATGACATAAGAGATTTTTTTTTGTCGCATTTCGGTTGTTGTTGATGCAATGGGAGTGGGGAGGAGGAATTTTTTTTGATTTTCTTAAGGGTTTTAATAACAATTGGAAAAACCGGAAAAAAGTAATTATCGGAAAAGCAGACAAATATTTAAAGCTGCATTGTCCATTTCATCGTTTCTTCAATTTATACGCATTATGTTTTCTAATAGAAATCTTGATTTAATCAAAAAAATGACACGAGTCTATTTTTGTAGAATTTTGTATCTAGTTTATGAGTAATTAAGTCGTTTTTTGATATTCCAAGCAGTTTCATAATAGTTGGGAAAAACCAGAAAAAGACGTAAAAGTAAAAATTGATAAATTCAAAGTGTTTGATTTCATTATTTTAAATTTTTATGGTTTATGTTTTTTATCAGATATATTGCTCTTATCGAAAAAACGTAGTTATGACTCATGAGAACATATTTATATCAAGTGAAAATACAGCAATTTAATAATAATTTATCTATTTTTTTTTCAAAATGTATTCTACAATGTCTCATGATGTAAATTTTGGAAATTTGTCAAGTCTTATTCTTGATTCCATAGCAATAGTTATAAATATAATATAATAATATGGTCTACCCATATTTTAGATAACGACAAAATAAATGTAACCACTAGATGGTGTCAAAATTGTATTTGATATTTATTTACATATTATCAACCAAGTATATCAAATCACTTGGTTGATTTTATAATTTTATTTTTTTTTTTTTGTGCAAATGGCCTGTTTGGTATTTTTTTAAGCCCGTTCAATTTTCTTTTTATTTTAATATGTCAATGCTGTCAAAAGAACATGATACAAATTTTTTGTTTGAGACTATCAGGTTGTATCGTATTGTTAATGCTGTCTAATAAACATGACGAAGATCTTCTCATTTGACTTATTTTAGTATATTTTGTGTTCTCATAGTTGCCATCAAGTTCTTTTTCTGGAGATTTAGGGAATAATTTTTCACTTCTAGCTATTGACATTGAATTTTCTAAATTATAGTAGATCCTCGATAAGTCGAACCTCGATAGGTGAAAAACCTTAATAAGTTGAAATAAATGCCGTTCCTTTGCGAAAAAATTGATTACTCGAAAGAAAAACTATAGATAACTCGAATACTTTATGTTCCGAATGTAGACGAATAATGTCTGAAAATTTTTATAATTATTTGTCTTATTGGCTTGTGCGTCCCATTATTTAACAAAATCACCTTTATGGACGATAAAGTGTACTCTGCTCTAAATGTAGTAGGGAATTGATAATAGCATGTGCTCTCAAATTCTAAGTTAAAGTAAGATAACAAATTTTCTATAGTAAAGTTGCAACACTATAATGCATATTTTAGATTCTAAGTGGAGCGAGAAATTTATTGGTTTTACTAAGATGTTTATTTCTTTTTTTTCTAGTCTGTCGACAAGTTTTTTCCAAGTAAACTTGCTCCAATTTTCACGTGTAGTAACTTTTCTGAAAGCTCAAGTTTTTTGTCAAGATGGTACTCTAGAAAGGTCATTTTTTAATTTTCGACGCCATTTTTTAAATAAAAGCACTTAAGTGGGAAAACACGTAGGAAAACATATAATTTCATGATTTTATTATTTTATCAAAACACTGACGACGTTTTCTATCAGAAAAAATAATTTAATCGAAAAATCACAAAATAATTTTTTTGTTGCCTTTGTAATTTACTTTCTTACAGTATCGTTGCCAAAACTTTTAGACCACTTTTGAGCTTTTAAGGAATTTTAATTTTTGGGAGTTTTTCGCTGTAATTCTGTTATAAATACACGTTGAGACTTGTAACCTGGGAATAATACTTATATTGGACTTATCTAGATGTAGTAAAATTTCAAAGTCATCGAACCATTTTTTTGTTTTTTAATAATTATTTTGAAATCAAATTTAAACGAAAATCGTAAAACTGCGCTCGGAATCGTCTTTCGTCGAGCAATGGTTTATCGTTGCTTAGAAACATAAATAAAATAACCCTATGTGTCCTACCTACCCATCTTCCCATCTACAACAGTGACTACACCCCAGTTTCAGTTTTATTTAGTTTTGTTATTTATTGTTAGTTTTATTCAGTTAAAATATTCATATACACTTTATGGACTTGAAATGTAGACACAAAACTTATATTTGCCTTTTTAGACGTAGTCAAGTTTTCAAAAATATTAGCCATTTTTAAGCTATTTTATAGACATTTTAATGTTTTGTATGTAATTGTTATTCGGTCTGTACTCTGTGGTAAACAGGATGTTCGTTAAAATTCCCATTTTATGGTAAAAAATAATATTTGAGCTTGATGTAGTATTTTTTTTTATTGAGGAATTTTAATATCAAATTTCGACGAAATCGTTTGAGTAAAAAATTATGTGGAACAAATCTAATTTTTCAATTCTTTTTTTTTTTTTGAACATATGTATACATATTGTCAATTTAACAACGACAGTGAAGTCACCTTTTTGAAGTTCTCATATTATTTTATGTTATGTTAAATAACTCTATATTGCCAATTTTAAAGTATGTTTGTCGTAGTCTAATGGTTGTACGTCATCCTAGAGATCACGAATTCAATTTCATGTTTCGAAAAAAAATTGTTTGCATTTGTTTTTTGGGTGTACCTAGAGACACTAGGAAACCTAATCTAAACCATCGCTTACTCGGACTATTTCAATCGAAAAATATCCCTAGATTTGTTGTGCGAACTTTTCTACCAGAAATCTTGCTCTAATGTATCAAGTTTAATACATTTTCTGAAAAGAAATTTTTTCTACATGGTACTTTAGGTTAGTCATTTTTTGGTTTTCCAAGTGTGGTTTTCATAATATCTAGAAAAAACCGGGAAAAAAACACGGGAAACTGGGAAAAACGGTAAATAGATACAGTATTAAACAGGGGCGGACTGGGAGTACTTCAGCCCAGGTAGAGAAAAATATGAACGGCACAACAACTTTTATACATAATTTATGAAAATTATCAGTTGTCTTTATAATACCTATGTACTTAGTTTATATGTTAATAAAATCTAAAATTCAGAAATAGAAGTAATATAAGTAAGTCATGTTATAAGACAAAAAAGTTTATTAGAACATAATGTTATTAAGTTATTACAATTTGGCAAATATTAAAATTTACGTTCACATACTTATCATTAAAGTTGATGTACTTTTAAGATAATCGATAATCCTTTTTAAATTCAATATATTGTTCGGATGAGGCTTGAGTATAATTTTTAACAGAAAAGTTATGAGAACTACTATCATCATGTTTTTTAACAGCCACGTGCATGTGTTTGAAATTTGTATATCCATTTATAAAAAAGGTCTGATAATTATTAAATGCTATACAATATTGATTTTAATTCATTATTTTCTATATGAATCGACAACCAATTCCGAGAAATTCTTTGTCATCAGGCATTTTTCGTTATATAGTTTTTGAATGTGTAAATGAGAGTTTGAAAATATAGGCTGAATTGAATGCTAAACAAAGCCAACTTATGAAGTAGATTTGAATATTCCAAAAGTGTGAAAGAAGAAGACTGCATGTCTTTCTATACATCAGTGAAAGTTTCCTTCAAATTGTATTAACATAATATTGTTATTACATTTTGAACATTAAATGAAAACAGAACAAATTTCAAATTTAACTTTATGAATGATAACATCTAGGCAATATTATCATAGGTTCTAGATAGTAGTTAAGTACTTGTAACCTAAAACATTTTTTAACATTTTTTACATAATTCAACAAAAGAAAATAATTGATTTTAGAAAACCTAATTAAATAGTTTTGTGATTTCAAAAAATACAATAATGATATGATAAATTACATTCAATAATAAAGAAGATTAATAAGATTAATACATAGGTTTCATTTGTAAATCATTTTGTTTAATTTATTTTCCATAATAGTTAAGGTACTAGTTATATTCAGGCTGTCCCATGTCACCCCTTGAATATGTAATAATACAAAAAATAAGAAAATTTAAAATAATATCTTAGTTAGTATATGTAGTAATTGAAAACAAAGAAAATTAAAATAATAAGCTACTATGTAGAAGTACCTACAAAGAATAAGATAGAAGAATAGGTGTAAAAATATACCTATATAATATAAAATAATTGGTTTAGTTTTTGGTACTACAAAGAATGATTTATTTTTAAATATAATAAAAGTTTAGTCTACTAATTATATTACTACCTTCCTTCCGATGTTTAAAGGGCACGCGGAGTCGTGAATCCGAGAGTAGTGACGAGATAAATAAATAAAGAAAAATATAATTATTTTAATTGTCCACGGTGTTGGACCGGTAGGGTGTACACCTGTAGATATCTTCACGTAATCCTGAAGTCGTTGGACGGTAATCAAAATTCAATTGAAATAAACTAATTTAATTAATTAACATTTTGCACCTGTGTGCACTCAGATAAAAAAATGCAAATCTTTAAATTAGGAAAACAAAAGGTTGAATTATAAATAAATTAATAAAAAAATCCAACACGAGTGATTATAGCTGCTAAAAGTCGGAGTTAGCTATTCGAGAGAGATTGTCAAAAAAAGTTGGTGGAGCTTCGTAGTTGCTGCGTGTAGGGTTTTCGACAGAAAAAAAAAGTCGTCCAGAACTACAACAAACCACTATTTAAATTTCATTTTACATAAAAAATTAATAAATTAGTTATGAATTCACTTTGCAGCGAATTCGCATTCAGGGAGGTTGTTACTTAGAATAAATTAGAATATATTTCATTAGAAAAATTAGAAAAATATTTAAAGTTATAGGTATTTTTTTCAAAAAAAACATGTAGGAAAACTCAATATCGGCCATTATCTCTGTGCATCTAATAATAATAGTAATATTACAAATGTTAATAATGTTAGTGGAAATTGTATTATTTTATTTAGTTTTTATTCAAATTAATTTTTGGAGATTACGACCGTGTGCTCTATTTATGATACGTGTGCTCTAATATGTGCTCTATTAAATCACGGGTTTCTATTTTGCCTGTAATACTAGTAAGATATCTAGTATTAATATTAATCTATGATATTATGAATAATATGAAGCAAAAAATTACGCTTATATGCTGCATTTTTATAAACAATAGGTATGAAATTCCAAAGTTATAGGGAATAAAGCAATTTAGTTCATATACAACAAGCAACAATAAATCATTACAGTCAAAAAATGATTTTGAGTTGAATTAAGTTGCTAAGTAATCTGGTAAGGAGGTTTCAAAAATAATTAGGAAAAATCGGAAAGAAAATCAGGTAAAACGGGAAATGCTTACGGCACGCCAATATTGCTCCAATTTTTAATCTTGTTGGTGAGTCAGAAAGTCGTTTTTTGATTTTCCGAGTGATTTTTTAATAATTGAGCAAAACCAAAACAAAACGTAGAAAGAACGGACAAATTTACAAAAATAGTTCTTTTATTATTTTAATTTTTGCTTTTTTGTTGTAATTCAGTTAAAAATATTCACAAAGACTTGTATTATGGTTAGGTAATTAAATTTGCTTGTTCTAGAGGTGAACAAATTTTAAACACATTTGACCTTTTAAGCTATTTATAAATATTTTAATTTTTCGAATTTTGTACCTAATTTTTATTTGGTAAGTACTCTGTGGATCAAATTGTTAGACTAAATAGAAATATTCAAAAATTTGGCGGAAAATTCTTTAGTAAGTCATACTTAGTAGTTAAAATTAAAATGTAATGTTGTTTTTTTTATAAGAGTTTTAAAATCAAATTTTGACGAAAATTGTAAATATTACAGCCTTTAAAAATATATTTAACCGAATTTCATTCCGAATCGGTTTTCGTAGCAATGGTTAGTCGTTTCTTATAGGTATAAATTTAATAACGATATATTTTACATTTCCGACTTTCCACTTACAATAGTAGCTCACCTGACCATATCATCAACTCTTTTTTATTAATTTCTTTTTTTTTTTTTGTGGACAACCTTTTCTACTAGAAATCTTGCTCCGATTTTTATGTATACCACTTTTTGTAAAAGGAATTTTAACTGGGGGGAGGGGAGTACTTAATGGGGGTGATTTTTTGATTTCTTCTGGAGTTTTCCCAATATTTTGGAAAAACCAGAAAAAACGAAAGAAAATCGGGAGAACGAGTAAATAGATATTATCAATATTAAACAATATTAAAGTAAATATTTAATGTATAATATGCAATTATTTTACCATATGACATATATACCATATTACTATATGACTATATAACTATATATTGATGAATTCGGCTCAGAATCGTTTTTTTTTATTAGCAATGGTTTATCGATACTTATATGTGTTTATTAAATTACCGTATGTATCTTACCTTCCCAACTTCCCACTTATAACAGTATCTGCACCTACTTGTGAAGTATATCAGTGTTTTTTTGCTTATTAGATATATTATTAATATAATTATTATGTTGTGATTATTATTATTGTTAAATTTTTTTTAAGCTACGAGAATTATAGGAAAAATACGAGAATTCGAAGGTTGCGCGCTATTACAATTGATTTTGGCGACACTGTTTTCCTGCAGCGTCTAAACGTGGAGCCCGGCATCTAACATGGCGTCTGATAGTACATCATTTAGCATTGGCGTCTAGGCGTGGCATTTGGATTTGGACGCCGTGCTTTTTCATTGTGTAATGTTGCATGGAAAATGTAGATACTTCGCTTCTTTCAGAATATTGATCCTCGGCAATAAGTCTTTTGGATAATAGTAACGAATACCGTAAGTATCTATTGCAGTATAATATTTGTATATATATATATGGTCATTGTTATATTAATAATCTCTTTACTAAGGAAAAATATAAAAAATGGTGTGGTTACTTATTAAACTTAAAAACTAAATTAAATAATATGTTACATAAAATTGATCATACAATTTATCAATATTATAACATTTAGATATAGGTACCTAATGAGTTTAAAAGATTATTTTTTTTATTTTTTTTTTTTTAAATATTATATAAGTAACTTGGTTTTTTGGTTAAACAATATCTAGAAATATTATGTTATAAGTATTTATCATGTTTATTTTTAAAATTGATCAAATAAAATAATTTTTCTTTCAAATTCCAATATTAAATACTCTAAATACCTACCTATACCAACAATATAATCAAAACTAGTTATCATGATATATTCAGTTGGCATATATAAAATATTAACAATAATTAAATATAATATTGAGTTATTTTTTTTTAAAGGGGTGTGAGGAGAATTATAAATAATAAAATCAAAAAATTGATTTTAAAAATACTAACTTGATTAGATTTGCTGTTGTATTATGTATTTAGAAAATATTTAAAAGTAAATAAATAAATAAAGTAGATAATTTAAATAATATTTTATTTGTAGTAATCTATACTTAAACTTAAAACAACTTTTATTTAATCAGTATAATAAAATCAAAATTTAAAAAAAATTTAACATGATAGATATTACTTAAAATATAATGCTTTTAGGGGAGATACAAATTTAAAGCAAAAAATTTGGATGTTAGTACCTAAACTCTTTATATCACATATATCTACCACAAAATATATACATGGTACATGGAAAATGTTACATCTGAAGCAACTGCTAGTGATTTGTCAATTTCTTCTCAGATAGTAATTTGTTAATATACTATTTTTTATATATATAAGACATTAATTATATTAAACAATAAATTATATAATTGTGTTATATGATTTAGGTGTCAGATTTAATATCCACAAATTCAATGAAAAATGCTATAAAAACTACTAGTATATTGGAACTGAGTCAAATTTTGGCATGTACACTGAAGTTCTGAATTTAAATTATAGTTCATCCATTCCTTGTATATACCATAAAATGTGCAGTATGTAAAAAATTGTCACACATTTAAGATCCATTCAACAACAATAATGGTAAATATATTTCAATCATGTAATATAAATTCTAATTTTTTTTCTTTTATAATTGATTCAGTAACATATTAACTGAATTAAGCTATTGTTTTATAAATTTAAATTAATAAAAACTGTTTAAATTAAACTACAAAAAACTAGACATGTTTTCTAAGTTATTTTGATGTCTCATAACATAATTAAGACATTTGTCAAAATATAATGGTTAGGTACCTAGTAGATTATTTGGTAACCTAATCATGGTTAATTAAATAATACATGAATAGGTATTATTGATCTTATAGGACTATGAAAAACTACAATTAGTACTGACAGTGTGCCATATTCAGCCCAAACTTCTTCATCAGTCTTTGATAGTAAATATATTCTACATATTCTACAATAATTTTTAATTAGTAACTTATAATTTATATTTATAAATAATTAGTGGTTTACTTACTATTATTTTTATGTTTAAGTTTCTCTATGGAAAATATAACTATTTTTAATAGTTAAGTTCTACAAGAAAAATATATTTGAATAGATGTAATAAATAGTACTAAAATATAAAATACTTAGTAATGTAAAATAAAAGTCCATATAGTATAGGTATTTTACAATAACTTATAATAATTTTAAGAAAATGAGATACTAATTAGTAATGGATCAGTTAGTATCAATAATAAAAAAAAATGTATTGTGCCTTCTACACAAATCATAAGGTTATCTGCCTGACCACCAATGTCAATATTTTAAATTTGAATGAAACATTAAATGGCAATTAATAAAATTGAAATAATTGTTAATAATTGATTTTCCTTTTGGTTAAGGAGAATTAGATTACTAGAATTGGAACTAGTTTATAAATCCAGAAAAATGTTAAAAATCAATCAACTAATTCATTATTATTTCATTTACATTTTTTATAACAATATTTTATATCATAAACTAACAATAAACTGTAAATTATTGTAACAAATGTTAACAGTAATCAATATCAATATATCATTGAATACAAATTGTACTTTTTAATACTTTGTTAAATATTTCTGCTCTCAAGAAAATATATTTGTTATGTGGTTCAAATAAATTATACTTAAAAATCATAAACAAATGTTGGAGAAAGTTTTTAAATCACCAAGAGGAAGAGTTCAGATATAACTTTTTTTTAAATTAAAATAGTAATCTTTTAATTTAACTCTCTAGGTGTAAATTAAATGGTTTCAAAATGTTTACAGTAAAATTTGTCAATGTAACCTTGGCTAAACAGCCACACATATAAAATACAGTATATCTTTCTAATATTGGTTTTCCTTGATTTAAAAACTCTAGATATTATAGTTTTTATAATTTTTACTCATCTGATATCAATGTTAAATTATTATCATTTAATCATTTATTTTTTTTTGTTTTATGATGGGAGAATACTGAATAGGTATTTGATGGATCTCAGATTAATTAAGATGTCAAAATCAAAAATTATTTTTTCTTTCTCATTATTTTCTCTCTCTTTCTTCTTATTCTTAATCATTAAGTTCTAGAACTGAATTTACATTCCAAATAAATCCACTAAAACAAAAATATCTTGTATTTTCTTAGATTTAAAATTAACTTTTTTTGCTCTCTCAGATATCTTCTATATTTTTTAAAAAATTGCCGATTTTTAACATTTCATGATTTAGAATTAGGATTAGTATCATATAAATTTGTACTGTTGGTGGAATCTAAATCTTTGTTAAATCTTTGAACATTAAAAAATATGCTGTATACATGGTAGTTTTTGATTGCAGTTGTTTAATTTTAATACAGGTTTTTATAGTTGAAGCTACATTCAATATTTGCCAATCCATATAGTGGTAAACAAACATATTTTAATTAACACTGAAAGAAAAAAAAGATGAGTATTAAATGTAATTCTTAAAGCTTATGAAGGGATTTTATTGAAAATAACTTGCCAGTCAACTTGTTAAAAATGAATGCTTATAAATGTATATATATTCAAATTAATATATTTATAAAATAAATAAACAAAATATGTTGCCTCAGGGCCCAGGGGGGAGCGCCTACTAGTTAAAAGTCTAGGGGGGGTTATTACAGTAAGCAAGCATATGGTTTGATTCTACAAGTGGACAGTTTGGGCTGACAATGTATGCAATTTCCCTTATACTTATTTAGCATATATTATTTAATTATAAATTTGTCAATAGATTACACTATTGACTGCAGATTTTCTGGTAGTTAATACGTTTGAACACCCAAGTTTATTAAAATATATGAATAATCAGACATACAAAATTATATTATTATACTTACACATTTATATAAAAATGAACCTTTGTTTTAATTTTCAGAATTAAAAAAACATCATCCTTGACAATGGTTCTGAAATCAAAGAACAAGCCAAAGTTTACCCAGTGGAACAAGCACAATGAATACAAATATTTGTACAGACTTGCAATAGGTACTTTTTTTTTTTATCAGGAACTAGCAATTTTCAGGATTTAAAGTGAATTTATTTTCCATTTTTTTAAACTATTGAGGAATCGTTTAAACTTTATTTTAAAACCATTTTTTTATTTTTAACAATCTTTATTCGAATCTGTGTTTAAAGAGGAGGTTACTAATTAAAAAACAAAACTATATACTTATTTAAGGTATATGGAGTAGCAGTAAAAATGATTTTAGAATAAAGTTTAACCGATTCCCAAATTATTAAAAAACTGGAAAACAATTCACTTAAAATACTCTGAAAAAATTGTTAGTTCATGATGAAAAATTACTTTGTATATAATATAATAAGGTCATCATTATGAATAAAACACTTTAAAATCTATAGAAAATATTAATTAAAAAGATAAAACTTAGTTGTATGACATATCCAAATAAAAAGAAATAGAAAACGGAGGCCCATGTCCTGAGTGGTCATTCAGTTTGTCCCAGATAATATAAGATAATAGTAAACTTATGAATAATATTTGATTGGATGAATTAAAATACAATACAATTAATATCATTCAATATAATGTCCTGGTTTGGGAATCTCAAAAGGGTTCAGTTTCGTTACTGGTAACCCTAGTCATAATCATAAAAAAAATGCATGACCCAGAACAATTTAATGAAGACCAACAACTACGAACCAAAGATTTGGTATAGGGGACTTAATAATCCTTCTGATAACATTTCATGTTCTGATAAAAACCTGACTGATTTATTGAGATGAGTACTGATCAGGGTCAGGTGAAGTATTTATTCAAGTTGGAAGGCATTTTAGGATCCGGTATCATTTGATGTAATGATGTTATTAAACTGCAATGAAATCCTTATTTTGAAGTCATATTAGATTTGTTTGAGTCAAACAAATTTAGTATAACTTCAAAATATTTTATAAAAATTTAAAGGAAACAGTTTATTTACTTCATCATATCATATGACCCCAACTCTTCAAGTGTTTTCCAATTTAATAAATATTTCAACTGACACTCTTAATACTCACCTCATGAATTTGTTAAGGTTTTCAATCAGAACAAAAAGTATCAGAGGTGTTAAGAAGTTCCCTTAATCGAATTTTTGGTCTGTGGGGATTGTTTTACATAGTATTGTTCCGGTTCCAGCCTTTTTTTATATGTTTAAGATTTTATATGTTTATACATTTGGGTTGTTTCTTAGGTATTTTCATGTTTTCATGATATTAGGATATGTTATACAATTCTATGATTTTTTTTTCAAATGTTTTTATATTATCTTAGTAGTTGAAAATGTCTATAGGTCCCTAGTCTTTTTATTAGTATATTTATAAAATATGATGTAGCTATTAATCTGTATCTTCATATCCTTATACAATTTATTCAAATAATACTTACTGTGTTTTTAAGGATGACCTTAAATAAAGTATAATTGTAACTATTGTAATTATGATGAATATTCAATCAAAGCAATTGTTTATTTAATCAGTGCTGTAATATATCTAGATACATGCATCTAGTATACACTATTTATATATTTTTTTTGTATCTTGTATTTGTATCTAGATACTTTTTAAGATTTAATGCTTATTTTTTTTTTCAACAAAATACAAAAAATAAACTGTACAATTTTAAAATCTAACTTTTTTTAAAATTAAATTAATATTATATTATAATATTCAACAATTTATTGTTGATAAGTATTATTTTCTGATTTCTTTATCATTATAAATTATTATGTATAAGTGTATGACTATTTTGTATTGATAAGTGAATAATACCCATTATTTATTTTTTATTTACCAATAGTTAACCAATATTTCAACATTGTTATGCATTATGTATTACAACTGACAATGATTGCATTATAATTTATACATTTATAAGAATAAAATTATATTTTAAAGCTGACATATAAGTATAGATACAAATTATTGTATTATAAATTATTTACCCATTACTTGTTTTGTTATAATTTTGTAATTTTATATTTTTAATGAATTAAATATTTATGAAAAAAATTATCTTTTTTCTTAAATGTATCTTAAAATGTATTTTAAAATACTTGTATATGTATCTAGATACTTTTTAAGTAGAATATCTGTATTTGTATATAAATATTAATTGAATGTATCTTATTACAGCACTGAATTTAATAAATGTTAAACCATTGACATTGACTACATTTTATATTTATTGTACAATAAAGATTTCTGGTAGGAAAATCAAATTTGTATTGTCATAAATATGTCAGGTTTCTTAAACTTTTTAAAGATTTGTATTTGTTTTAATAAACAATAGTACATATGATATAACTATATGTGTTTGATTATTAAGAAAAAAAATGTCCTAATTTTCCTTTTGTATTAACCCCTAAGAAAGATTGAATGTATGCCATTGAACAAATACAATGTTTTGAACAGTAAACATTTTTGAACTTCTGTTAGATCCCGTGTATTGTATTTTTTAAAGGAGACATAATATTTATATTTTTGGGCACTCTCTTCTCTAACACTGAAAATGAAACAAATATAATAGTATAAACTCTATAACAAAAAAAAAATAGTACACACTTATCAATAAGTAATTATTATGTCCCAGAATGTTAATATTTTAGATTCTGAGAGTAACAAAACATGTATTGGTTTTATGAAGATGTTTTTTGTACTGTGTACAAAAATTCTACCAGAAATCTTGCTCCAATGTATAAGATGTAGGTCCTTTTTTGAAAGGAAATTGTTATGGGATGGTACTTTAAGAAGGTCATTTTTTGGTTTTCTAACCATTTTTCCCAATAAAAGGGAAAAAGTGAGAAAAAACTAAGAAAAGCAGAAAATCTAGAAAAGTAATTCATATAGTAAATAAATATATAAATAAAAAAAATGTATATATAAAAATAAAAAGTAAATAAATAATATAATACACATTTTTTTGTCCAAATTTTAAGTCTCTAAAAATATTTTAAATGAATTACAACAAATAACAAAATTGAAAAATAATAAAGCATTATTTTCTAATAAAATAATAAAGTAAAACAAAATTATTAAAATGGTTAATACTCATAAATAAATAAAATAAATAAATATACAAATAAAAAATGTATGTATATAAAAATAAAATAAATGAATGAATTGGTGCCTGTATTATGATAGTGTATTATACAACCATACCAGAGAATTCATCATCAGGTATATCATAGCCAAAATGTAAAATACTGAATGTAAAGAATTAAATGAAGGAATGCATAGAAAAAAAAAAATGTAAATTGGTCTTTTTACATAAAAATAATTTATTTTAATAGGAGAGATTATTTAAAATGGATTATTAGATATAAATATAGATATGTTAAGAAATATACATCATTTAGTATTATTAATTATCTAGAATGTATTGATATCAATAAGGTATTATTTTTAAAATCGGTTTTTACATTTAAAATACTATTAAAATTATTTTTCTTCATTTCATTGTATATATTATGTAATTTGTCTAAAACTGGATTAGTGTAAATGTTATTTTGGGTATTGAATATCTCTAAGTCTGTATTGATATGAAAGCTTATATTATGGTTATTTTCTAAAATATGTTTAGCTAAATTTGAATTTGGGGCAGTCTTTTTAAATTTTATTTCAGAAATGTTTCTTACAGTTACATTTACATTTATATATACCAGCATTTTTGAAAAGAAGGGAGATTTTTTATGAAGTTTTTAGTTCTATTGTTTATATGTTTCATTATATTATTATTAGTGTTAAAAGCGATTTTTACATTATTTGTCTGATACAAAAACTGCTTAGGGAAAAATAATTCTGAGCTGAACTCAGTTGATTGTGATGCTTTGTCAACAATATAAATATGCCATATTATAATAAAATAATTAAATACGCTCTATAAAATAATATTTTCTATAGTAATATTAGTTTAATGTTGTACCGATTTTCCTAGTTTTCCCAGTTTTTCACAAATGCTGAGAAAACTCCGGGGAAGATGGAAAACATTGCTATCATTAAAAGTTGCAGCAAAATTGCTGGTAGAAAAGTTGTCCACAGAATAAAAAAAATAAATAAACGTCTTTGTAAAACCATAAGCTTCTTCTTCCACATAGAATCTAAAATAATATCTTATATCAATACATTTTAGATAGTAAATATAAACCAAATGATTAACGTATTTATGTCTAATCATAATTCATTTTAATTAATTTCTTCTATTAAAATAAATTATTTCTTTGTAAAATGACCAAGTTATGTATTTTTTTTTCTATCCATTTTTCATTAAATTTTTTACATTTTGACAATGATATACCTGATGATAAATATTTAATTCTAAACCAGTATGGTTGTATAATGTACTTATCATAATACTCCAGGCGACGCATTTATTAATTTATTAATTTTTAATTTTACATTTTTTATCTATATATTTATTTAATTAAATTATTATTTATTTTTAAAAAACGTGCGTGTACTCAGAATTCAGGTACTTAACTGCATTGAACGGATAACGACAACGGATATAGAACGGATTTGTGTGAATAGACCTTAACACTTAAACACTTACCAAAAAAAACCTATACTAACTGTATTAACCGTATTTGGACAGAAAGCGTATATTTGCCTTTTCTAGACAAAGTAAGATTTTTAAAACATTTGAGCCATTTTTATGTTTTATAAAAATTCTAACATTTTTGTTAAAATTCAGTTAAAAATATTCGTATACATTTTAGGGAATACAAATTTGATCAAAAACTTCATATTTACTTTTCCAGACGTAATACAATTTCCAAAAAATTTAAGCCATTTTTGAGCTCTTTATAGATGTTTTAATTTAGAGAGTTTTGTACGTAATTTGTATTCGATAGGTATTGTATAGTACATTTTTTAAACTAAACAGAAATGCTTTAAAATTGTACAAGAAGTTCATTAAATGTCTTACTTTGTGGTCAAAAAAAAAAATTCACTTTAATGCAGTGTTTATTTTTATAAAGGAATTTTGTATCAAATTTTGACGAAAATCATTTGAGTGGAAAATTACGTGGAACAAATCTAATTTTTCAATTTTTTATTTTGAACATATGTATATTGCTGACTTAAAAACGGCTTTGAATCAGAATTGAGTGGACTAAGTTTCGAAATTATTGCTTTTTGAAGTTCTGATATTATGCGGATACATTATCCGCATGATATACAGTCAAATTCGCGCATAACGATGCCGTATATAACGATATTCCTGGTAAAATGATTCCAATCAATGTATTTGGTTGGTTTTATATGTTATGTATAATACTTTTATTCGTATATAACGATATCGGTTATAACGATAATCCGGATATAGCGATGTTATTTTAAAACGAAAATTGGTTTTTATAATCACCCATAGCGATTAATAATATGCATGTACATTGTACATTATGTAGTAAATTTGATTTCGTCCAAATCGATAATTCTTAATCTTATCTGTAACAGATAATGTGTCTTGTACGACCGTATTGTATATAGAATACCTACGTTTCTTAGTCGTTTAGTTGCCGTTTTGACAAAAATATGTTTAATAAATCAATTTTTCAAAAAAATCATGTTACTTTTTTATGATCCGGATATAACGAAGTTCGGTTATAACGATCAGATTCCCTAGGTCCCTAGAAGATCGTTATAAGCGAATTTGACTGTATATGTTATGTAATAACTCAATATTGCCTCCTTTAAAGTATGTTTTTCGTAGTTTAATGGTTATAGTTACCTACTATCTACCTAGGTTTCGAGAGTTCCAACCCGGGTTTCGAAAAAAGTTGTTTGCGTTTTTTTCCCCTTTTACTTAAACAGGGAAAAAACAAATGCATTCTAGGTTTACCTATAGAAACCCAGGTATCGCTTGCTCGGATTATAACTTTTCTACCAGAAATCTTGCTCCGATGTGTCAAGTGCAGTACATTTCCTGAAAGGAAATTTGATCTATATGGTACTTTAGGGTGGTCATTTTTTGATTTTCCAAGTGGTTTTCATAATATCTAGAAAAAACTGGGTAAAAAACATGGGAAATCGGGAAAGACGGGAAAATAGGTACAATATTAAACAAATATTATGAAAGAAATAAATGACACCTAAGTAATTATTTTACCATGATATGATATTTATAATTTTGATAAAACAACACTATTAACCGAACTCGCATCAGAATCGTTTTTTCATTAGAAATGATTATCGTTGATTTCAGATACAAATTAATTTTCCCTTTATATCCTACATTCCCAACTTCTTACCAACAACAGAGGCTGCACCTATCGTGCGAAGTATGTCCGTCTTTTTTAATTTTATTTTATTATGTATATATCATTTTGTACTTAGCATTTTTTATCTGCCATAATATGACCAAAATCAAAAAATTAATCTCAAAGTTGAATGAATGACCAAAATCTGCGTCAAGGTTGATCGTCTAATGTCAATGTGGATGTGGAATGATAAAATAAGTAGTGTTTATTCGATGAGCATTACACTATTATTATTATTTCCAATTCACAAATTGAGTAGTAGTAGTATCTTATCGGTAATAATAATATTTTAACTCTGTCGGTTTACACAATAAATTATAAAATTTAATTACTACGTTTCGCGCTCTCTCGTGTAGGTAATAACCGAACACGGTGACATCCTTCGGCAATCGCAATATAGCAAACACTGCAGGTTGAGTTGTAGAGGAGAGGGTCACCACAGCGGACGAGGAAATTCACGGTGTCGCTTGGAGCAGTTTCTGGTGAAACAACATTTTCCGTTGATCGCATTATCATATTGGTTTTGCATTTTTTTATTTTCTCAACTTGCAAACTTGTTAAGGATAAAATTATCTAGCGCTCTATGGTGCTATTTTTTAATACCGGCTTTAAAATATATTTTATAGGTGGATAAAATATCATTTTTTTCATTTTTTTATTCACAATAATAACTAATAAAAAAATTAATACACAACAAATTGGCACCGTAGGACACTAGAAAATATTAATTGTAATCATTGGGTTATTGTTCGTATGTCTAAGAGTTTTATGAATTGAGAAAACAAAGAAATGTCAATCCATGTTTTTCATAATAACATAATATTGCGCTGACATCCATTTAAACAATTATGGCAGAAGACAATAATTATTTACTGCCAAACTCGTACAGGATCGTTCAGGTCCGTTTCAAATATATCGTTTAAGCCTTAAGGTATATAATTTTTATGAGCCATCTTTGCGTATAGGTAAAATACATAGGAATTTAGGCAGCCGTGATATATGTATTGTATGTATGACGTGTGTGTGTGTACACCAATATATGTATGTATGTATAAGTACATTTTATAATAAACCTGTTAAAATTTCAAACATTTCCGTTAGGTTAAACAATAATATTCACAAAGTACCTTCCAAATAAAAATTACTTAAAAAACTCGTAAACATAACATTTCTATATGTATAGTTCAAAAATTACTAGCATGCTTTGAAAAATTAACCACGCCTATAAAAGAATAATTTGTGCTCTGTCATCATTTAAAGTCATTTCAAATATTTTTAACTGAATTACAACAATAAAAAAAACAAAATTGAAAATAATAAAACCGTTATTTTTGTAAAAATGTCCGTTCTTTTTACATTTTGAGTTTTGCTCAATTATAAACTTCATTGAAAATCGATAAATTACTTTCTTATGCACTAATTAAATTAAAAACGCAACAAAAAAGTTTTCCAATCGTTTTTAAATTGGAGCATTATTTCTGGTAGAAAACACAAAGTGTATAAAAATTAAAAACATTGAAATCTGTAACTTGCGCGGCTCGTCGTAAATATTTGCTGTTTTTCTAAATGAACTGTCTTAAAAAATTCGAGTAAAATTAATTTATTTCGTTCTTTGTTCTTTCTTAATAAATTAAATAAAACAGGTATTTTGTGATAAGAAAATTGTAAATTATTTCATCATATTTTTCATATTATTACATCATATTTTTAATATTATTACATCATATTTCTATTGAAAATAGGATTTAGATATAATATAATTATAGTTTTCAATGTAATATTAATTTGATTAGGAAGTCATTATCATGTTCATAATTACATATTTTAAGAAGTGCTTCATAATTCTGGATGATACATTTGACTAATAACAAGACATAATATAAATAATAATGCAAATCAACCTCCCCCCCCCATATTCAAAATTCCAAAACTGAACTCCGCTCAGATTCGTATTTCGTTAGTGATGATCCATCGTTTTATAAAGATACAAATTAAAAAAAACTCTATGAATTATGTACGTATGTATGTTGGTTATGTCCTACCTACCCAACTAATTTTTGTATATTTTTGATTTTATACGTGCATTATATAGAAAAAAAAAAACTACGTTTATTTTATTGATTATTTTTTATTAGGTACATGTATATGCTTAGTTTTTTGTTAAATTACGTAATTTGAGTAAAAGTGAAGACATGATAATAATTTTGTGCTCCCCTGCACCCTTTCCCCCCAATACGAGCACTGGCATTACGGGGCGAGAGTTAACAACGAAAATGTACCTATAATGTATATGTGTACGTATGGTACTTTAATATGCTACTATTCGTTAAATCATTTTTCAATTAATTTTATTAAGTCTACGTGCAGCCGTAAACTGAAGTGTAATACGCAACAATAAATATCCTATACAAGTACTCATGTCGAGTACGTCATCGGTTTCCACTTCGTCTGTGTGTTAAGTTTACTACTGCCAGGCACTTGAACGCCTAAACGCTTATTTATTTGTCTTATTGTAGGAACACCGTATAGGTAACAATTATTTTATTACGAAAATATATTAACGATTCACGACTATTTCCACGTATTTGGACAGTGCATACGAAGATCAGCATAACATTTGATTTATTTTATACTAGCTGTCCCGCACGTTTTTTGCCAGTTTCGGTATCAAACGAAAAAAAAAAATAGAAAATCAAAAAATGACCACGGATTCGATCACTTACTTCGACTGCTTTTTTGACATATCGAACGGTTTACATTCGAAATTGGTATTATAGGAAAAACCAGAAGGAAAATTATAGGTAAAATGGTAAATATTTACTGCGTGCCGCGACGGTGTTTTTTATTTTTGCAAACTTTATTTTCTACAAAAATATTGTTTTAATCCAAAATACCGAGGGATCATTTTTGTTGCATTTTGAATCTAGATTTTCAAAAAGAAAGTCGTGTTTTGACTTTCGAAGTAGTTTTTATAATAATTGGGAAGCCTGAAAAGTACGAAAAATAAAAACTGACAGCGTTGCGATTACGTATTATTCAAATTTGTACGGCTTATGTTTTCTACCAGAAATATTGATCTAATATTAAACAAAACAAAAAGAGAACTTTTTTATTGAGCTTTTAATTTAGTTGGTGATTAAAAAAGTTTAATACCTTTTCTGAAAGGGAATCTGACTGGGGAGGTACTTTAGGGAGATGACTTTTTGATATTGATTTAGTTTTCTCAATACATTGGAAAACTCGGAAACAAATTGCGGAAAAATGGGGAAAATGTATGAAATGTAGGTATTAGTTAAAAAATATAAAAAACGGGAAAATAGGTACAATATTAAACAAATATCATTAAAGTAAATGTTTAATGTATATGTAATTATTTTACCATAATATGACATACATATATTGTTGACAAAGCAATACTATATCAACTGTACTCCACTCAGAATCGTTTTTTCGTTAGAAATGGTTTATCGTTGCTTACAGATATACATTAAATTTTCGTCTGTATCTTACCTTTCCAACTTCCCACCTACAACAGTGGTAGCAGTCAAGTGCGAAGAATGTCCGTCTTTTTTAATTTTTGTCATTACCTATATGTAATCCAATATTAAAGTGATTTCAAAAAAAAATAATCAAGAAACATTTTTCAATAAAAATAAAATAAGGAAAAGAAATAACGAACATTAAATAAAATAAACATATACGCAAAGAAAAAAAATTACATACCTGTAATATCTGTACCTGCAGCACTAAATTATTCAATTAAAATTAATAAATTTAATTAATCATTTTTATGAAATAATATATTTTCGTAAATATCGTAAATTTTGTCATAAATGTACCGCCGACCGCCGATGTACGTTGTATATTATAAGTAAAATGTATTTCGACGACAAACATATACGATGCATAAAAACCATTTTTTTTCCCGCTAACCTCTAATATCCATGTATTTAATCATTATCTTCGCTAAAATACTGTAATTTTTTCAAATAATCGTAATATTTCGAACGGCTTAAAATATAATTTAATACGCATTAAATACATAATACACTTGAGCAATAAAGCCGCGTTTGGTTTTCGACACCAAAGAAATATTGAAACAAATGTCGTTATTAAACGGTTGTAAAATGTAATGTGTTGAAATTTATTGGGTGCCTAAAACATATTATAGGTATTTGTAATTCATTATCTAAACAATATAAAATGTATCTATCCGATTCGAAAATGTATAACGGCGTAAGACTCAAAATTATCATTATTTTGATATTATATAATGAACCTAGTAAATATATTTTGTATCGATAAATACGGCAACGTAACTAGTGTTCGAGAAAAAAAAAACAGTTCGTAAAATGTACAGCAAGGTGTTGTTCGATTTTCTGACGAAAAAAAAAAGGTAAAAAATTTTCGCCCCCGGGTGGACTCGAACCACCAGCCTTTCGGTTAACAGCCGAACGCGCTAACCATTGCGCCACGAAGGCCGATGGATAAGGGATTCTGTTACATTAGTATTCAATACATTATTCTCGAGTAAGTAACCGCGAACGGGAATCGTCGCGATTCTACATAGCATATGGATGCGATTTGTATAGATTCGCAGACGCATGTTAGGATTTTATACAAAACCTTAATAGCTTTTTGCACATATTTTTGGGTCTATTTCTGCGGCGACCTCCTAAAACAAGAATTTTCAAACACTGTCTGAGCAAATCGTTCGGAGCCTTTAAACTGATACCAGATGTAGGTGTATTGTTCAATATTGTAATGGAAATTACTTGGTTACTCGTTGGCGCATATGAATATTTTTAATAGACATTCAAAAAGACAATATCAGTTACCAGAGGTTTGTGGCCTCTGAGATTGTTGCAAACACCTAATATACGTAGCCGATACGTAGTTACCCAAAAAATCCAACAAATCATAGAAGATTCATACTTTTTCACTATACGTGTGAGACTCATTATGCCTATATATCCATTAGGTATCCTTAAAGAATAAAGATGTGTTAATTGATCGCGGCAATTATAGTAGGTTCTTCATCTAATATTTATTTTACCTAATTAATTACGTTTTAAACCGAATAATTCACCTGTACTTTAAGCCACGGGCATTATTAACACTATAACAAAATGAATTTATAAATAGGTACAAATTGATATATAAAACACCTAGGTACCTATGTACAATTTTTTTTTGATAAGCTAAATTATAATTGTTATATAATGCATGCATGGCGCAATAAGTTGTTACACACATTTTTCTTACATCTAAAAATACATATAAGAAAATAAAATCACAAAATTAAGTTTAAGGTTTTTTTTTTAAAAAAAAAAAAAAAAACCCTATGATTAGATACGGTACCTATTAAGTTTCATAAGTTGTACACGTATATAATATGTATTGTATAATGTATGTACATATGAATACACAATTATTATGATGCTTTAATATTGTAGGTACTATATTTAAAAAAAAAAAAAAAAATGTATTATCAATGTAGGTAATGTATCTACAATTTATTTTAAACGGGCAATAATTGTTCAATGATTTTGCACATAATATGTAATAATCAACATAAAATTAAAATTAGATGATTGCAACGACGAGTAGTATAATATATATTATTATGTCTTCATCACAGTTAGGCGATCGTATACAAGTATATTCCAACTATAGTAGTCGAATATCGAATACCAACTTATTGATTATTAGGATGAATGCGCATTCGCGTACATTCAAGGATGTTTAATGTTTATATTTATATTACCGGCTGTAATATATGTACAGTTGAAATTATTTAATTTCTGACAACCCACAAACGGGTTTCACTGTGCCGACACATTACAGATAACACAAATCGAATGTTCATCAAATATCGATAATCTGATATTATGAGTGATAACGATTATTGCACAATACAATATATCCTACACGGCATGTTTCACCATGGACACTGTACAAATATCTCTTATCATAATATATTCAAACCAAGATATTATATATATATATATATTAATGTCTACAAATTACCTACTGTATTGGTTACCTACCTATGTTAATTTAGATTCAAATGAAAACGACCTCTATTCAGATTATAGATAAATTATATTTTAGTTAGATAAAAGTATGGACTACATATGATACATACATGGATCTTACATTATTAAAATATACATAAAACCATACATTTCACAATGAAAAACAAATCAACTTTTGTTATAATAAACAATAAGCTAAACATCAAGACTTAAGCATTAACAAGGCTATATTTGGCTAAATATATTTTATATTAATATTTAAAGTACCTATACAATAATTAATAATATTGTTTGTACAATTATAATAATATTATATTGTACTTTTATATTTTTATAAGGTATTGAAAGTCTTGAAAAAACCTTATTTTTGACCAAGGGAAAAGGAGAAAAATATAGTGAGCCGAACAGAGGATAAATAAATAAAAACGGTTCCCAATGACAACCTTATTTTTAATTTTTCAATCTTGTCTAACCTAAAGAAGCAGACTTTTTATTTCGAATATTAATGAGAATTTCAAAAATTACTTCTCTAAAGTACCACCCATAGAACATTTTCATTCAGATGCTATACTTGATAATCGAAATAAGATTTCTGGTTGTAAAATTGTTCATATAAAAAAATAATAATAATAAACATCTTTGTAAAACCAATATATTCTTCACTAAACTCAGAATATAAAAAGTAAAATTTAGGTAACTATGAAAATGTTGGGCTGTAAAATACAATTTTTAAGATAGTAGAAGATTAAAAAGCCAGAGGTCAACAAAAATTAGAATTTTATGAATTGTGGATTGCATTCTTATTTATCGTTTTTTTTTTTTCAAAACTAAAAGTCGAAAAAAATTCGAGTGGCGTAATCCATTCGTACTGTATACTATGAATAGCTCAAAACGAAAAATATAAACATTTTACAATACCTACGTCAACAAATAATATTTATTACCTATCTAGTAAAGTACCCAATAAAGTAAACAAAATCAATCAATTGAATTATCTGTAATTCTAATTGTGTTATATTTTACAATATTTTATGCTATAATGATAGCATACTTAGATTCGCCATGTATTTCGTGATGTTATTATAATAAACTCAAATAGTATTCCTGTGACTAGAGTTCAGACGCAAATTGCTGCTAGCGCAGCTGCATATTTCGTTATTTTAAGCGGCGAGTATTTAAAAAAAATAAGTTAAAAATAGAATAGAAAATATAAGGAATTTGGTATAAGAAGGTACTAGGTACATGCAATTTACAAAAGCCTTATTAGGTGGTAAACTAATATAAAATATTATTTAATTTCAAGTTATTTTGTTCAAATAAATAAATATATTTTATAAATATTTAAATACAAGTAGATAAGTACAAATTTATTTATTTGTATCTGTGTACTATAATTTTATATTCTGAGTGTAGCGAAGAATGTATTGGGTTTACAAAGATGTTTATTTATTTTTTTTCTTATTTTATATTGTGTACAAACATTTTAACAGATATTTTGCTCCGATGTATACGACTTTTATCTGAAAGGAAATTTTCTTGGGGTGGTACTCTAGGGAAGTAATTTTTCTCTTTTTCCAAGAGTTTTCTCAACAAATATGAAAAATCTAGAAAAAACATGGGAAAAACGTAGGGAATACAGAAAAATCGGTACAGTATTAAACAAAAATTATAAAAAAAAAAATATAATGTCTATTTAATTATTTTACCAAAATATGACATATATATTGTTGACAAAGCATCACTATCAATTGAACTCCGCTCAAAATCGTTTTTTCGTTAGCAATGTTTTATAATTGCTTACAGATATACATTAAATTCCCTTCTGTATCCTACCTTTCCGACTTTTCGCCTACAACAGTGGCTGCACCCACATGCGAAGTATGTCAGTTCTTTTTTTATATAATATACTTTATAGATAATTTTAGAACTTTTGTGTAACCACTTTTTTAACTATTTTATTATATTTTAGATACAATGCAACGGATTTATTATAAGATTTAAGACAATTGCCATCAAATAAATTTGAGAACTTTTATAGGATGTCTGCCTCAGATTTTTAATAGTTTATTCAAATAATATCTAAAACTGATACAAATATGAGAAACTGTATTCTTGTTCAAGAAAGGCTGTTATAGTTTTATGTTCCCATTGTTAATCGTATTCTATTACGTTATCTGTAATCCATTTCAATCGTTTAGTCTAGTTCAGGGTAGTTTTCAGAAAATTGATAAGGATAGAGATACAATAATTTTTTTACTAGGTGTAACCAACGTAAAAATAAAATAAAATTTGCCTATGCAATAATTTAACGATCACCTTAATTTAGTTAAGGTTAATCCACCTTAATTATTTATGGTTATTAATGATCCTGATTCAGAATGGGTTCGAGTTAAAACTTTAGTGCAATCATCACAAATTAACTTTACTCGATCGTATCCGGTACTGTAATAATACATTTTTTTTACCCAGTACCCGGCTTACTGTGTAAAGCTCACTTAAAACTGTAAAAGTAGTGAGAAAAAATGTGTACACACAATAAAAGAATTTATATTTCATTTTCAGGGTGTGGTATAAATTGGAAATTATTTATTTTAATATGTATAGTGTAGACAGTATATGGTTTACTATTTAATATTTATATTTAATTTTTTATCGCGTGAGTACTTGGTATCTACTGACTCGTGGCTAGGTGGCTTAGCCACTAGTTCTTAGTAGATATTCAATTATTTTCATTATTCTTATCTTAACTTAATACCTGACCGATGATTCGTACTGGAGACCTGATTTTGATAGATATTATTACTCGGCTGATATTCGGTACCCGGTTTGTTCATAAATAATGTACCCGGGACACCTTGCGTTAATATCCACCTTGCGTTTTCGGTTATGTTATCAGGTAACCGTTTCAATCGTTTATCGTTTATTGATAATATGTTGTTCGTTACCGATTTTAATCGTTGGTCCGACCTTATCTTCTAAAACCGTGTCTATATATTATTTATTATTTATAATCGGAGTGTCGACTGAAATACGGTTCTGTCAAAATATTTGTCAGCTGATATACGGTTTTGTCAAAATATAATTGGCGCCGAGAAAGGATCGGTTGCTTAATGCACTAGACGCTTCCCCCACTTCGCCACCACTACAGCGCGTATCGCCACTATGCAATTACGTCGGTTAACGGGATTATTATAATAATTATCGTGGTCTTGACCGGTCACTCATATGCGCAACCTAATCTAAGTTAATTTTAATAAATGTCTATGTGAGTTCTATAATTTGATAAAAATATTATAATTCGATCGTTTTCGTCGTCGTCGCGTTTACTGTTCGCCGTCCGTTCGCCCGTGGCTATCATTACGTTATACTTACCACACGTAATACCTATCAATTTGTGTGCAATAGGCTCTAACAGTCGACTTGTCGGAATTTTTTACTGTAAAAAGACCCTTCAAATCTATTTATTCCATATAATTTGTGGCTTGAATAGCCTGGTACAATTGTAAAGCGACCGGCCGTTGTGTGGCTCGAATAGCCACATTTGTCATTGTTACCGTATTTTATTTACATTACCTTAAGTTATCGTTAGTTACCTAACCTTATATAGTTGTATGTATGTATATATATATATATATATATATGTATCATGTATGCATGTACGTACGCGCGTGTGTGTGTGTGAACTTTTACCCATTTCTAGTTTAAGACCAGTTGGCCAGTCTGCACATCACATCAACTTGTGAGTACCTACCTATACTTATATTGTATTTTTTCATGGTCCCGTAATTCGGGCTGTGATTATCATTACATTAATTGGTTATTGTACTGTTTCAATCGGTGTATAATACAAAACATTAAGCCGATTTCCGAATTACCATTTATTATTAGAGTTACCTTTAGTCATTAGTTTTTAAGTACACACACCCACACGTATACACACGCACACACATCACAACACCTACTGCTACTACGTGGCAGTTCAAATTTGGTCGGGCGTTTCTAATCACATCTGGTTGCGCTACTTACAATATGTTATGGATTAAATATTTGACGGCTAAATTACGGTTTGGCTGGAATTTTTTTCGGTTTTTTTACGCGCTCCCGGATATTTCCTTATCGGTCCAGTCTGGAACTAGATAAAAAAAAAAAAACCCACCTCAAGAGTTTGCCAATAGATTACGTAGAACGGTATAGTGTTAACCTGTTAAAGGTTTAAACCAGACATAATTTTCTATGACTAAACCGATTATTGGGTTTGATGATGGCAGGACGCGTTTAGGTTTTGCGAGATGAAAAGCCTTAATAGTTAAAATCTGTATTGCCGGATAGGCACAAAATTCGATTATCTGACTGGGCCGATTAGCAGTTTGGATATTGAGATTTTACGCAGTTAGAACGGGACATTTGACATTAAGCTATTTAATTACCCAAAAGCCAACTACGGTGTCTATAGTGTACTCTATTCACAGGTTAATTATGTCAACTTGTTATGTTAAAATTTATCAAATCAATATTACTTGAAACTTATAGTTTTAACTAAATTTTATTTTAACTAATTACTGTGCAACTTTGGAAAAATAAAGTTATATATAGGTTTCCTTTACACGATGATTATAAAAATTTAATGAAATTTAACTATTTAACATAATTTTAAACATAATCTAAGCGAATCGAGGAATGTTTTGGTTTTACAATGATGTTTATTTATTTTGTTTTTTATCTGTAAACCACTTTTCTACCAGAAATCTTGTTCCGATGTAACAAGTGTTGTACATGAAAAAAGATTTGATCTGGGCGGTACTTTAAGGAGGTCATTTTTGAATTTTCATACTAATTGGGAAAAAACGGAAAAATCTACGAAATGTAATATTTTTAATTTTGTTTTTTGCTGAGATTTAGTTAAAAATATTCGTAGAGACTTGAAATTCGGACAGGAAAACTATATTTGTCTTAAATAGACGTGGTTACATTTTCAAAACATTTAAATTATTTGTAGATATTTTAATTTTACGAGATTTTTACGTAAATTTTTAATCGGTAGGTTTCTGAGATACAATTGTTAGATCAAATAGAAATGCTTGAAAATTTAACAGGTGGTTCATAACAAGTCGTACTTTGTTGTAAAATAAAAATATTTGATTGTAATGTAGAATATCTTTTTAATAAGAATTTTGACGGAAATCGTAGGTAAACAATACGGCTTTTTAAAAAATATGTGACCAAACTCCGCTCAGATTCGTTTTTCGTTAGCAATGATAGTACAGATAGACATTAAATTACCCTCTATATCCTACTTTCCCAAATTTTCACCTATACAACAGTGGCCTGCCTATCGTGCGAAGTATATCCGTCTTTATGGTCAGATTTTGTTTTCACGGGACATAAACACCTACACGTCATATCGTTATAAACATAGGTATCGTATATATTGAACATAATGGGTGGGGAAAATTCGACTTTAATGTCTGAGCTCTGCTGCTCGAGCATTGTTTATATCATCTGCGCTAATACGTTGCGCCGGATTAGGTAAATCTCTTTCTGCCGGCATAATAATATTTTAATACCTACGGCAATAAAACCGACGATAATACCATCCGCAGGGACGCTCAATAGGTAATGTTTACACGTATACAATATAAATGTACAGATACACACGATTACTACGCATTATTACACAGTCGACACGTGCGTTTCGCGGTCTCTCTTTTTTTAGTTCGCGATTTGCGCGTGCGACTTGCGATCCGTGCCCACTCGACAAACGTCAACGATTCAGGCGTTTTATTGCTTTATTAGTCGTCAATGAATGGTTTACAACTCCGGTAGCCTATCTTACGGACTGTTATTGCGTCATACTATTGTGATTGTATAATATGTGTATAATATGCGAGCGCGTCTCGACGTATTTTTTTCGAATTTAATAATAATTAATCGTTTTTCATAAACACCGCGGCGCCGAGTGCACGCAAACGACAAGACCGTGCAGAACGAGACCGATCAACCTAAAACCTAAAACAAAACCTACAATAATTCTTTATCGGAAATAATATTATTATACAGTGCCTATTTATAAACACTGCACACTGGCGCAGCGCATACAATATTTTACTGTACCTACCCTGTAACCATAACATAATACCTAACCCGACATATTTTCGTCGTCGCACGGATTGTTTGTGGACTACCCGTTATCACGGTTAGCGGTCGTGCGACGTACCTATTTGATGCGACAGAGTCCGCGGAGAACTTGAAGCGACGCGATGGAAGCGCAACAGGAAACCCGCGGCCCGTCGGCGACGAAGAGGAGGCGACATTCGCGGCTCATGTCCAACTCGTCCGTAATGACGGCTGCCTCGGCCGTCGTTGTTTCGGCCGGAGACAAACATAAAATATCGTAAGTTTAACGCGGTGGTTGGCCTCTTTTTTTCCAACAATTTATGTTTATTTCATCCGTTCACAGGAACACCGAGGCGATCGTACACATGGTCAAGGCGACCATTGGCGGCGGATTCCTGGCGATGCCAGAGGCTTTCAGCAACGCCGGTCTGTTGGTGGGTTCTGTGGGCACCGTGATCATGGGGTTGTCCGTGTTGAACATGATGTCTTCGATAGTGAGTACAATAATTATTGTACATTATCGTTATTTTTTGTCATTCTTATTTTAGGATATGAAACTACAGAAATCTACATAATTAAGTTCCATAAATAGATTAAATATTAAGCTGTGGTCACAGAATGATAGTTCATCGGGATGATTGCCATCATGATACAAAAATATTGTGATAGTTTACTTTAAGCTTGCTCACCCTATTTGTATGGCTAAATCATGTATAAATTCAAATTCTGATTTTCGGAATTTTTAATACCACGATATTTTCGCATACCTACTAAGATTTTTCACAAAAATTAAGGTGCATAAAAAACGTCTGTTGCTGAGTTATTCTGTTTTCAATACTAAGGATAATATAGCCTTTTATATGGGAACTGTTTCATAAGAATCGTGTATAGACAATTTTTTTTTTAACACACTTTAATATTCTGAAAATAAGAATTTGATATGCATAATTTAACCATACATTTGGTGTGAGCCTGCTAAAAAGTTCATTGTGTATATTATAATAAATATTTAAAAAAGAAATAAGAGGTGATGGGAAGGTATATCTCCTGAACCTCCTTGCCGTATATATATTTATTTGATAATTTTAAAGCAGATTGATTTATAAATTACTTATAAAAATATTTAAATTCAATATGTATCATTATTTTAGATTTTAAATTGAGCGAGGAATGTATTGGTTTTACAATGATGTTTATATTTTATTTTATTTTTTTTTTGTGAACAACTTTTCTATCACAAATTTTGCTCCGATATTCAAGTGACTGAAAGGAATTTTGATTGGGGTGGTACATTAAGGAGAATATTTTTTGATTTTTCCAACTGTTTTCATAATAAATGTAAAAAGAGATAAATTTACGAAATGTATTAATAAATATTATGACTTTTTCGACTGGTTTTGTGATACTGTCATTTTTTTTCATTGAAGATCAAACATTCCACCCAAATATAATACATACAGGGCTCGGATATTAAACAAATTTCGTAATTTATTTTCTATATATTAAGTTTAATTGTTTAATTTTTATCTAGGTACTAATTTGATTCACGTATCGAGTGTCGTATACTGAAAAAATTATACCATTTCCATTTGCATAAATTGCATATTTTACGAGTTTGTGTAATTCAGAAATCCAAAACAAAAACAAATGCTGTAAAAAGGCATTTTTTTTTTTTTTTTTTTGAGGATACATAAATGTATATTTCAGAATATTATTACAGAGGTTTTTACGTCATTTTTATTCAATATGTTCTCTGCCAGAAATGCTTGAAGATTTAATAGGAGATTCATTATAATTTTTACTTAGTGGTGAATAAGAAAAAGTTGAGTTTAATTTATTTATTTTCTATGAATTTTAGTATCAAATGTTGACGAAAATAGTAAATATTACGGCCTTTAATAACATGTATATCCGAACTCTACTCAAAATCGTTTTTTACAGATATACGTTAAATTCCCCTCCATATCCTACCTCCCTAACTTCTCACTTACAACAGTGGCCCACCCACTGTTTTAGTGGGTGTTTCACATTGTTTTAGTCTATATGTGCGTTATATAATATGACATAATTTCCGAGTTCAATAACTATCACGTCTGCAAAGTTGGCCCCTAACTTTGTAGTAAAGTCTCCAAAACTGTGTCAATATTTAGCAAGCGTTTTGTACCTTTTAGAAATGAAAATTAAAAAAAAGACACACATGCTTCGGACATTGGTACAGCCACTGTTGTAGGTGAGAAGTTGGGAACGTAGGATACAGAGGGGAATTTAAGGTATATTTGTAAGCAATGATAAACAATTGTTAACGAAAAACGATTCTGAGTTTAGTTGATAATGATACTTTGTCAACAATATACATGTCATATTATGGTAAAATAATTAAACAGGTATTATATATTTTCTTTAATAATATCTGTTTAATATTGTACCTATTTTCTCGTTTTTTCTGGTTTTTCCCATTCGTTGAGAAAACTCCTGGAAAAATCTAAACATTTTTCTTAAAATACCTTTATTGTCAGATTTCCTTTTAGAAAAAATGGTATTATTGTAAATTGAAGCGAAATTGCTGGTAGAAAACTTTTCACAAGAATAAAAAAGACCAAAATATTTTTTAACTAATAACTACATTTCGTACTTTTCTCCGTTTTTTGTCCATTTTTTTTTTCGGTTTATCACATTTGATAAGGAAACTCCTAAGAAAATCGAAAAATGACCACCCTAAAGTACACTCACTACACTGAGAATCTAAAAGTTACAACCTAGACCTTTATTGCCATATCGGTATTTTAAAACGGGTGGACCAATTTTACGAAGCTCCCTGACTATGTCTTATTAACTACGGACTTGGGACAATATTTAGCAACACTTATGCTAGTAATACGGTATAACTAAACAAATTTAAAACTTTTAATTTTAAATTTCGTCAAATAGGTAAAATCAATAATGCACTATGAATTATTATGTTGAACTTTAGTTATTTGGTTACGTGTACCTGCTAAATAAATATATCTGGTTATTGTGAAAACTTGAAAAAAGTTTAATTCTGGTCGATCCACAAGTATTTTTGTAGGCACTTAAAATTTTCAGTTTTCTTCTCACAGCCGTTACGTATAATAAATACATATTTTCAATAAATTCCTATAATTTAATTTCTTATAATCACTGATGGAAAAGAATACGTTCATATTGTATGAACTGGACATGAAAAGTTCAATATATTCAAAGAATATAAATTCTGAACTAAATTCTTATTTACTATGAACTTGAACATTTTTGGTTCGTTTATTGACAAATTAGCTTTCATAGACCATAATAATATTTATAATGTTTAATTTAATACAAATTTAATAAAGTTTAATAATGATTTTAAGATAAAATTTTGTTGAAAATTGTAAATATTAGGACCTTTCAAATAATGTACAAACGAACTTTGTTCAGAATCGTTTTTCGTTAGCAATGGTTTTTAATTGCTACAGACATAAGTTAAATTATTTTATATATCCTATCTTCCTAACCTCTCGCCTACAAAAGTTGCGCACCCATCAACAGTATCAGCTGTTTTTATGATTATTATTATTATTTATATTACATTATGTTATAGTTTTTCTACAAGTTACTTGTTTTTTTTTTTTTTTTTTACCGCCAAATCTTAATCATCGAAAATGACTTTTGTAAAAAAAAACATCGCTGAAAAGTCCTATTTCTATGTAAAAGTATATTATTATAATGTGTGCGCATGCATAGGTTCGAATGTCGCAGGCTTTGCGGTCCGGCAAGTACGCCATGAATGTGCTGGCTGAGCAAAATAACAAGGTCTCGGACGGTGGTGCTGTGAACCAAAGAGTCGACAACCGCCATGGAAAATTGCAACCTAAGCACCAATATAGCAACAAGTTGATCCTACCACCCATGGACTACCCGGAAACGGTGGCCGCCGTGTTCCAATATGGCGCTTGTGGACGTTTTTCCTGGTGGGCTCCGTTCTTCAAGTACGTATACCTACTGTTAAATGAAACAAGTTTTTTTTTTGCGATCGCCCTCTACAACTTATCATGTTTAATTCATTTCTGGTATTTGGTTACGGCTACCGCAAATATTAACCGACCATTTGTATTAATCTTAAACAGACATTTTTCAAAAATCACACTGGCAGTAACTTATTACGGTGTGAACATCATCTACGTGTGCATACTTGCGGGAACGTTCAAACAGGTAAGATGACATAGGTTTGATACGTACGTATCGTCACACATATACCCACACAGACTATTAATTTATCATTTCAGTTGATTGACCACTATACTGCCGCGGGAATGGATAACTCGTGGGTTGGTTCGTTGCATGGGCTGTCCATCCGCTGGTATCCAATAGTGACCTCATTGCTCATTTTTCCAGTGGGTATGGTTCGGCTGATCAAGTACTTGGTCCCGTTTTCGATGGCTGCCAACGCATGTCTGTTAGTCGGGGCGGGCGCCGTGTTTTACTTTATAGCATGGGACGATGGAATGACTCCGCTCGGACCCGAAGAGCGTGCAAAGCTAGTGATCTGGCCGGCGACTCATTGGTCACTGTTTGCTGGCAGTACGCTATGCTCAATGGAAGGCGTCGGAATGGTAAAGCACTAACATATACGTCTGGTCCCATTTGCTATTTTTTATTTTTTATGGTTTTACTGGAATCGCCTCCTAGTGGATTTATCCTTGCAGACAGCCTTGATTCCTGTGTGGAATCATCGTTTATTGTTCATAAATCAACAAAACAAATTAAACTTAATAATATTCCAATATGTCGGAGCCAATTTAACGAAGCTAATAAAAATGTTAATTTTTTGTTCGTACAAATTATTGAATAATTATACTTACTAATTAAGTATAAACCTAATTAGTTAGTATAATGTACACGTAATGTCTGCAAAGAAAAAGTACAAACAATTTTTCGAAAGGTAGAGGGGAGAGCGTGTGGAAATGTATTTATAGCTATTATTATGTACCAAAATAAAAATGTGTTTATTTGTTTCATAAAACACCTCCGTTACTTTAATCTTGAACAGCTGTTGCACATCGAGAACGCGATGAAAAAACCACTAGAACTTGCCGGGCCACCGACTTATACTCTACACCGATCTATGGTTCTCATTATATTGTTAAACGGCTTACTGGGGTTTTTTGGCTACATTCGATACGGCAGCAGGTGCGCAGGTAGCATATCACTGAACCTGCCTTCTGGAAACAAGTAAGGGTCATGATCGAAACTCAGAATTTCGCGCGTTTTTTTAAATTCTTAAGATAATAACATAATATTTGTGCGTTAAGCAACTAGCAAGATGCTATGTATTTAATTACTATGTAAAGAACTACTAGATCACTACTTTTTCAGTATCACTTTTAGAATTTTGGAATTACATTAAAGATGAACACCCTAAAGATGCCAACAAAGTTTTGCGTGTATTTTCCAATTTATTATGAAAACGCCTGGGGAAATCAAAAAATAACCTCTCTAAAGTACTATCCTAGTCAGATTTATTCCCAGAAAAAGTGCTACACTTAAAAAATTTGAACAATATTTCTGATTGAAAAGTTGTTCATAGAAGAAAAAAAAATCAATACATTTCTCGCTCTGCTCAGTCTAAAATATGAATGAATAGGATATAAATCGTGTGAGTACCGAATAAGATACTCACAGCAGTCGACTTGTTAAACAAAAAACAAGTATATTGTTCGCATTAAAATTAAATACTTTTTCTTCGTAAAAATACAAATATTTTATAATATTTTAAATTGGAATAAAATTATATTTATTTTCGTTATAAAAATAAAAATATTTGAATACTTAAATAAAACAAATTTGTAATTAATTTATTCGTGGGAGGTGCTATTATTGTTTTTTACTTTTAGGGATGCGAAAACCAATGATATGGTTATAATATTTTCAGCTTTATCAGTTTGTCACTACAGGTGACAATTAAATTTAAATTGGCATGAACAACTAATTATTAGGCTTACTTTACGTGCACATTTATATTGATTCAATTTTAACTATAATTTGTCTTAATAATCACTAGCGCCCTTATAATACATGTATGTTTCCAAAAAACCTGTTTGAATGCATCGGTTAAAAAATTAAGTCGGCTTCCTTCGTATGTAAATATTTTATTACCGCCATTATACTATTAAATAACGTGGTTGGGGTTTTATTATTGTATTCAAAAGTCGCAAGACGTAAACTTTATTAATAATAAATATATTTATTTACTGTTGTCTATTTCATGAAGGCTGTCCGAAGCTGTTAAGGTGATGATCGCGATAGGCATATTGCTCACGTACGGACTCCAGCTGACTGTCACCGTAGACCTGGCGTGGCAGAAGCTGCGCAGCATACTGGTTAAGGACCACGGAGTAGATGGTTTGACTGAAGAAGAGGAAGATAGTTCTCCAAGGTTGACCGCATACTATTATGGTTTGCGTTTCGTCATGATATTCGGGACCAGTAAGTAAACATACGGCCCATACGGAATCTAAGTCAGTAGTACGTTTAGCATTGTACCTGCAGATATGTAGGCGAGGGAAATTATTATTATAGATACCATCATTGAATATACACAATGGTGCCTACTATTTTTATAGTTTAACTTTTAGTAATAGGTATTATAGGTAGGTAATAGACTATGCGGGAAAATGGTGTGGTGTGATATAAAAAACAATCATCGAAAATTATATACCTACCTAATACCAATACCTCCGTCCATTTTAACTAGCTCTAGAGAGCCGCTCACAATTTATTTGATACAAATATACATTATCAAAAAATGATTTAAATAATTGACAAAAGTTCCTAAATGAAGCCTATCGTGTCATTATAATATTTTGAAGTGTTTGAAGTCAATAAGTGTAGATAGCTGATAATAGTTCCAATATGGCAGTGCCATTTTCGGTCATACCAACGCTGATAGTATAGTAGTGGCCGTGTAACACATTTGAAAGTTACTTATATGCCATCTCCTTACACCATTCCAAAATTCTAAAATTGAATGTATAATTTTACATTATTACAACTTGATGACCGCTTAGATTATTCATTTAAAAATATACCAGTATTACCTATACTATCTTACATAATAAAATACCCAATAAAGTAAAAACAAAATCAATAAATATTTCATAACTGAAAGTGTAAGCTGCAACGCTAACACTGCTTTTATGCACGTCTCATATGCTGATGTGAGGGGAAAGGTCTAAAATCTATCACGTAGATCCATAAAATAAATAATTTTCGGACCGAATTGTTATAATTATAATTTATATTTCTTACTTCTTATTCTTCTGTAGTGATTTAGGCCTTTAAAAACATACTATACAATCAATTTTTCTTCAGTTATCACTATCTAACGATAAAACTATCACTTTCTTCCAATCTACTTCTGGGTTTATTTTTGTATACATTTTCATTCGCCCCATATTCTCATTTTCTACCTTCAACCTTCGGTGTTTTCTTCGGTAGTGGCTATAGTGCATTTTTTTAGTATTGTTCCCTATAGAAACGATGCCTCTCTGCATGCCATTAGAGTACATTATATTATATACTATATGCTATGTATAAATGTTACGAATAATGTCGAAAATTGAATAATGTCAATGTGTTATTTTTAATACTAGAGTGGATTGGTCTATGATCAGATGTATAGGTAAGAGCACTGTCTGTATTCGTTTGTCGATATTAAATATACATAGTAATAATTTCAAAATTATCGTATTTCGCTTAAAAATTAAAGAGAAAAATAGACGGACCTACATTGCACGATAGGGGTGGGCATCGAAAATGCAACAATAACGGTCTCTTTGTCGTTTTTTGATTGAAGCAAGATTTCTAGGAGAAAACACAATTCAAACAAATGCAAAATGATCAAATCGTTACGACGTAAATATTTGTTCGTTTGTCCAACGTTTTTCCAATCGTAATTAGAAAATTAAAAAAAAAAAAAATCTTAAGGGTAAATCGTAAGGCCTCCTTAAGGTATCACCCAGATGAAATTTCCTTTCAGAAAATGTGCTACATTTATTTGAAAACCGAAGCAAGATTTCTAGTAGGAAATTTGTTCATAGATAAATTAAAATAAACCTAACCATCATTGTAAAGCCAATGCATTCCTCGTTTCGCTCAGTTATACGTGAAACCACGCACACCAATATACACAATGCGTTTACCGATATTATCGGCTGATCCACTCTAACATTAAAAATAACAGCGCAAAACCGGATCTACCGATTATGAAAAGTCGACACGGTCCGATTTTCAACATTGTATAATGATACTATAATAATATTTGTATAATGTTGTGCGACACGACGTGTGTGTTATTACAGTATTGATCGCCACGGCCGTGCCCGACATCGGACCGCTCATCTCGCTCGTGGGCTCCGTTGGTCTCTCGATACTCGGGCTGATCTTGCCGGTCTTAATGGAAACCGTGTGGTATTGGTCGCCGGATCACGGGTACGATGACGAGGAGAAACAGGGCCGGAGCGAAACGCTTGACGACGGCTCGGCGACATCGGCGGTACGACGACGTCGGTTCATCCGGAGTTCCGTGCGACACGTCAAGAACGTTTGTCTGTTCGCGATGGCCGTGTTCGCGTTGGTCGGCGGCGCGTTCTACAACGTTCGCGATATAGCGAACGCGTTCAGTGGCGACGGCCACGGCAGTCCCGACCCGACGGTCGTCACCATGTGATCCGCGTATATTATCCGCGAGATTGCCAGAGACGCGCCCGGGCGTTCGACCGCCGTGTGCTACATATATTTAATCTCTCCTCCGACAATCAATACACGTCGGTTTTTTTTTGTTCTGATTTGTAAATATAAGATTTATATTATAATAATAAGCACTATAACATTATAGCTGTAGTTCTATTCCGGTGGGGCGTTGCCCGGTCATTATAGCCCCGAACACCGATTCTAAAAATGCCATAATCAAACGGACCGTCTTAAGCAATCGAATCAATAGTAACCTAGGATACAAATCTTGATAATAATAATAATAATTATTAGTAGGGTTCGGGACTTGTACTTAAAATTCACCAAAAAACACTTCAAGCAAATATTATTAGAAGATCAAATGTTAGAAGAGTTTGGATGTCCTCTGACGGCTTTAACTTATTAAATACAATTTTCTAACGCTATACGAATTATTAACCCGAAGTTATTATTTTTTTTTTTTATAATACGTACAATTTCATTTAAACAAAATACATTTTTGATAATAACTTGTGTCGTGTTAGAAAATTATATTTAATAATTTAGAGTCTTTAGACAGGGGACATTTAAACCTTCTAACATTTGGCCTGATAATATTTGCTTGGAGTGCTTTTTTTTAGGGCCTCTTTGACGTTTTTAGGTGCTTTTATGCGAATTGTAAGTGCAATAAGTCTCGAACCCTAATTAATTGGTACATCGAATTTAAGTTAGATGTTGTCGAAAATCCAGTCTTAAACGAATTATACATACACATTATATTAGATATATTATCAATAATATAATGTCACATATTATAATATAATATAACAGTGGTCGCCGTTTATAATGATCACATTCGACCGAGAGTATTTTGATCACTTTTGATAATCGGAAATCATTATAAGCAGCGACTTGAAAAACTGGTAAAAATAAATAATTTTACATATATACATACATACGTTTTATAGATTCTTTCAAAACAGTTGGTGATGTTCACCCGTATATTTTGTATAGATTTATTGGGACCCAAAAATTTCACTTTGCCAACTTACCCACAAATTGCGCCACTGGTTTGAATTGCATCAGTTATAAAATTTGTTTGTCAGTCTGTCAGTCATTATCAGTTAAACACACATACGGTTAGTCATGAATGACAATCAATGTAGTTGATAGTCAAGACTGACAGTGTGGTTTACACTTACATTCGATTAGATTAGGTTCGTAAATTAATGATCGTCAGGTTTTTCTTCCTTTTGTACAATAATGTATAATTTTTATTTCTGATATAACTATTTCTGATCACTTTAAGCGGGCATCCCTGTATATGAATGCGTACGTGTGATTAGGATTCTCAATTCTTAAGTTTTTGATTTATATAATTGTATTAACTAGGTATGTCTATTTGTCGATAGTTTGGATTATTTAACTATTCAAAGTTGAAATACTTAGACTTGTATAATTATAACATGTATTAATTATTTTATATTACGTCTAGCAACTGTTTTGTTCCTGGGTGTAATGAGGGTTACACATCTAAAATTAAAAATAAAAATAAATAAATTACACGGAATAAAACGTAAAGCCAACATTTATTATTTCCTAAAAACTTCCCGTGAACTACAAAATGTTTATCTATATGTTATATAAAATAACTTGTTCTGACTGACTGATTCATCATCGTACAGCCAAATTACTGGACGGATCGGGCTGAACTTTGGCATACAGATAGCTATTATGACGTAGGCATCCACAGATAAAGGACTTTAGAAAACTCAACCCATAAGAGGGTTATTTAGTGGTTTTCAGGTATATTCGGTACGAATCTAATTTTTATGCCATTTTTTGGCAACTGAATTGCTTATTTATTGACTTTTGTTTATTCGAGGGTTGCATTGGTGATATGGATGATAATTTGGCTGTCACGGACGACAAGAAAATTATTTTTACTATTATTATAACACTACTAGCTGTCCCGCCTGTCGTTGCCCGAGCCATTTTTTTATTATTTGTTTTACCCATATTACTTTTTGGTATTGACTGTGTTGATATTGAATGAAAACAAATAAGTGGAAAGTGGATAGTCCACCTTCGGCGGATTAAAAGTATTCTGTTATAACATATATATTTAAATTTTAAATTACTATTTGCCTTAAGCATTAAACATTTCTGAATACACCATATTAAGTGTCTCATCTTCCGGGACTAGCAAATTTTTTTTAACTGTACAACGGGAAAAATATTGGACGGTTTGGTCTAAACTCTAAACCAACAACATTTAATGTTTGACCTTGTGCCTTATTGATGGTTATTGATAAACATAGTTTCATGGGAAATTGGAGTTATTTAAACTGGAATGGTAGATTGGTTGATATCATTAGTAAGACTATTTTCTCAGCTCCACAGTCAGTAATAATCGTACACTTAAGCAGACAGTTTTTTAAAGATTTTATTTGGCATCTTGTGCGTTATTAATAACCATAGATACATTTTGACGAATCTTTTTTGTCCATAAATTATAAAAAGACAACGTTTATAACATTAGTGAAATGGAATCAAGTTTAAATCTCAGACATCATTATAATTTTTACTAATTATTTTATTGAAAAAGAAAATTACAAATCAATAAGCATGCCCGATTAACCAATAGTAACCAATATTATTATTTTAATCTGCGACCAATAGCAACCATATAATAAACAAAAATATATTATCATTTAGCACCAATGTTATTTCATTACCACCACACATTCCTCTTAAACCGCAACCTCTGTGACTTAAGTTGGTACGTCTGATTAGTGGCATTTTGAAGAACCAACCATTCTCACGTGATGCGATAATCAAGGGAAATAGAGATCCATTTATGTATTTATAGATTATCTGGCGATAGCAGAGCATTACCGGGTTAGCTATATAATAAATAGAAAGACGCACATACTTCGCACGTGGGTGGGTCACTATTATGAGTAAGAAGTTGGGAAGGTATAGGGAAAAATCAATGTAGGTACATCTGTACCCAACGATTGAAAAATGTCTATCGTGTAAATTGGAGAAAAATTGCTGGTAGAAAAGTTTTTCACAGACAATTTTTGGAAAATCTACGATAATTTTTTCTGTGGTCAACTTTTCAGTCAATGAGAAAAACCGGGATAAAACGTTGGAAAAAGGGGGAAATGTACAAAGTGTATTTTTTTTAACTCGTAAATATTACGACCTTTTAAAACATGTATGAACAAATTTCTGTTCAGAATCGTCTTTCCTTACCAAAGATTAATCGTTGCGTACAGATATACATTAAATTATCTTCTATATCCTACCTTTCCTTTTCATCTACAACAGTAGCCCACCTATCATGACATCGTGCGAAGTATGTCCGTCTCTTTATTCATATAGATTAACAATCAATTTATTAAATTTATATAAATTGTTGGCAAATACAAATATAATATATGCATACATGGTATAAAAAGAAAGCTGTGCTGTCTGCGAAAGATGACTATAAAACGGTATACGCGCTCTCCTACTGTCGAACGTCCCTAATTCCTGATAGGTTAGGTTGAACTACCCTTCCTTTGAAATCCAACACTCCCCCTCCGAAAAAAAAAAAAAAAATTGGCTTTTTATTTCATAATAATCGGCGTTTATTTTATATGAAAATCACGAACAAATTTCACAATAGAACACTATAGAACACTATAGAACAAAATAGAAAAAAAATAAAATTGGTACGGGCAACGTCGGGTGTGGAACAGCTAATAAAATATATAGTTCAAAAAAATTTTTTTTAAATTATATCTCAGTCTAAAAGTCATATATTCCTGGAAGTATATAATATATAGTATATTGTATACATATATATGTATGTATGTATATTGTGTATGTAAACAGAAAATGTATTGTGCAATAAACATTTGGTATACTTAGTGATTGTGCGTGTATCTACATACAATACCGTGAAATGGAAAATAATAAACGGAATTAAATATTCTTTCAGTTTCAAATAAAGTTTATTTAATATTTTTAGTTGAAAAAGTTGAAAAATGTGAAATCACTAAAGAATTTATCATGTCACAAAAATACATCATAGTTAAATAAATACTATATTATATATTATTATGATGATTAGGATATTATTATTATTATTATGTTATACTTATAATTATCATAATTTTCTTAATTTCAGAAATAATATTATAATTCCAATATTTTTTTTATCATTATTATTTCATAACATTAATATTAATAGACCGCAAATGTTTAATATATCTTAAAAATAATACTTACTCTAGACAAATACAAAAAATTGGTACATAATTTATAGCATTTAATAGCATACAGGGTTCCCACAAAGGGGAGGAGGGTGTTGAACCTGCAGTATAGGTACCCGGTTAGTTTAAAGGTCCATGGGCCCGTTAAAATGAATTTGTAATTATTGAAACTTTAACAGGAATACTTATTTTTATACAAAATAATATTGTAAAATAACATTTAATGATATATATATATATATATATATATATATATATACAAATTTAAGACATATATAATATAGGTATTTAATCATTTTCATATTTTAAGATGCGGGTTAACCATTGATTACCTAGAAATTATCGTGTTTGAGTTTTCCATATCGCTTGTAGTAGACACTCGACGCTATTCGCTTATTGATGCAATTTTTTTATTTGTCTTATTGCAAAACAATTACCTAGTATCATAAATGCATTGGATCGCGTAATAAAAGAACTTGGTAACACATTGTGAAGTTAAATTGATGAAAAAATACTTAACTTTGTTTAAAAGTCTATTATGTCTTCGTTTTGGTAAAAAAATATTATCATTTATTGATCAAAGAAATGATATTATACAAAAAAGAAGAATATCATAAGATGTAGAAATTAACCTCCTCTCTTAGATTTCAAAAAAAACCTATAATATATACGAGATAGTTGGCCTTAAATTTTATTCGAAACGCAGCAAGTAGCTAAAAAAATTAAAATAATACAATTAAAAGACGTCCTCTGATAATAGGGACGAGTGCAGCCATTGTTATAGACAATTTAATGTATACTTGTAAGCAACGATAAACCATTGATTACGAAAAAACGATTCTGAGAGGAGTTCAGTTGATAGTGATCCTTTGTCAACAATATATATGTCAATTTATAGTAAAATAATAAAATAGACTTTAATATATATTTTCTTTAATAATATTTGTTTTATGTTGTTTTCTCATGTCTAACTCTTGAGGAAATCGAAAAACCACAACGCAATAAATAAATAAAAAATTCTAAATTAAGAGATAAAATTGAGTATGTTATTCACTAATAATTCACTGTTCTGCATTTTTAATTTACAATATTAACAACAAAAAAATTAACAGATATATCAAGTTCGGATTGTATTTGATGTTTCAATAATATTATTAACTCAAATCTTTAATATTACTGTATACAAAAAGCACCACTTGGTACAATCGTTTTCCTCCAATCACCAGTCTCTAGGATCCGATAATTATTATCACACAATACACAACAACCATTTTTACACACACACTATAACAATTTTACAATAATTTTCAGTAATATTATTTATTATCTTCCAAGTTTCTTTAGTGTCATTTTTTAGTTTTTGAAATTCACCTCAATAAAGAAACTCCTTTAGCTTTACAAATAATTGTTATTAAAATGTTTCTGTATACAGAGTGTCCCAATGCAATCATTTTTGTTCTTTTCAATAATCTAGATATACATTTTTTTTTAAATAATTAGTATGTGTGAGCGCTACAGTTTATTTTATTTTTTAATAATAATATTAAATGGTTATTTTTCAAAAGTTTAGATAATTTTTATTTATTTATTATAGATATTACAATACCATTTGTTATCTAACATTGTAATTTATTTGTTATTTTTTTTTTTTTAACATTAGTGTTACAAATTTATTAATAAATGTATGCATTTTATTATTGAAAATAACAAGAGCTATATAAACAGCACTGAGGTTTAGCAATTTTTGCCAATCCTCAGTTGATACTAAATTTTTAGATGATTAAAATCAAATTTTTATTTATCGGGAAAAAGATTTTCCTCATTATTTTTGTTGTACCCTTCAATACAATTACATTTAAATTGAATAACAGTAGCAAAGTAATTGGTTATATCACATTTATAGGTAATACAAATCTATAGGTACAATAATAATAATATACAAAATATTAATAATGAAGATGTAATTGACTGCCTATTTAAAATATTTCTATATTTAATGTGTTTATTTTTTAAAATAGAATAAACAACTTTTTAATACTGTTTAAAAAAAATTTAAAGTAGCAATAACTTCATTATTAATATTTTGTATATTATTATTATTGTACCTATAGATTTGTATTACCTATACTATCACCGTGAATTATTTAGATAAAAATATCTTAAAAGTAAATAAATAATGTATTAGAATTTAAATATACAAATAAGTATATATATACATTTTTGTCTTAAACATTAGCATTATAAAAAAAAAACATTTTTATGAGTTAGTTGCTCATTTAAGAAGCAATATGGAATCTTTTGATGTAATTTTTTTAGTGTAACATAAAGCTTTTTCCTAAATCTAATAGAAGTTATTGAACCTCTATTGATCCAGGGTTTTAATTTTTTAAGCTTGCTTCTTTCCTTAAATGTATGACAATACATGTCAACAATTTAATTTAAATGAACAATTTAATAATTCTATGTTTCAAGTAATTTATCTAAAGGAATATTAGGACCTAGATTAGAAAATTTAGACTTCAGGTTTATAGTACTGATTTAGTGGATTAACTATTTAAAGTTTATATGCATAGAATCCAGGTTATAATCATAATTCACATGGATAGAATGACAATTCTTTAAACTATCATTACCATTTATACAAACAATAGTATCAAAATAGATAGTAATACTACATTTTAAATATATATGCAAGAATATTATTTTTATTGACATTATTAACATAATGATCAATACAAGAACCATTAATAGTTCGATAAAATTTAAAGGCTGCTAATACATTTGAGTACTTGGTCACAACAAACAAAAGAAGTATTTTTACTTATATTAATACACAAATATGCTTTAAGAGATTCAATAAAATTAGTTGTATTAGTAAAAGAAGGAGATCATATAGACCTAAAAAAATAAATCTTTGACTAGGTATTATTTTAAGTATATTATTATCTCCATAGAAATAAGTACATTTTTGTAAAAGGATAGTTCTACAACTATCTATTTTACATGAATTATTTATTAATTGGGTAATACCATCAGCCCTATTAGTAGTAGTATAATAGTGAAATACTTTATATCCATTTATTATAAAATCGAAATCCATATCAAGCCAAGTTTCACGGAGTATAATAATATCAAAATGATCTATGAAACTTCATAAAAGTAATAAACCATGTAGGTATATTTTTCTTAATACTACGGATATTTTGTTATATTATGTTGATAAATGATTAGATATGTAATTATCAAGGTTGGAATATATAATACAGTAAAGTATATAACATGTAAAATACGTATTTATTAAATGTATAACATTAAACTATTAGTAGTTTTTCCTTAGTTTATGTTTGGTTTTTCACATTTGATGAGAAAACTCTTGAGAAAATTGAAAAACGACCTTCTTAAAGTACCTCCTTACACCAATTTATTTTCAAAAAATGTCCTACATTTAAAAATTGAAGGAAGATTTCTGCTAGATAAAAATAAATAATAAACATCTATGCAAAACCATAAGACTCAGAATCCAAAATTAAACTGATATGATAAATGATAAGATACTATTTTGTATGGACTAAGTATGCTGGTATATCTTAGTCTGTGCTTTTTTGGAACTTTACTGTATAGTATATAATGTACATAATATTTAAATATTATAACATCATTCCTAATCATTACTATATAACATAAACCACGGCCTAAGATATACAGGACTGGACACGAACAAGTTTGTGGAGTATGGAGGATTAACTATGAAATGTTATTGAACGGGCTGAGTACGGGGGAATTCTCGTTTTTAGTGCCGTCTTAGTTGATACTTATGGAACTATATAGATCATATTATTACAAATCACAACTATCTGGTTACATTATGTTTATAAGACTTCCAAATAGATAACAAAACTACCAATAGAAAGGCAAATTCCTCATACTCCGCCCAACCAATAACATTTAGTAACCATAATAATTATCTCGTGTCCAGTTTTCTATATCTTAGTCCATGAGAAACATTTTTAAAGATGGCGGGCATTTTGTTGGTGACAATAATAACACAAAAGTCGGCCATCTAGTCGTTTTATAATGTATCTGTGTAAACTAATATATATACATCTATGGTTTTAACCATATACCCGGTCCAACTGTTTAAATGATAACAAACATATGTATTGATTATAAAAAAAAATCCCTTCGCATCAGCTGTGGACTATCCTTTGTGTTGACTACGCCCCACTACACAGAACGTCTCCGAAAACGTCTCTTGTTCATCTAGTAGTAATTGCCATTTGGAAATTTCGTGTCAGTATTTTGTATGCGTGGTCAAAATCTCCGTCAATTACGCGAAAATGAGGTAAAATACGTTTTTTCAACTATGTAATATATTGTTTTTATTATACAATCGATGCTCTCGGGTCGCGAGGATTTACTCATTTGAAATAATGCAAATTAAAATCGATTTCATCACGTCATTGTTTCAAATTGGTAATTCTTTATGGAACGTCGTAAATAATAAGTAGTGTCATTATTATTATTATTATTATTAAACCTATATTCTCTTAACATACTTAAAAAATTATGCTAATATTCTTCTAAAAACCTTAAAATATTTTGATTATATTCTCTTGAAAGTTTGAAAAATATGCAAAAAAAATCAATTAACATCAAAAGCAATATATGCTTTAATATGCAGTTATTTTAGATTTTAGAAAAATTGTTTGAGTACAAAATTAAATCTAATTTAAAATTTTTTTTTTTCCGAAATTATAGCTTTTTGAAGTTCTGATATTATGCGAATATTATATGTTATGTTAAATAATATTATATTGTCTTTTGTAAAACATGATTTTTGTAGTCCAACGGTTATACATACTTATTGTTATCCTAGGGTTGGTGAATTCAAACTGGGTTTCAAAAAAAATGTTTTCACTTTTTTTCCCTATTACATAAACAAGGAAAAAACAAATGTATTTCGGGTTCCCAGCCATCACTCGCTCGGACTATTTTAATCGCAAAGACCACTTCATTTGTTGTGCAAACTTTTCCACCAGAAATCTTGTTTCGGTGTATTCAGTGTAGTTTATTTTCTAAAAGGAAATTTTATCGCCATGGTAATTTCGGGAGGTAGTTTGTTGATGTTTCAAGTGGTTTTCATAATATGTGGGATAAACCGGAATAAAATGTGGGGCTATAAAAGTGCGAAAATTAATTCAACGGAATGTATATTTGCAGAATGTAAAAACTTGGATCGTAATAACTCAAACCGTATTATTGCGGAAAGAATATCCCGGACCGTAATACCCCAGAGCGTAAAGTGGCGGGAAATATAATTTCGGACTGCAATATCCCAGACCGTGAAACCTCGGACCGTAATATGAGGGAAAGTTATAATGTAGAACGTAAAATACCGGCCCGTCATATAACGAAAATATAATAGTTGATACCTCAACTATTATACACTCATCGTCACTATTAGTCCTTCTAGGGTCACCATCGCTGTTCTAAGTTAACAGTGGGCTATTCGAAGTTATGTATAGAATTGCGGTGATGTTTGCATTGACGTTGGATATCTTCTGTGTTTACTTTGTACCTTATTATTATGAATTTTGAATTGAAATTATATAATTTTGAAAGTATTTTTTTTAGTTAAACTTTCCCCATCATCACCTTTAATTAAACTTATGAATTAATTATGTAAAAATCAAAACATTTCTGGATTAAAAAATAGTTTAATTGTTTATATTTATATTGTATGATTAAAAACCATTATTTTTAATAATGTGTATGTTGTTAATTATCTAAAATTTTATTTTTGAAAAATTTCCAAATGGAAATTTATGGAAATTTTAGAAATTAGAAATTCAGAAAGTTTGTAATTTAAACAGTAAACACAATTTTAATCATTTAATTTTCAGTTGTCATTAATAAGAAGTGAGAAATCCATATCTCGTGATTTGGTATGGTACTTACAGTGTTTTTTTGGAAATTTTTTCTCGGATAATAATGTGTATAATTTTAAATCGTGGTAAACTAAATAGGAAAGTACTTAATTAATCTCAAAAATGAATTTTTAATTTATCATAAAGTCATGTTTAGAGGGACCATTCATGCCTTGTATTGAAGATAAAATTATATGTTCCCAACCGTCATCAATTTTGCCGATAATAAATCATTCGTAGAAGATCTAAAAAAAAAAAAAACAAAGGTTATACGACCATTTTGTAATTAGATATACCGATGTTGAGAACCTTTGGTTTATAGTATTCTAAATTCCGTAATTTTACTTTCCGAAAAACTACGGTCCGTGATATTACGTTCCTAGATAATACAGTCCTAGATATTACTATCCATGTATTACATTCCATATTTTTCTGGTTTCGCAATTTTACGTTTCACAAAATTATGGTTTGATCAACTAAATTCCGTTATTTTGCGTTCCATAGTATTACACATTCCGGTCAATTAATTTCTGTATAATTACCGCCTCTTATATATTAGATATTAGTCAAAAAATATTATGACTTTTTTTTGGTGTACAACTTTACTACCAACAATTTTGGTCCGATTTAAAACTATAACATATTTTTGAAAGGAAATCTGACTGGAGAGATAACTTTTCAGAGTTTTCATTAGAAATTGATCATTAAAATCATTAAAAACATTAAAAGTTCGAGCAAAATTGCTAGTAGAAAAGTCGTCTACAGGAAAAAAGGCCATAATATTTTTAGCCAATACCTAAATTTCTTAGATTTCCTATTTTTTTTTCGGTTTTTCATATTTGTTAAGAAAACTCCGGAGAAAATCGGAAAACGACCTCTTTAAAGTACCATCTCAGTGAAATTTCCTTTTAGAAAAATTCCTATAATTTAAAATCGTAGCAAAACTCCTGGTAGAAAAGTTGTTGAAATATTTTTAACAATAGTCCGGCCGGCATTGTTGAGACTTATCTAAATAAATTTATCTAGTATAATCTAATAATTAGTTAGAAGTTATCCAATTAATTACCAAAGATAAAAAATTCATTCATCTAGATAAATTCGTCAGCATACAAAATAATGTAATACACATTTTTATTGCCATTTTTTTTTTTATTAATTCATTTTTTAAGTATTTTACGAGATATTATATTTATAAATAATTCATATCATCTGTGTATAAATGATATTATCATTATCATAACATCAAATAAAGAGTTTATTTATTTATTTTATATTATATACTTATGCAATGTGTATAGTATAAATAAACCTAATAACAATAATTATATATTTACTAATATAAATTTAAATAAATATTAAAATAGTTGTGAAGGATCATAATAATTAAAATTTACTGTGATGAGTCGTGTAATATATTTTTTCGTTAATATTTATAGTTGTTTTTGAAAATGTTTGTTCAGTTTTATCTAAGTTATTGACTAATAAAAATGTCTACTAATAATATTAAATTAAACATATAGCTGGTGTTTCAATAATGTTGAAGAATTAAGTAGTGTCTAAGGTGTCTCAAAGTGTTAGAATTTAAAGTAGGTGTTAAAAAACACTATTCTTTTTTTTATAATAAGATAAAATTTATTTATCTTTAATCTCTCTTTAATCTAGATAAATTTGAATTAAGTTATCTAACCAAAAAACCAAATAAAAAATACTAAAATTTAAAATATTATTTAAATTTGCATATCAAGTTAAATCACTAAAATACATGTGCAACTTTTATATTTATTCTTTTTTATCCTTTATTTATACACCTACACCTACACATTTTGTATTTATTCTTAGTAAGTATACTAAACAAATAGATTTTATTGTTTATAAATATTGTATTATTTTTACATTTTATTAATATTGGAGGAAATATCTAAAGTATGTAGAGGGGAAATGTAGATGTGGACTGATATAAATTCAAAATTAATAGTTTATTGACAAAATTATGGGGACAAATGGTTTGATAGTGTAATTTAAAAATTTAAAAATTAGTTTTCAACATAGCTCAGAGTTAAAAATATTAAAATAATATTTTTAGTATTTCATTTTGTTAATATTAACATTTTAATTAAACTATAATGTGTTACATATTTAAAGAACTATTAGACAAAGTACTTGTTAGAATATTATAAATATTTATAGTGCAATGGAATCAATGGAGATAAGCATATTTCATTGCCATTTTAACAAATTCTGTCATGCCATTATTCCAGATTCCAATTATACTATATCAGAGGGCATGTTTAGGAATTTCCAATTAAATGCACAAAGTAAAAATTATTGCAGTTGAAATTATTAAAACATCAAGTACCCTAAAAATAAGTATGTAACATTTTAACATAATATCTAAATATATTACTAAATCATAATTTGTTTATTAATGTTAAAATAATTATCACGTTTATAAAATGATTATTAAATGTCAGATTAAAGTATATAAAAACTTTTGGTAATATTGGTAAAAAGTATTAATTTAATTATAAAATAAAAAATATTTCAATCTCAACATAATATTATTAAAAAATTTTTTTTTTCAGATTCAATTCTAAAGATGTATCATGGTAATTTAATTTTTTATATTTCACACTGAAATATAAATTATTTTTGTGAAGCATAAAGAAAAAAACACTATCACTATACATAATGCAGCCCAATGGATTTTACAATCCATCAATTAATCACCAGCAAAATCAACCAATGGTTCCCCATCAAGCCAACTATAACAATTGGTATAATGTGCAGCAATTTTCTAATAATGGTATGAATAATTACTACAATAGTACACCTATAGCTTACCAATTGCCAAAATATAATAATGGATTTTTGATGCCTACAAATGTACCTTACATTCCTCCATATAATAATACCTATAATGCAAATTTTAGCAATAATGGTTATATTCCACAGAGTATGCAACCTGCCTTTCAACCTACATTATCTTATTCATATAATAATGTAATTTTACCAAATCAAAATGTAAATGTCAATAATGCAACAAATTTTAATAGGCAAATGACTTCAAACACTACTACATGCTACCAAGGAAATCAATTTACACATAATATGCCTTCAAAAGTTAATCCAGTAAACATTAATTATGAACCACAAGTTAGTGGTTCAAACAATCAAAATGTCAATAATGCAACAAATTTTAATATGCAAATGACTTCAAACACTACTACATGCTACCAAGGAAAAAATTTTAATATGCAAATGACTTCAAACACTACTACATGCTACCAAGGAAAACAATTTACACATAATATGCCTTCAAAAGTTAATCCAGTAAACATTAATTATGAACCACAAGTTAGTGGTTCAAACAATCAAAATGTATCTAATTCAAAAAAAGATAATAAATGGTTTAATTCAAGAAGTACGTTTGTAAATAATACATCAACAAATCTTGCTCCTAACTTCTCAATGGTGCCTAACACTCATCAAACTAATTCAAAACAAAATTGTTCTATGAATAATCAATCTATTAATACCAGAAATCCAAAAACTATTTCAAAAATATTTTCTAGAACAACAAAGCCATTTGGAACAGAAAAAATATCTGAAAAACTGTCTATTCATCAAATAATAGCTAAAGAACGAAAAAAATATTATCATTCATCTGAATCTGATTTTTATAAGAAAAAGCTTGAAAGGTCAATTTTTATGCCACTAGAAATATGCAATGAATTTGAAAGAGTGTTAGGAAAACGTGCCAAACATGTGAATGTATCAAAACCAGTTTATAACAAGGATCATAAAAGAAATTTTAAAGTGTATAAGTGCAAGTGTTCAAAAATTAAAAAATATGATAACAGTGATTCTTTTAGTTTAAGCGATGAAGATTCAGATTGTGAAAATGACAAATTAAAAGAACTTGCTTTGAAATGTGCCCATCCTGACCGGCTGCATCCAGACATTTGGTATAACGAATTAGGAGAACTAAATGATGGGCCAGTTTGCAAATGTAGTCCCAGTTCACAAAATCTTGGTATCCTCCACAATATTTATGTTGGTGAAGTACCATTTGAATCTTGTTTGCCAAATACAAATAATGCGGACAAATTATATCATTATAGAATTACTATTACTCCACTTACAAATTATTTACATAAATATCCTACAATTATAAAACATAATCATCATAATTACACTTTTGAAGGGTTTTCATTGTTATCACATTATCCTCTTCCCACAATGCCAACATGCACCTTTACCCGGTTCAATACTCATTATACTATTATATACATTGAAGAAAAGATTCCAGATAATTTTATTATACAAGAGTTGACACTATTTTATGACTTTNTATAACAAGGATCATAAAAGAAATTTTAAAGTGTATAAGTGCAAGTGTTCAAAAATTAAAAAATATGATAACAGTGATTCTTTTAGTTTAAGCGATGAAGATTCAGATTGTGAAAATGACAAATTAAAAGAACTTGCTTTGAAATGTGCCCATCCTGACCGGCTGCATCCAGACATTTGGTATAACGAATTAGGAGAACTAAATGATGGGCCAGTTTGCAAATGTAGTCCCAGTTCACAAAATCTTGGTATCCTCCACAATATTTATGTTGGTGAAGTACCATTTGAATCTTGTTTGCCAAATACAAATAATGCGGACAAATTATATCATTATAGAATTACTATTACTCCACTTACAAATTATTTACATAAATATCCTACAGTTATTAAACATAAACATAATAATTACACTTTTGAAGGGTTTTCATTGCTATCACATTATCCTATTCCCACAATGCCAACATGCACCTTTACCCGGTTCAATACTCATTATACTATTATATACATTGAAGAAAAGATTCCAGATAATTTTATTATACAAGAGTTGACACTGTTTTATGACTTTTTCTTTAAAGACATATTAGAATTGGTGGATTTTGATTTTCATGCTATACGTAATAAAGATGGATGCCCTCAATTTCATTTTATACCTCGATTTGTAAGAGATTTGTCAAATAATAAAAAAGAATTACTTTCCATGAGTAATGTTCTTAAATATCTTTTAAATAGCAATAAATTACTTTTTGAAGAAAACTCATTGCCTGCTTTACAACAAATGTCTAGTGATGAATGGCAAGTTATAGTAGATGAATATAAAGATATGATTATTACAAACCCAGAAACTAAACCAAGTTCAATACGTGTTGATCAACTAGATAGAGAAAACAAAGAGGATACTATTGACAAAAAAGACAAATTATATCCAGTTGTAGTTCATTTTGGTATAAGACCAGCACAAATATGTTATGTTGGTAATAAAGAATTTAAAAAATACAGCAAAGATTATCTCAAAATTAAGCATCTTCTTGATAATAAGATTGATCCATCACCTGAGGATGAAAAAGAACTTGAAATAATTGAAAGAGCTTTAGATGAAATAAGATCAAATAATAAAATGAAACGTACAGTCACAACTGCTTTTAGTAGTAAAGGATTTTATAAAACTGGTCTCATGTGTGATGTAGCTCAACATGCTATGCTTTTACCAATACTTGTGTCACATTTTAAATTTTATAAAAGTTTGGAGTACTTAGAAAAATCAATAGAATATAAATTCAAAGACAAGAATTTACTTAAGCTAGCTTTAACTCATTCATCTTATCGAGAAAATTTTGGTACAAATTCGGATCATATAAGAAATACTCTTACAAATTGTGGTATGCGACAACTAGAATATGGAGATAGACAAAATAGTATGTTTAAAAGGAAAAGAGGATTAAAAACCCTTATATATACAATGTCACGGTTTGGTGAAATGGAAGAAATGGAATCAAATTCTAAAAATAATGAACGTTTGGAATTTTTAGGTGATGCTGTTATTGAGTTTGTGACTACTATACATTTGTTTAGTATATTTCCTGATCTTGAGGAAGGTGGCCTTGCAACATATCGGTCTGCCCTTGTGGAAAATCGACATCTCACTTTTTTGGCAAGAAATTTAAAATTGGAAGATTATATGTTATATGCTCATGGTGCAGATTTATGCTACTGTTTCGAACATGCAAAAGTACTGGCTAATTGCTTTGAAGCTTTAATAGGAGCAATATTTTTAGATGGTGGAATAGAAGCTGCTGATTGTGTATTTGGAAAAATATTGTACAAGGATTCACCAGAACATTTTAGAATATGGGTGAATTACCCTAAGCATCCATTACAACAACAAAACCCAAATGGTGACCGTGAGTGTATTAAAATATCACCATTTCTCAAAAAATTAACTAAGTATGAAGATTCTATAGGTGTTAAATTTAATCATATAAGACTTTTGGCGAAGGCATTTACTCACAAAAGCGTGGGTTTTACAAATTTAACCCTTGGATCAAACCAACGTCTTGAATTTCTTGGTGATAGTGTTTTACAGTTTATAACATCAGACTATTTATATAATTGTTATCCAGAACATCACGAGGGTCATTTATCACTACTCCGTAGCTCCTTGGTAAAGAATCAAACTCAGTCTGATTTGTGCAATGATCTGGACATGGTCAGCTATGCGCTTCGTTCAAATCAAGTACCAGAATTTCAAATAAAAGATAAAGCTGATCTTGTAGAAGCCTTTATTGGTGCATTGTTTTTAGACAAAGGTCTCAGATACTGTCGGGAATTTTGTAATGTTTGTTTTTTCCCTCGTCTGCCGAATTCCATTGAAAAACCCAATTGCCATGATTCTAAATCAAAACTACAAACATATTTTCAAAATTTACAACCTTTTCATGTTCGAAACCCCGTAATACCCATTTATAAAACGATTGAAATTACGGGACCAGGTCATTGCCTAAAACATACTGTAGGTGTTTACTTTAAAGGTGTTAGGATATCAACAGGAAATGGTCAGAGTAAACACAAGGCTGAAATGAATGCAGCTACTATTGGCTTAGAGGTATGCAAAGATTTATTTCCACAACTGAATTATCAAAGAAATGCTATACCTAGAAGTTCGCATCATCAAAGTATGAATGGTAATAGAAATTATATGATCATCAGACAAATGTTAGAAACACAGTCATCTATAAATGATACATCCCTGAGCAAGTTAGAAAAAGAGAGAAACGAATTAAAATATAAACTATTAACAGTATTATGTTCTGACAATGATTTTATTGAAGAAAATACAGAAGACAAAAATAAGAAACGTAATAAAGAAGAGGTTGATGAACCAGTAAGAAAAAAATTAAAAGGAAAACCAAAGACTTAAACTTAAAGAAACAGATAGAAAAAACTTCAAGGGAGTACTGAAAATAATTAAATTTTGAGAAGAACCAAAAAGAAAAAAAAATTCCAAATATACAATTTTTAATTTTACATTTTGGCGTAATAAATTATATTATCCAATTATATTTATTTATACTTAAATTTAATTTTTTGTTAGTTTTAAAATAAAATATTTTGTTCCTTTTTTTACATAGTGAATAGTGAATATATAGTTTAGCATCTTTCTTTATACTATTTTTTGATTAGTTTTATCAATTTTAATAATTTTTTTTTTATATACCTTTTATATTTTATAATATTTAATATGATTTTTAATTAGATTAAGATTTTAATTACAGATTTATAATGTAGAAACTAGTTTACTTAAAATGTATTTAAATTCCTTTAAGTTAGTTTTATTTAATGTAATATTTTTAAAATATGATATACCTAATGATTGGTTATTTTTCATTAATTTTATAGCAGAGTACCTACATGACACTACAGTATACATGTATTTTTAATAAAAAAATTATATCAAACATTTACAATTTAATATACCTTAAATAATCATTTTGTTCTGATAATTAATTTTGGATAAGTACTTTTATTTAAAAAGAAAAAAAAATACAAATATTAATAATTAATTAATTAAGTAATATTGATTATTTATGAATGTAAAAATTAATGACAAAAAAAAAATACTAATTTATTTAACCACATATTTATCACTTCTAATTTAAATATTATAAAATATGAAAATCAATACCAAAAATGTACTTCATTTCTAATATTCAATATTGTATAAATATCATTTATAATGAATATTGTGTTATATTATTAAGAAAATTTGAATGTTTTTAGAAGAATTGTATGATTTCTATTTGTTAATTATACTGCTATAAAATGTACCTTATTTTAGCTCTGTTATTTTATTATACAATAGTTACAGCAGAAATTAAATAGATTGTCTTGAATCATGTATAGCATATATACATTTTTGTTTATTATGTATTAATACAAAAAAAAATATATAATATAATATACATTTATAATTTATATATTATACATCATTATTTAGAGCTAAAATGAGTAAAACTAATACATTTTATAAATTGTAGTGTAGTAATGTTCTTTGGGCTGTTTAAATTAATATTAAAGCTGGAATCTTTAATTATGTTGTACTGTAATTCATTTCAGTTTAAGTAACCTTACATCTATTTATATTAGTTGATATTTGTATTTATTATTAAACTTGTAACCAGAGTTGGTTACACGTTTATTTCACCTATGACCAATGACAAATAGTAAATGAACTAATGTACTTTGTAAGATAACCAGAAATGTACTGCTGTTAGTCTAGTCTCACATAATTGCTCATAGCACTCTTTCTTATGTATTCATGTAATTTAGTCCCATAGTCTAGTTGTCAAAAATATACTTTAATTATGTGTGTACTTAATAATAAAATAAATACTTCTCTTTAATATGTGTTTACTTAATTACTAGTACAATATGAATTAATCAATTAATAATAAGACAACATAACATGGTGTCAGGTACACAAGAGACAAACAAAGTATACAAGATACAAGCCATGTAGGTAACCACAAATCACAATTTTTTTTTTTTAACTTCTGAATGTTATTCGGGGCAGCAGGGGGGAGGGGAAAAAAGAAATGTTACCCATGTTACTAATTTAAAGCCATCACCAGAGTTGGTATTTAAATACAACTTGTCAGAGTTGTTGAAAATATGGTGTCAAATATGGTACAGTCATGAATTTAAAAAATACCCAAAATTTAATAAAACTTGTGGAAAATGTAACTTAAAAAATCTTTTCACTAGTATTTGTAAAACAAAAAGGAACTAGTGATCTATTCATCCATTCCTTAGTTAGTGATATCTATCCTAAATCATGGTATGAGGAATTAGTATTAAGTTAAGTAGAGATGCAAAACAAGATAGTTATTAACATCAAATTGGATACTGGAGCTAAAGCCTCTCAGAGGTATTACTCAGCATATCCTATATAAGAGTAATCCTAATATTAAAATAGGGTACTCTAAGATAACGTTAAAAAGGTTTGGCAATCAAAGAATTATACCTATAGGTGAAGTTGAATTAAATTGTTATTTGAGTAAATAAAATTGAAGGTAACCAAAAATAAAATTTGTAGTGGTTGATATAGATAAGACGATACCTGTACTAGGTTTAGATGCCTGTATAGCAATGTATTTAATAAATAAAGTAGACACACTGAGTGAAAATTGTCAAATAATGAGTAAAAAAATTATAGTAGAAAAGTGTTTGACTGTATTTAAAGGGTTAGGAGCCTTGCCAGGTAAGCCATATTACATAACAATAAATGATAATGTAAAACTGATTGTATGTTCTAGTAGAAAAATTCCCTAAGTCTCAGAATTAGTAAATGTAAGGAAACCAAACAACAGTCTTAGATTTTGTTTAGACCCAAAAAATTTAAACAAAGCTATAAAGTGTATAACCCAATCCCCAGTGTTGATAAAATATCAGCCGGATTGAGTGAAATAATATGATTCAGCGTTGTAGATTTAAAAGATGGATTTTTTCAAGTATTACTTGATGAAGAGAGTGGTAAACTATGTACATTTGCAATACATTTAGTAAGGTATAGATTCTTAAGGATGCACTTTGGTACAAGTTCAGTTTTCATAGAAAAACAAGTGATAGTTTCGGTGATATGAAGGTGTCCCTACTTATTTTTATGATGTTATTATAGGCGGAAAAACAGAAGTTGAGTATGATGAGACATTATTAAAAGTACTAAAACAAGAAAAAAAGCTTAGTATTAAGTTAAATTTAAGTAATCCCAGTTCAGGCAGAAAGTAGACAAATATTTAGGTTTAGTGATTTCAGCTGAAGAAATAAAATCCGATAATAACCAGGTGGAAGCAGTAGCAACGTTCAAAGATCCAACAACCAAGAAAGTGTTACTTAGATTTTTAGGTATGGTAAAATATCTTGTCAGTTCATATCAAACTTGAATAAAATAACTGCACCACTTCACAGGTTCACTAACAATAACGTCAAGTATAAGTGGACAAGTGAACATAGTGATGCAGTAGAGAAATTAAAAAAGGCCTTAATTATTGCCCCTGGTCATAAAAATGCTGGAAATGAAAGACCAGTGTTAATACAAACAGATGCTTCTAAAGATGGGAATATACTCAGCTTTATTAAAAGGCGGACATATAGTAGCTTATGCGTCAAAAAGTATGACCAAGTACCGGATGAGATTAGGTTATACTGGAAAATTAAAATCGAACTGTTTGTAATGGTTTAGTGTTTTTAGACAATAAGATTGTAAATTACTGTTAGGAACTACTCTTCCTGAATCAATAAAGAAAGAAATGCTGAGTATTATACATGAAGTACATTGAGGAGTGGGGAGTAGTTAAATTAATATTGCTGTGTTAGAATGTTATGTGTGTCAAAAGTTGCAGTCTGTGGAAAGAGGAAAGATCCACTGTGTCCTTACGAAATTACAAATGGTCCATGGGAAAAACTAGATACAGACATCTTAAAATTTAAGCAAAAATTATTCTTGGAAATGGCAAATTATTACTCTAAAAGTGTTGAGTCAATAAAAAACAAGTATTTTCAAGAGTTAATAGGGAAATTACAACTTATGTTCGCAAGGTTTGGTATAGCAAACACAATCATAGCAGATAACTTTCCATTCAGTAGCACTGAGTCTAAAGAATTTTCAGAAACATAGAACTTCAGTATAAAAACTACTAGTTTCAATCATGCGCAGTCAAACGGATTTGTAGAAAAGTTTATAGGTATTTGTAAAAAAATATTAAAAAAATGTTTAATAACTAGTAGTAGTCCGTTAGTAGCCTTATTAAAATATCGTAATACACCTATTAGTGAATTAAAGTTATCACCAGCTTAGCTGCTAATGTCTAGGATACTTAAAGATATGATTCCAATTGTGTATAATGTATTAAAACCAAAATAAAATGATGAGTCGTATGTTAAAAAACAGTTAAAAAAAAAAAAAAAAAAACACTATTATAATAGAAATACGTTTTCAAATAAAGAATTTGTTGGAAATCAAATAGTATTGATTTTAAAGAGTGGATGCTTGGTACTATAGTGGAAGTGTTATATACACTAAGGTCATATTTGGTGAGGGACAATACAGAAAAAGTGTTGAAGAGAACAAGTAGATTTATTAAAAAATGAGTGCTCAATGACATAGAGTTTAAAAATATAGATCCTTCGAGTTGAATAATAAATATCAGCCCAACAACCAACACCCAACTTATTCCAAGTCCTGTTGCTAATCATAAAAGGTTAATAAAAAGTACTAGATCAAAAGAATTTGTATATAGCTAAGATATTTATGTTTAATTAATTATTATGTTATTTGTTTTTTCACTTGTATACTTTGTTAATTGTTCACTGTGAATGCTAATGAATTATAAATTTAAATGTTGTTACTATATTATTTATTGAATTAGATCTAATATTATTTATTATTATGTTCTATATAATTAAATTGTTTTGTAATTATGAATATAAGAAAAAATAAAATTGTAATAATAAAAAAGATGTCCTAGGGTAATGGAAATTGTTGCAACCACTGTTATAGGTGAATTAATGTATATCTGTAATCAGTTCAGTTGATAGTAATGCTTTGTCAACAATATATCAATATATAAGTCATATTATGGTAAAATAACTAAATAGGCAATATATATTTTTTTTAATTATATTTGTTTATTATTGTATAGATTATCTCCGTTTTTTTTGCGTTTTTCTCGGTTTTCCCAAGTTTTTTCTCGGATTATCACATTTGCTAATAAAACTGTCGGAAAAATCGAAAAATAACCCTAATGTACCTTTCTAGTCAGATTTTCTTTCAGAAAAAGCGCTATCATTGTAAATCGAACCAAGATTACTGGTATAAAAGTTGTACACAGAAATAAAATATCATAATATTTTTTTACTAATACTTACATTTCGTATATTTCCCGTTTTTCTGACATTTTATCCCGGTTTTTTCCTAGTTAATATGAAAACCGATTGAAAAATCACAAAAATTGCCTCCTTAAACCATAGAGAAGAAATTTTCTTTCAGATAATACGCTGCACTTGATACATGAGAGCAAGATTTCGGGTAGAATAGTTTGCACAACAAGGTATTTTTCGATTACTAGTGATATCTAGGTCCTAGGTACACTTAAAATGCATTTCTTTTTTTGCCTATTAAGGTAAAAGAAAAAAAAAAGTGCAACAAATTTCTTTTTAAAACCTGGGTTTAAACCCACGACCATTAGTATAACAATACATACTCATGACCATTCGACTACAACAAACATATAGTTAAACGTGTTGTCAAAAATATATAATTTAATTATGTGTGTACTCAATAAAAAAAAATTATACTTCTCTTTGCATTTACCTAATTACCATTACAATATGAATTAATCAAATAATATTAAGTACACAATATAACAGATGGAAGTCAAATTATAATATAATGTTTTTAGTAGAATTACAAACAAATTTAATTTACGGTATCAATTACTCATTATTATATTATTACAGTTGTATTCAAATATTATGAAATTAAATTAAATATTCATTTTTATTAAGGTAAGAAATTTATAGCACTCGACATTTCAAACAAATAATCAGGCATTTTTTTTATTTTGAGTAAAATGATGAATGTTTTAGTTTTCCTATGAAGGTTTTAGTTTCTGAGCAAAGTGATGAAAAAATTGGTTTCTTGCTCCTAATTTTTAAGTGTAGCACCTTTCCTGAAAGGAAATCGGATTGGGGTGGTACTTTAAGGAGGTATTATTTTGATTATCTCAGCTGTTTTTATAATAAATAGTATGAATGTAGGAAAACCGGAAAAATAGGGAAAATATACAAATATTATTAAAGAATATATATAATACATATAACATATGTATATTTTACAATAATATATTGTTGACAAAGCAACACTATTATACCGAACTCCACTCAGAAACGTGTTTTATTAGTAGTGATTAATCGTTTTGTATAAATATACATTCAATTTCTTAGATACCTTCCTAACTTCTCTCCTAAAACAGTGACTAATCCACATGTTAAGTATGTCAGTCTTTTTCTTGTTTCTTTTTAAATATTGTACCTTTTTATATAGAGTTTTAAAGTTCTAATGTTACCTATATTTTGTATTAGGTATATTAATTTTGTCACGAGTACCAGATTATGAATAGAAATCTACTAACATAGATGTGCGCAGGATATTTTCTTGGGATGTGCCATACAAAAAATGGTCCGTTATTCCTTAAATTTAAGTGGGCCTTAAACCCCCTCCCCCTGGTCTTAGTTGTATAAGACAGTGAATGCAGTTTATTGTTATGTTGTAATAACCTAATGTTATTTTTGGTTACAATAAACAATTGTTATTATTATTGTTATTGTTATCTTGCTAGAAATTTATAATTTCAAAATCCTATTATTCAATCTGGTTCAATCAACAAATGTTTATTATTAAATATATATTTTTAGATACTATGAGCAAAGGAAGAATGAAGAGGTGATAAACATGTTAGAGGATTCGGACATAAAAGCTACTATGAAAAGCAAAAGGATAAGCTGGGCAGGGCATATATGGCGAGGCCAAGAGCAGACAATTGGCCAAGTCATCTACTGGAAGCCAAAGAGCAAAAGACCACTCGGCCGCCCAAGACAAAGATGGGTAGATAGGGTCCATAAAGACTTGGATATGCTGGGAATTTTGAACGGTGAAGAGCTAGCCACGGATAGTGACAGATGGAGGGAAGTAGTGGTTGCGGCGAAGGACCTGAAGGGTCTGTTTTAAGCCAAAAAAAAAAAAATATATATATTTTTAGATTCCGAGCGTAGCGAGGAAGTTATTAGCCTCACAGTTTTATTATTTTTTTTTTCTAGTCTGTAGACACGTTTTTTCTTAGTAAACCACCTTCGATTTTTACATGTAGTAACTTTTCTAACAGCTCAAGTTGCCTAGATTAAAAAAGTAATTTTAATATGCGAGAAGGAATTTTAATATCAAATTTTAACGAAAATTAATTTCTTAATAATTAATAGGTAGTCTAGTCACTAGATTAAACTCTAGTGGATAGGACGTTAGATTAGATTAGGCAGGAACTCGGGTTCAATACCCGACTGTGGGAAGTTACGAGATTCCGTATTTTTACACTTTTATTTTTTATAAAAAAAAAGTATAATTTTTAAAATATTTAATGAATGAAAATTCCATGGCCATCCGTTATTTTATAAATATTTTCTAAATATCATCTAAATAAAAAATTATGGAAAAATAAAACATTATATAAATCTTAATAAAATATATTTTTTGTTATTTGGGAATAAACCAGAATATATAATTTACCTACTTCTAATTTTTCTTCTGCATTTTTGTTTGAGTAGGGCTTTTCTTGTTTCATTCATTTTATCTCCTATAATTTCGTACTTTGTCCGACTTTATTAATATGTCTCCTATTATGTCTATCTATTGGTGAGAAAAACTTAATATTATATTTACGTTTTGATAATATTATTATTGTTAGATAAAAAAACTATTTGACTGCCACATTTAATGTTGTTATAATAATTAGTTAATATTATATTTTTATAGACATTTATTTTTAATTAATAAATGTATATAGTTTTAATCAGTATTATTGGATAATGCATATTTAATACATTACAGGTATATTTCAATGTATTATATTTTTAGGTCTATATAGCTTATCTCTGTTTCACCAGTAAATTAAAGGAAAAACAAATTCAGGCGTCCAGTGTATACGCTGAGAAGTATACTAGGTTATCATTATTCATTACTACAGGTTTTGAGCACATCAAGACATATCAGTAGGACGTAACAAGGAAATTAATGTACGCTGGATATAAAAAGTATCATTTGATTAGGGTATGACTGTTCGATTTTTTTTATTGGTATAAATACGCCTGTCATCGTTTCTTTAGATCGTTTTGTAGTTTAGATAATCGAATCTGATGGCTGTCGTTCAATTTCGGGCCGTACATCGTTTTAAGTTTGGACATTTTTTCTTTTGCTGACAAATGCATATCGTTCAGTATAGTTTCCCTGGTGGTAGGGTTGGTCGTATCGTGTGAGTTTTTTACAGTCTCGACGTTTATATCAGTAGATGTTGTTGTTACCGACGTCGCTGTACCAGTTGGCGCCGCTGTCATCAACAAGGTATCCCGATTGTAACCGAAATAACGGTCAATTGGCGTTTCCCGCGCGTTTATCCGGAATCGTATAGCGGCCAGCTTGTCGTTTACGTTTTCTACCCATCGGCGGTGTGGATAATAATAGTATGCTTGCGTAGGGTCAGCAATGTTGGCTGCTATTTTTGGTGGCGAGAACGGAGTCCCTTCGGTAGGCCCTCGGATTGTTGTCACAGGTTTCCACTTTTCTGGCACGACTTTTACGAACAATCCCGTATCGGCATTACTATTTTCTTCGAAGTCAACAATCACTTGAAAGTTGAAAAAAATGTTAATATGGGGGGGNGGGGGGGGGGGGGGGTGGATAGACACAATAAATAATATAATTTGTTCGCATTTTTGCATTTGCAGTGAATTGCCAACATTGAAAATACGTATACCTTCTATCTATCGTAAAACACTTGTTATCTCGGAAAGTATTTATTTTTTCCGGAATTCGTTTACTAAAATATTTAAGAAGTAAGCTGCTTTACAATTTTATATTCATGTTATTTTTTGTCACCCTTATTTTTGGTGGTAAAATCACTCCCTACTTTAGATTTTCAAAGGCAACCTATAATAAAAATTCCATAAATAGATGAAATATTAATTAAAATAAATTTTGGTTTTGAAAATTTTGATTTCCGTCAATCCATTGACGAGATATTCCACTTATAATTTTAAGTTGGGGTTGCGCATTATTAAGACGTTGTGGTGTGCCGTACAAATGGTACTCTGCTACTCCCCCTACCTAAACTTAAAAGTGGAATATCTCGTTAGTGGATTGACGAAAATCAAAATTTTTAACACCAACATTTATTTTAAATAATATTCCATCTATTTATAGAATTTTTAGTATAGGTTGCCGTTTGAAAATCAAAAGTAGGTAGTGGTTTTACTCCTAAAAATAAGGGTGATAGAAAATAACATAAATATAAAACTGTAGAGCAGCTTGCTTCTTAAGTATTCTAGAAAATAAACTCCAGAAAAAATTAATTCTTTCCGAGATAATGAGTGTCTTATGATAGATTGATTACCCCGTATATGGACCAAATGCAATACATTAAATACCTTTTATTATGTCTCCGAGGAGCATTGGCGTCAAGTTTGCAATAACGCTTGTAGATGGGTTCAACCCAGGAATGGAATTAATTTCAATCAAGTAAGGGATAAAGCTATCGGTTAACACGAAATCAGCCCCGAACAGCTGGAACGATTTAGGCCGATAAAACGAGTTCTCTGTAGTTGCCTGTAATACCGCGTATATACTCTCACTCATTCCAGGAAATATCAAATCATCCCAAACATGTTCTTGACCAATAGTCCTTAAATGTAAAATTGTAAGGATTTATAGAATACTATTTAGTGATTAGGTTAATACTGCATAATGGTGGGCTAAAGTTTGTTAAAGTTTTTAAATTTTAATTCAAATATGCAGTAAATGATATTTACTAAGTGGATATAGTTTTACCAGAGTTACAACATCTATATTCTATATTTATTAATTAGACAATATTTATAAAATTTAAGCAGAACTTTAAATTGCCTTATTTAAGTTTAATTTAGAGAAAATGAAAACTCGCGAACAAATAATATAAAGAAGTAAGAATAACCTAGTTATTATTATAATGTACCTATTACTTTCTATCTTAAACTCAAGCTGAGTAGCTTAAAAGAGATAAATAATCATGTAAATAATTTAGTCATTTTCTTTATAAAGATTTTTGATGAATATTTAAATTGTCTTTTAGATATTTTTACTCTGTTCGATACTCCAAGCGTACTACAAAATGATAACTCCAAAATGGCATGAATTCTAAACAATATAGATTCATTAAAATAAACGCAGTCTGAATGAACTATTATTTATGGTGAACTTGAAGCAAGATATAGAGTAGGGTATTTCAGAATTTTTTTTTTTATTAGATGTTCTTTTTTCGTAATATTGTGTTCCTTTGAGCTTAATAATTTTCTCCTTTTTTCAGATTTGTTAAGGTTGTGAGCATCATTTTTAGGAAAAAAGTTTTTTTTTGTTTTTATTTTTTATGTGTGTAAATAATAATTTTTAAGGAAAGATCGTAAGATCAAAAGTTATCAGAAGAAAAAAACAAATATACTATTATTATTTTTAAATTAAATAATCTAAACTTTACCTCTCGTTTAGACCGTTAAAAGTAAATTTTTGGATAATTTTGATAAATCAACCCTTTTAACCACCCTTAAATATAATTTTTGGGGGTTGAAAATATTTTGAACTTATTTTCCATTTAGTTACCAAGATGGTTTACTTAAGAATGGTTAAGAATGGCTTACTTATATAGTGAGTTACACTTTGTATAACTTCAAATAAAATTATTTTTACAATATGTACATGTATAAGTGTGTAATTTTAAGAGCTATACAATTTATTATGGGTTATGATACGAAACAATACATTTTCCAAAAAACGCAAAAACATGAATAATTGCTGTACTTTGTGGGTTAAAGTAGCACAAGTATTTGAAATACTATATACCTCCATAAAGTACAATGTAGATACAATTTCCTAAGCTACACTTGATACATCGGAGCAAGATTTTTGGTGGAAAAGTTTGCACAACAAATCGAAGCTGGTAAGGTAGCTAAGCCTAATATATAAAAGGAGTTGTATGGATGGAATGGGTGTCTTATAAATGACATGGCCTGCAGGGAAGGAAAGGAAGCAAATTTTGACTCTCTCTAGAACAGAAATGTCGGATGCAGTTATTAAAGAAATCATTAATTTTTAGTAATCCTTTCATAAAACTAAAATAATTATTGCTTGGTTATGTACCAACTATACATAGTAATGCCTATGATGCATATGATGCCTTACATTAAATAATTTTTTAGATCTTCGAAATTCCACATGCACTCTTCTGGTACATTCAAACTTCGCATTTTTCTATATTTCATTTGTAGTCTGACATTACTGAGATGAATAGATTCGTGCATATTTTTCATAGAAAAACTGTTAGCACAAAATCTAACGTAGCCTTCTCTATAAAATATGTTAATTTATTAAAAATTGAATGATTAGAATACTTAATATTGTGACAAGGTATCTTAACACTTCAATACATTGCGTATACTAACTTGTACATCCAAATGACTACTGGGTTCATATTAGTCACTAAAAACCACTGCCGCAAATCAATTTTGCAAGAATAAATCAAAAGAGGTTTCTCTATGAAAAATACAAATAATTATGATTTTTGTTCAAAAAATGTTGATCAGCTTTTACCAATATATTTCTGTACAATATTATTCTTTAATCCATCTGTTACAGTAGTTTTTTCTTTAATCTTATTTAGGTCCCTAGACAGTAAAATTCCATGTCCAGAACAGTTGGATGTGGGTTTTATAATCCATGTATTTGTGTTTCCGTCGATATAGTGTTGAGGACAATATATTTTCACCATGTCGAGCAAATATTTACATCTCGAATAAACATCTAGCTAAATAATATTATTCAAATATTAAAATTATATTTTAAATATTTCTCAAACTAGGTATTACGATAAATATATCTTTGAGTTTCCACTGTAACAAACTATATACGTCGTGGATAGACCGACATAATTAAACCTTGTACCTAACAAATAACTGTATGAAATAAGGAAACACGTAAAAAGATATTTAAAAAGAAGGACATGCTTTGCAAGATCAGTGGGTCTCTATTGTAAGTGAGAAGTTGGAAAGGTAGGATGTAGAGATAAATTTAGTTTTTATCTGTACACAACGATAAAACAAAATTGAATGCTAAAGAAACATGATTCGGAGTGAGGTTCGGAAGGCCGTAATATCTCGTTAAAATTTGGTATTAAAATTCTTATAAAAAAAAAAAAAATAATAATTTATCAAACTCAACTTCTAATTGACCACAAAATATGACTTACAATAAACACATCATGTCAAATGTTTATGCGTTTTTGTTTGTCTAACAATTTTATCCACAAAGTACATACTGATTAAAAATTACGTAAAAAATTAGCAAAATTAAAATGTTTGTAAATAGCTCAAAAACTGAATTGCAACAAAAAAATAAAATTGAAAACAATAAAAGCATTTTTATAAATTTTCCAATACTTTTTCGGTTTCGCTAAATTATCAAGAAAACTACACGGAAAATCAAAAACAACTTTATTACTCAACAACTAGATTAAAAATGCAACTTCAATCAATGATTTGTTGTTGTTTTTTTTTATTGGAGCATTATTTCTGGTAGAAAAATAAAGCGGAGAATTTAAACTAATGAGATAGTAACGTCATAAATGTATCATTTTTCATTTTATGTTTTTTCCTTGTTTTTGTGAATTATTATGAAAACCGCTTTAAAAATCAAAAAAATGACCTTTTTAATATACCAAGTAGATAACATTTCCTTTAGAAAAGATACTACACTTCATATATTGGAGTAAGATTTCTGGTAGAAAAGTTATTTAAAATATATATATATATACAAAAAACTAGCATCATTATAAAACAAATACATTTGCTATACTCTGAATTTAAAATATGTACTGGATGATTCATTTAAGTGAGTACACTTATTATCTCGGAAAGTATTAACTTTTTTAAAATTTGTTTTCTAAAAAATTTAAGAAACAAATAGCTCAACAATTTTATATTTATGTTATTTTTTGTAACCCTTATTTTTGGGGGTAAAATATAATTCATCTATTTTTGGACTTTTTAATATAGGTTGTTATTTGAAAATCAAAAGTAGCTAGTGGTTTTACCCCCAAAATATAAGGGTGGTAAAAAATAACACAGATATAAAATTTTGTTCTAGAAAAAAAATTCCTGAAAAATTTAATACTTTCCAAGATAATGAGTGTACCCACTTAAATGAATCACCTGGAATGTAGAATAATTTATTGTCATAACCGTGTTATAAATGTATAGATTATACCTTTCTATATTAGATTTTTTTAAATTATCTTAATATTCCCAATAGCAATAAAATGTATTTTTATTTAAGATCCATACATATTTGTATCCATTAAAGGAGTTCACAAACAAAAAAGTTTAAAATATTGCTATGTAGGTAACCATAATATTAAAAAATTATAACTTACAAAAAATAGTAAATAGTTTTATTAAAATATGAATATGTATATAATAAATTATGCACCTATTTATAAATAATGAAATATTTAACTTAGTTATTTTTATATTATTTATAATGTTATAAGTTTTATCACACCACCCCCGCATTCTTTTTTTATCGTAATATAAAAAATTGCATTAAGAAAATTGACACATAAACATTTGAAATATTATTTTATCTTATTTTATATATGTTGATTTTTTTAACTGCTTTATTACTATGTTATTATCATGATCAAGATATTTTATCAAATCAATAATCATGTTTACATGTTTACCACGGGATAAAAAAATCTATTGAGATACAATGTGAATAATTTGGAGCATTTTTACTAACCAAACAAATAATTTTTGAGAAAAAAATTAAAAACGAAACTAGAGGATAAACCGTTAAAAATGTAAAATCGGGTAGACTATTTAATAGCCACCCGGCCATATGATGAAGCATTTAGATGGAGAACACTTGAGTGACCAATGTTGAAAATCATCAAACATTAGTACCAAACTATTATATCCCTTACTTAACCTAATCTCTGATGAGAAACCGTAATCATATTTTAAATTTGTATTAAATCTTTATTATAAATTATTTAAATCATTATTCAATAATTAGTGATTTAATTATCTATGAATATTAATTGATAATATGAAAATTTAATGTGGTACTAACCAAATGTGAAAAATAATTTTATTTTTTTCAAAATGGTCACTCTAAATGTTTTCTATTTGTTTGCTTCAATTCATTACACATAGCAGTAAACAGTATTGCCCCTCTATACATTCTCTACTCTATGGAATAGACCGTAGACTTTCAATATTTTTTGTGTCATGTCATAAAAAAATCCGTGTTTTTTCGTGTGTTTTCACTGTCACTATAGATGAAATGGTTTGCACGACGACTTAACAGACTGCTCAGAAAATTGGCAACGCATTTTCTGATCAAAGACCTCTAAAGTATAGAGCTTAAACCATTAGCACAGAGTACATATTTTCCAATTTTTTCTAAAAACTATTGGGGTATTACTCCTTTAAAACCCAATATTTTTAAAGAATGAAAAACATGAAAACATATTGTAAAAATATGATATAAATCATAACTTATACAAATAATAAAAATTAATTGACGATGATATTGAAGTTCTTATTTCTAATAAATTCGTTATAGTTCTGATAATTACTTCTAATTGATAGGTGTACTCTCGGTGAAATGTAGCGTTATCATTGCTAATTAATTTTGTGTAATGGTTTAAGAATTCATTCCATATTTCTATTTCGCTCTCAAATTTCCACATATCTATTTCTGCACAACCAGTTTGACGTTTATTCAGAAATTTGAATACACATCGTTTCACAAAATAAATCATATCGTAGGGTATCTGATGGGGCCAATTTCTGTAATAAAATATGTTCAGTTATTTACTCAATTCAATACTTACATTGCCTTTTTCGGAGAATTTTCGTTCATTTTTCTCAATTGCTTGCACAATTATCTTCAATGTACCAATAAGTGCTGTGATTATGTAATCTTCCAGGAATGCATCATAATCAGATTTGTTTCGAATGTAATGACACCTTGGAAACATCAAATTTGTCACTGCATATTTATAAGGCTCTAAACATTGCGCCAAACCATTCTAGATTTGAAAATGGGTTATGTTAATTTGTTTATAATTATTGATGGTATATTTAAATATTTTTGATGTATATATATATATATATATATATATACATACAAGTAAATGCAAATATAAAAAAAACGTTTAGGTTAACGAGGACAGGTGCACCCACTGTTATAGGTAATTTAATGTATACCTGTAAGCAACTGTAAAAAATTGCTTACGAAAAAACGATTCTGAGCGGAGTTCAGTTGATAGTGATGCTCTATTAATAATATAAATGCCATATTATAGTAAAATAATCAAATAGGCTATATATATTTTCTTTAATAATATGTATTTAATATTTTACTGATTTTCCCGGTTTTTCACATTTGCTAGGAAAATTGCTAAAAAAACTGAAAAACGACCGTTCTTAAGTATCTCCCCAGTGACATTTCCTTTTAGATAAATTTCTATTATTATAAATTGGAGCAAAATTGCTGGTAAAAGAGCTCTACGGAAAAAAAAAAATCAAATAATATTGTTTCCAAATTCTATTTGACCATTTATATTAATAACTCAGTACCGATTCACTAAAAAATAACAATACCTTGTAATTTTGACGCTAAGCTAAGAATTCTGAAGTTCTTAATATATGAGTTGTAAATTTGGATTTTTTTTTAAATAAATAATGATTGAATCACATGGCGTATTGATACCTATGAGATAACACATTTTCGATGATTATCAAGCGCATACTAGACGTTACGAAAAATATTATTATGGAATCAGAATTTTATTTCGCGTATCTATGATAAAATTATTAAATGCTGTTACCAAAATATAACAATTCTTCCAGTTCACTTCTCAATTTCAAGGTACCCCAATTGACACCTACCTAGATCTTTCAAACTTTTATAATAGTAAATACCATTTGGTATTTAGTGAAATATTTACTGTATTAGTGTAATAAAAAAAATTAATGAAAGCTTAAAACCATAAACTACATTATAGTTTATCTGCATGTGTTTTATAATTATATTTGATTATATTATTGTAATCTATCTATTCTATTTAACTAAAATCAACCTAATAAGCTCATTAACTAACAGTAATAAAATAATATGAACCATTTGAAATTCTTGGACCTACGAGGTTCTGAATATCTAAATTGATTAGATTAGGTACCTATTTATAAATAAATAGGTATAAGTTTACAAGTTTATAAACAAGCTCGGTGGAATATTTTTTGGAATCAAATCAAAAATTTAAACAAATCTTACAAGCCATATTAAATTTATTGATAAGAAGAAAAAAGTTAGATAGGTCTATTTATAATTTATTTTTTATAGGTATAATTAACAAGTATTTGTATTTACTATTTATATTGAATTTTTTTTTTTTAAGTAATCGAATATAAATGATACGAGTATTTAAAAACGTATTGTGAACCAGGGGCACCATTTCAGTTTTAAAATAGGCCTGCCAAATTTTTATCACGGCACATTTTTCCACCACCAGATCACAGTTAACAGTGAAAATTGAAATGTAACAATGTTGGGGTTATTTCTAGTCCTAATAAGGATGAAAAATAAATATGCAAAAAGCCTATATTAATAAAAATAGAACCCTATGCTCCCATTAGAACTTGTACTTCTTTGAGATTACAGTAGTACTCAGCAAGCCATTTTTTTGTATTCAATATGCCATTATGTAATCTATATTACATTGCCATTTATAAACCAAATTCAAACATTTAATAATAGCATTTAAACTTGAAATTACTTATACCATAAATTAAAATCAAATCTTTAATTGTACAAATAAAGCAGTAAGCAATAATATATAACGAAAAAAAAAATGTTTTTAATGCAAGTAGTTATTTGAAGTAAGCAAGCAAGTAGGTAATTAATAAATTATTTATAGTTTAAAATTAAGAGTTCCTCTTAAATAAGTTTGTGTCTTCGAACTTTTAGTTGATCGAGTTTATTTACTGATGCATTTAAGTTTGCTTTACGAGCATCTCCTTTCTCTACAACAATCACTCAAAAGTTCATCGCTCATAGTAGTTCTAATGTAGGATTTCAATTTTTTAAGAGAAGAAAAGAACCTTTTATTGGATGCTGTTCTTATTGGAAGAATAATAATATTTTGAAGAATTTTTATTGTTTTAATGAAACCTCCAGCCAAAGTGAAGAGTCAAAGTATTATTATATTATATTATATGTCTATAGTAGTGCCGTTGTGTTACGTTTCTACGCAATATACATCCCGTTCTTGTATATATTTGAATATTAACGTTAATATGTTAAAGTGATAACACTGATAAAAGTATAAAATCACATTATTTATAAAATATTTTTATATTATATTAATTCATTAATTCAATTTAACTGATATATCGGCGTTAGTATAAAATTTAGGCAGGCCAATATGGTACGTGTAAAAATAGATCCACCAATGTATACCCTGCAATACCCCAAATGGCACCCAAATGATTGTGAACCTATTTTAAGATTATACTTAATGTGATTACAGTTTCCAAACATAATGTACTCGTACATTATACATATTATGTTTTCTTTATCAAATTTGTATTAAATGTTGTTAAAGTTATTATTCTTGTTATTTTTATGAATAATTAATCGCCCTAGTATGTACAGATTATAGAGTATAAATATAAATTAAATATGCATAGTAATTTATATCTTATATTCAATATATCTCTATACATTTTTACAAGAGCCAATGTCAAACAAAACAATTGTTGGGAAATAACATTTTAAAATTAATCTATTAAAAAATGAATTAAAAAAAAATCATCAAATGTTCAAAAATCTAATGTAAAATCCATATTAATTGTAATATATTTTTTTTGACAAAATTGTTTGACATTGGCTCTTTTTAAACTAATCTACAGATCTACATAGGACTATTTTTTTATTTTATAAAGCCGAGTCGATACTTTAGAAAAACAGATTACAGATATAAATTGTTTCAGTAGAAATATTCAATAGACCATGTTTTGATTTTAACCAAAGTACAAAACAAGTTGCTATATATTGCTCTAGTGTGGGCCCGGCTTTAGATGGGCAGTATGATATTTATCCTTATAAGATGTGAAATATGAGTACCTAGTTGCTAGTATTCATCTATATAAGATTCAGCACTAACCTTGGTACAAAACGCATGTCTTGCCATTTGACTAACAGACGTCAATTCGTGTAAACTAGACCAATTAACAAGACGTTTTCTAGTGACAAAAATCAAATCAGATCGTCTATCTTTAAGAATACTCCAAGACTGCATGTTTTTCAATCGTTCCCAGACTACTTCGTTCCCACTATTTGCTGGTAGCAATGGAGGAGATTCAATCCAATTGACTGACATTGCTTAAAACATATTTAAATAACTAAGTTTAATAATTTTTTTGTATTCGTGACTGGCTTAAAAATATTTATTTACGTGTCGATGTTAAATATTGTAAATAATTGATTGGTGATCTATACGGATCTCGTTTTTCTACCCAGCCACGGTTTTTCAACTCTTCTGAAATTTTCGGAAAATATCCCAATACCGAAAATATTTTTTGGTTCTTAAAACAAAAATCCTGACTTTGTAATATATTCACATAGATTAATGAGTAATACTAGAATATATTTAACTATATTAGAGGTACTTGTAAAAAGTAACAATTTCCCACAAACCACATCTAACACAAGTTAGCCCATTTTGATTAGCTATGTACACATAAATATAAATTTGGTAAATCTCAGTGGTTAAGGGTCTATTTCAATAATTATCGAACCGAAAGCTTTATAATATGGATCATAAAATAATAATATTGAAAATTTAAATCTAATATTTTCCTAATCTAATATTATTTAAAATAGTATTTTTTTTTTTTAATCTGTATTGAGTTAAAAGTTGTGAACTTGATATATTATGACCGTTATGTTCTAAGACTTGATGAGTAATCGATGAGTAATCATATATTTTAGACGGTATTTTTTGATTATAAGAATAAATTCTAGGAAATTCAAAAAATGCTAACACTATTGATAGTATTAAAATATATAATATGACGAAAACAGTAAAAAATTTCGTAAACAGAAAGGTATAAACAGGTATAAACAAAATATAAAGTAAGGACCTATTGAAAATAATCTCAAGACTTCATAGTAAAATTTGCCATTTCTGTATTTCTAACAAATCAAAATTAAAATCAACGACCTCTTTATGTTAATATAAAGTGAAATGTTGGAAATTTGAATAATAAATAATAATATTGGTATTGAATGTAGATAACGACACATATTTTTTAATCAAACCTTCAACACAATTTTACAAAGATTAGGTTGGTACCTATTTCATTTAATAGAAAAAAATAATTTTATATTAATTTCTTTTCATTTTTAGTTTGACTATACCTTAATTGCTCTTAACGTACGATGAGTGACATTTGTCAATGATTCGTCATCTAATGTTGCATTTAATAAATTCAAATCCAATAAATTATCTTCACATTCTTTTAACAGTACTCTATGGAGTTCCGTAATATAATTTCTAGAGTTTAATGGAAATCTATTATATGTGTTTTGTTTCGATGGTTCAGAATGTTGACGTCCTGTTTTTTCCATTATTTGTTTTGAATCGGTTTGTCTATCTATTTTTGTATAATCTTTGGTAGCTGCAAACTGTTTGATCTCTTTTACGTAATTATTTGAAATATTATTATGTGGTTTTTCAATAATTTCGTCAGCTTTGGTTTTATTTGTAACCCTTTTTGATACTGCTGATTTCATTTTATCGTTTTGATTTTGTGAGGATTTGTTATCAGATTGGGTGGAAAACACCTTACTTCTATCGTACTCTTCATTTTCATTCGATTTCATTGTGTTTATTTTGGATAGTGTTAATAAAAAGGTGTATAGATTTTGTGTTTTGTGTAAAGTTTAAAGTGTATTAAATTTTAAAAATCAGAAAGTAAATTATTTAAATGTTGATTTCAATGAATTATATTAAAACCTGTTTCTATAGTAATTAATTTTAAACTGATTACATGTGATATTTAAATATAATTTTATATTTTTTAAAAATATAAATGAAACGACTGCCCATAAATTATCATTTTTATTTTAAAACTATTGCATACGATTCAAGCATTAAAATATATAAATATATACAGAATGATTCACTAAGCGTATTCATCCCATTTTTTCGGTTAAACTTTGCATGTATTCAAATTTTGATTTTCGGAATTTTTAAGTGTAGTTAAAGCCGATATTTTTGAATACTTAGATTTTTCACATTGTGTAAGTTGTATGGTGCGGAGATACTAACTTTGGTTTTTTCAAATAATATTGCTTTAAATAAATTTCAGCGTCAACATTTTTGATTTCCGTTAACCCGTTAACGAGATATTCCACTTTTAAGTTTAGGTAGGGAGAGAGTAGTGGATTATCATTTGTGACAATTGTATAGAGTAGGCTTATGAAACTCATGTCATTGAACATGGCAATAAATGTGCCATTAATGTCCACGACCCTGTCAGGTTGCGTACTCTGTTTGTCAAATTTTGTAGTTAATAAAAAAAAGAGTACCAGCTTTAATTTGGAAGTTAAAACTCACCCTGCAAGGCTATAAAATAAGTAGTAGTATAATCATTAATCAGAGAATAATAATAAATGTTATTATATATATACACGCGAAGAGAAAACAAGGTTTTAACGAATTAGTAATAATATAACAGCAATTAATTGAGGAAATTAGTTTTTTCAACAAAGCGAGTAGTGAGTACCTAGGCATCTAGGGGACTGTACGGGGACGAGCATCTTTCAACGATACCCCATTGAATCATACGAGACATTTCGGCATCTACAGCGGGACGACGAGAAAATGGAATTGGATAGGGGTTGACTTTAAATGACGTGTCGACAGACACGTTGAATTTACAGGTATATAATGAATTCAAACCAGGACGAGTGCAGAAAACATGTTGGTATTTCTTAAACAATTTGATAGTTTGTTGGCGCTGTGAGTCATCGATTGTGGTAATTGACGTGATGTGGTCCATTATGTTCTGAAAAGGTTCATATTCACAATTATCGTTCGACATAGTGGGTGTTATTGTAGATAGAGAACTATTGTTTTCAATATCAGTGGTGTCATCGGAATCTTCCGAGCACTCCTGAACGGTTACTTCTGGATGGACATAATCAATCGGGACCGTGGTCGTATTTGAAAATGGAACATTAAGATTCCATGTGGGAAAGTAAAAGGTACGGGATGAATATCGCACATCTATTTTTTGTTGTGCTAACCAATCGTTTCCTAATATCATAGGGACAGTTAAGCGAGGTACTACTAAACAGATACTGTCGCATTCGTGACCTAATATGTCGAATGGTATTAGAACCTGTTGGGTGATTTTGCGGCTTCTGCCTTCGACTGCGGTGGTAATTGTGACTCCTGAGACGGGTAGAACTGATAGTTGTCCTTGGGGAACACATTGTTTTATTTGTTTAAAAAAAATTTCAGATATTGCAGAGACTGGTGCTCCTGTATCAATGAGGGTATCTATTTTTTGTTTAATAATAATAATTTCTAAACTCGGACGGGTGTTTAATTGTAAAGCATTATTCCCGTGTTTATGGTGTACGATATTCGGGGAAGTATACGGTGGAGATTGGGGAGGAATCGATTTAGAACGTCGACTGTCAATAGGAAAGGCACCACCACGCGACGTACTTACGTGTGGGTCTCTCCGTCGTTTCTCGACGCGTTAAGTTGGTGGACAGCCGTGTTACGATTCTGTGTATTGAGAGAATTATTCGCATTAGACGTATTAAAATTACGAGAGTTATTTTGGTTTGTTCCAGTGTGTTCCCTTGAACTATAGAAATTATTATCACGTTGACTGTTTCGCGATGAGTCTGAATTTTGATTATTGTAATTTCTATTATTATTCGCAGAATGTCTTGGGGAACCGTACGTGTGGTTATTGCTATTTTGTCGCCGAGAGTTATCGTTATTTTCCCGATTCCGAGGGGCGTTAGAATTTCAAATTTCAGATTGATAGGTGGGAGTAGAATTGTAGAATGATGTAGACTCTTCCATTTCCGTAAGTACGGTAAGTAGTTCCTGGGTGGTCCTAGGGTTGCGCCCTCGAATAGCTATACTTAATGGACTTGGGTAATGTTGGATTATTATGCCTACTAAATCGTAAGGTTCGATAGGAGCAGAAAGAAATTTGGCTTTCGCAATCCACCTCATTGCATGGGTGACGATACCGGTGGGTGCCCTATGTTGGTACGGAGCAAATATTTCATGTCGGACCTTCCTTTGAGTGGATGATGACCAGTAGTGTTGACGAAAAAAATGTATAAGTTCATTATACGTATTAGGGACAGGCATCAAATAATCAAACCCGGTTCGAGCATTATGACTTAAACGACGCCTAAACAAACCAATTTTTTGTTCGTCAGATAAAAGATAACTTGAAAAATACTGTTCTAGTTGTATCAAGAACATCTCGGGGTGTATATCGTTCGGGTCACTCGTGAACTGGGAAACCATGTCTCCTATTCGCTCAGGTTGCATCATAGATGCAGTTAAAACCGATGGAGCATTTAGTGCCGCAGTAGAGTTCGATTGTGGTTGAAAACCTACTGTAGAGAAAGAATTACTCGAGGTGTTATTAACATTTTTAAATTTATCTAACTCATTTTCGACGATGGACAATTTGGTCGCAAGTGGGGAGATAGAATTTTGTAACTCACGAACCACCTTTTCGACAGATACGACGCGGTTAACGGTATCCTCGTGTTGTTGTCCTAACGCTTGAATTTGTATGGATAAGGATTTGTTTATTTTTTCAGTATTCTGATCTAATTTCCTATCAAACATTTCTGAATTTTTTGCCATCATGGCGGACATATTGGCAAATAGCTCTTGAATGGTGGGCTCAGATTTTTCGGTAGTATCTATCAGGGTGGGGTTGATTATTGGGGGTTGGTTACCACTGGGGGTACCGGAAGACGTGTTGGTATTCATTTTAACTTTGGAATTGCTCGAATTTCTGAGCTTTTCGGCAAGTGTCTCAGGTCTATCGGGTTCCTCTTTAGATTTGTGTCGAAGACCGGCAGATGCTGACAAAAGGAGAAACAAAGCTAACGTGGAAAAATAGAAATATGTGAAATTGAATGTGGTGTAAGTTCTGATGCACCAGAACGGCACACACAGTCACACAGAAAAGATAATATTACCTATAATAAACGGGACACGTTCCCGGGCCGATGTTCTCACAAAAACTTAAAACTATATATTTTTTTTTTATTTTTTTTTTTTTTTTAGTGACAAAGAGATATTTTAATCTAAAACTATATGACCATAAAAAAAGTTAGAAAATTTTCGAAACGATAAAACACTGCAGGCAAAACACACACATGTTCAATAGAAAAACTTAATAACGGTATCATCGAAAACAGAATAAAAAAAATTGGAAAGAAGAAAAAAAAAATAATAACACTGAAAGCAGTGAGAAGATCCTAATTGGTGGTAGACAGTTCAACCGCTTAAACATAACTCAAGTTTGAGTAGTTTAGTAGTAGTTTAGTACGGGTTTGTCAGGGAAACTCTTTAATAATAATAATACCGCGGAGTACAAATAATATAATAAGTCTGCAAGTCTGATATTCGATTGCTTGATAAAAAAAAAAAAAATAATAACTGTTATTTGGTAAAAAAAAAATAATTTACATGTATCGCCCATGCATATTCATATATTCATCTCCGAACAGAAAAATAAAAAAAAAAAACTATAGTATTACCTGTCAATATCTCTGCAAATAGATATGATTAACTATGGTTGGTCCAGGGGCTGGGAATCGGAAGTAAACATCGATGCCATACCAGGCTGGAGCTCAAAATAAATACATTACTATATATGTGTATATATATACATACATAAAAAAACTTATCAAACAAATTACTTGCTTTGAAACAAGCTGAAAACGCGAATAACGCTCAGACCGTCCGAAGAGTCGAAGATGAATATGACGCGCGACACCGTAAATATCGTTTTATTTCAACGGAATATACTTCGGTATGTTTTACTAAATAAACTGTAAGGGATGTATGTATATATCATCATCTGGCGGTAAAATAATTAGTCATGTGACGGTATATACCGGAAGTAAATGGGGAAATTAACACATGTGGATTAGCACACACAAACGCTAACAATTACTATTCTTTCTTATTATAATTGGTTACTATACAACGCGACGGCGAGGACACTCGTAAACAACTGCAATCGTTCCAGATCCGTCGTGTTGATAGTAGTTGATATCGGCAACAGCGGTGACGTCTTTTGCATGGTGTGATATGGAACCGGTTTGCGCGACGTCCACCTCTCCGCACGATCGGTCGGTACGGTTGATCGATGTCCCGTGAACTTTCCGTAACGGTTAATAATACGTCACTTGACGAAATAACCACCTGCAACTGCACGCAGACAGAAATGGGTTCTTTGGGGGCGATTGTGGCCGATATTCCCGATAAGTTACTGATTATTGTTCGTAATTGGTTAATAATGTGTTATCTTATCGAAATAGTCGTAACTTTAATATTATCGAAACATATTAAATTAATTATAATAACAATATAACAATATTTATGGATATATCTGTGTATAAAACAGTAAACTTTCCATATTGAACGAGACAGAGAATAACTTGCTCGTAACATTAATATATAATAATAATTTTTTTTTTTTTTTTGAAGGATTCGTTCGAATATTCGAATAATCAGAATATCCTGGCAAGGTCGCCATCTGTGACGTCTCACCCGGCCTTGTTATGGGCGAGCGTCATGTGACGGTTGCCCGGGGGGAGGGAAGCAAGGTCGCCAACCTACGGCCGAGACCCGGGGGTCGGAGCACATAGGATTTTCGTACATATAAAAAAAAATAAATGAATAAAAATAATATAAAAGAAAACAAAATATTTACAAGATATTATATTGTTTCAACAAAGGTTTATTTGTTTATATATATATATATATATGTACAATTGCTAGCATCATAACCTGAGGGACACGTCACCGGAAAATGATAGAATGAGAGCGAGGCACGTCGCATTTAGTGAGAGATTCGCACAGGGTGGAGTGGGGCGGCTTACCCGTACTACACCATACGACCATTATTGTACGGGGGGATCCGTGCCGATTACAGTATATGATTGGACCTACCAAGCCTCTACGGGTCCCCTGGCGAATATATGTATATATGTGTATATATGTATTGTACACAGTCGACGTACCCTCTGTTATTAACACGAGACAGTAACATAGGCACGCTACTCATAAACAAATAATAAAGTAAATTATAATAAAATGAGCAACGGAAATATACAAAAAATGGAATACAACGGGAGAAACATCGGCCACATTATTATTAAGAAAAAAAAATGATATTACCTCCGTGGACCTGTGGTGGTACCGTCCGGCACACCGGAACTTGTAGGTATTTACTCAGCGGCCATGTTATTCGGAAGGGAACCAAAACAGAAAAGTCAAGCGTTGTCTGTCGTCGCAATCCGGCTCGCCAAGCTCAGCACTGGCGGCGACAGACGATAAGCTCGAAAGTACGTGATTGGCCGACGTTTCTCCCAGTGTTTACATATCATTCCGTAAACGAATTCCCCGGACACATCGGTACTGTTAGTGACGCGATCGGTATGGAGAGGTGGTGAGAATGAACTTTTGATACTGATTACAGTGTCCTCGCGCGTCGCGGGATAGTGGGGAAAGGTATGTGGTTTTGGACGTTACAACTTAGTCTGTGTTTTTTAAAACAGATTATTGATCAGATAAGAAAATGATTAAATAAACATTATTGAATTAATTATATTACAATTTATAGTAGTTATTTTTTAATTATTATTAATATTCTTTATGGTTTTCCTTGAAAGGTTTAACTTATTGTGTTTATTAGGTGTTGTCTTATTACATATTCGTTTATATTTTTTTGTATTTGTTTCCTTTTTTTTTTCCTAATACTATCTAATATAGAAAAACAGAAATCACATTTTGTTGTTAGGGTAAAATTATTTAAAGAATTATCTTGAAAATTTGATGATAAATTAATTATTAAACTAATGATAAACTAATGTAACATTGTCAAGATTTGCAAAATAATTTGTCTGGTGGTGACTTAAAAATTATTAAGACAATATATTTATCAATTGCTAAATTTCACAAATAGAGCGCGCCACGCGATACAGTTCCGAACACTAATGGCACATTATAAGTTCACGAGTTGCCAGACCTAAAAGTCTAACGCCGTGCCGGGTAGTATATAGTTTTCAGAAAAAATAATAAGAAATCGTAGCCATGCACGAACGCCAACGTTAAAAAAAAAAGCTGCATTAAAAATGAAGTTACACCAACAACGCAGTAAAAAATATTGTTTCAAATTCATGATAACCTGTCTTGTGCAAAACCACGTTGGGTGAGTAGCAGGGAAAATTGAAAAACCTCAATTTTAATTATTTACAAACGCTGTTTAGTATTTTAAATTTTGTATAAATAATCGAGTTTTGGTTGACTGTCGGGTTATTGTACCCACGCCCCACTATGTACAAATGCTATTTTCTTCCTGTGAGTCTACTTGCTTAATAGCTTGTATATTAACTATAATTATACCCTGTATTACCAACTTATTAAAATTATACTTCATAATGTAAATAGTATCTACCTCTAACTATACACTTGTATGTAATAGTCAATAGTTTGTAATTTTTTGTAAAGGTGTTTTTAATAAAAAAAAATACGGGCTGGGGACCACGGCCCCTAGCCTCACCTGGAGCTGACCCTGTTCACCTGTTTAATCTGTAATGATAATAGATAACTTTTAAAACCGTGGCAACACTTACGTTATAATTAATTACTTGTTCAAAAAATATGTTTTTATTTCTATCCATCAATATTAATAATTTAATGATATTTATGAATATATGTGAAATATGAAAATATCTACTATTAAAAGCCATTAAATAACCGGCATGAATTTCATGATAAATTATTGTATACAAACATCGAATTTATTTAAATTAATTATGCTAAAATTTAATTTTTTTTTTTTAACTCGACAAAATATTTTAAAAATTATACCATTTCTAGAAAATCTAATATCACCTAAATTTGGTGGTTTACTTACAACTAATTAAGTTGTTAACTTATTAACTTGTCGGTTTTTCAAATTTTACGTTTTGTAAACATTTTCATTTGACATAATTTTTTTTTTTTTTTTTGGTTTTCTTCCAAATGGTGGAATTATAATTAGTGACTGTGGTAGTCAAAGAAAGGAAAATGAAGTTATATATAACTTGTCGAATACATGTGGAATTGATTCAATCGTACAATATTAATAGCAGTTTCTTTTTGTAATAGCAAATAATTACGTAATAAGGTTTCAATGTTTGATAATATTCTTCGGGTAAGCAATTGATGTATATAAAACCAATACTACCAATAAAAATACAATAAACAAAAGATTTGGTATTTTAAAAAATATTTTTAGCACAACTGATATGGCAAACTATATGAAAAGAATAGACTGTGATTGTAATGTAGTTGAAATTTTATAGATTTAAACATTCATTCTTTCATTCAGGTCTTCAATTATTATAATTGTATTAACTTATCCAAGTGTACCTGCGTTATCTAGGATTAAATATATAATTATTGAGTATTCTTGCTTTGTACATTACTCCTTTTATTTTTCTGTACACGCAACTCAAATTACACATTTACCATGATAATTCGTATTAAAAAAGGCACCAAGCTGTACTTTAGTACTTCATGCACGTTATATCGTCGTGGGACAGCCTTTATAAAAATATATTTTTTTATTTGAATACTATATTATAATTATTATTTTAGAAATAAATTATTATTATTATAAATTATAAAATATAAAAGCTAGTTTTAAAAATAATTTGAATACTTTATTTTATTTTATTATAGCTTTACCACAAAATGTGCTTTCTCCGAAAATAGTACGTTTTACTTAAAATTGTTTATATTTGTTTCTAAAACATACTTTTTCCAAATATAATACAAAACGTCCTTATTCTGGAATAGGTCTGTTTCGTTGAAAAAAAAAGCAATAAAACTTAAATTGGAAAATAATACATTTATAAATAATATACAAATATTTGATTAGATTTTTTTTAGTACCCTTAGGTGTGGTCTATAATGTATACTACACCTAATGTGTATTTGAATTGTGTAGACTTTACACTCTTCAAAATGTCCTAAACAACAAATCTACAATATTGAAATATAAAAAACAAATGAAAAAAGTACGTTTTGAACTGGGGCCTCTCATATTTTAAATTATTACAGTTTATTAGTAATTTCGATTTTTACAAAATTATAACCTTTAAAATAACTCATTTTTTAAAAAAATATTTTAATATCACAAAAACATGGTTTCTGAAGCAACAAATTAAATATCAATAATCTCATCAAATATTACATTCTTATACAAATCACCATTATATATATGTAATTTATACAGACTTCCAGAATGCCTTCGATAATGTTAATCACCAACTTCTAATTGATAAACTTTCTAAATTTGGTTTCCCAAACCCATTATTATCATGGATCGATTTTTTTTTTTATTATAGCGGACACTAGTAGTCAAATTTAAGAAATATTCATCTAGGTTTATAGAAGATAAACCTATATGTAACCTCTAATGTTTCCCAAAGTATCATAATCTATGACCTCTACCTTTTAATCTTTTCATTAATGATAGTATCTTCAATTTCCCATTCTAATATTCTTTTATTTGCTGAGGATATAATGTTGCACGTTTGTTAAACAATTAAATCTACATGAAATAATTTACGATAACAAAACAAAATTCAATAAGTTTAATGAATGATGCACTACAAATTATCTCCCTTTAAATTACTATATATCTAACTAGAATTTTGAAATTGTATAAAATATATTTTTTTGAAATATTTAATTTCTATGAAAAATAAAAAAAAATGTTTATATTCATTTACTTGCAGTTTACTTTAAAATTTGGTTTATTGTATGAAATAAAGAAAATATGTAACATGTCTACATATAATTGAGAAGCTGATTAACAAATATATTATAGTCTTAGTCTATAATATAACAAATATAAACATAGTCTGTAAAATCGCATGTTTTAACTTATAAGCCAATTCAACATCATAACTTATTTTAAAACTCCTTCCAAAAAAAGTCGTATTTTTGATTATGAGTGGAGCGAAGAAATTTATGGTTATACAAAGACATTTATTTTTATTTATTATTTTTTTTTTTTCATGTGAACAACTTTTCTACCAGCAATTTTGATTCAACTTTTAATGATAGGAATGTTTTTAAAAGGAAATTTTACTAGGAAAGTACTTTAGAAAGGTTATTTTTTGATTTTTTTCAGAAGTTCTCTCATCAAATTTGAAAAACCAAAAAAAAAAAAAAGACGTCCTAGCATAATGTAGACAGATGCAGCCATTGTCATAAGTAATTTAACGTATATCTGTAAACCACGATAAACCAAAAAACGATTCTGAGCGCAGTTCAGTTGATAGTGATACTTTGTCAACAATATAGATGTCACATAATGGTAAAAAAATTAAATTTTAAATTAAACAGAACAATTTTTTTCGGCACACTGTTTTGAACTCAGAACCCCTAGGATTATAATAAGCATAAATAACTAATAGATCACGAAAAATATGCCTTTGAAAGATAATACAGAGTTATTTAACATAACATATAATATCTGCGTAATATCAGAACTTCAAAAAGTTATTTGTATATACTTGTGTTTGTATAGTTATTTGTATGATAAGTAATATTTCAATATTTGTATAAGATTCTAGTTTTTCTGATATGATTATAAATTAAAATATGAATAAAAAAAATAGCAACATTATCACTTGGGCATTTGTCTCTAAAAAACATAAAGAATATTAATAGCATTTAGCATATATAAAGAATAGGTATCAGATTGATAAGTGATAAGTGATAACCGATACTGTATAATACAATTAATACAGATGTACCATATTTTATATAGTTTACAAACTTTATTAAACTTTACTTTATTTTAAACTTGTATTTAATTATAAATTTATCACCATTAACATGTTATTATAGTAATTCGTAAACCTTGGTTGATAAGAATAACTGATTATTCATTCATTATCAATGTTTTTTGCAGTTTAATCAATATATTATGTCTAATCATCTATAGTTTAAAAGAAGAACAAATATTTTTCATAATCTTATTGAAATATTTCAAGGAGAGTGAAATTTTTAATTTAGAAATATTTCAAATTCAGAACCCTATGTCTAAAAAATAGACTCCTATGGCAATCTTCAATTAAATAGGCATATTGTTTGATTTAAAATTATTATTTAACTCTCAAATATTTAAAATTCAATATAAAGCACTATCTATTTTCGGTATGATTAAACGAAATTGTTCTGAATTTGGTGATCCCTTCACCTTCAAATGTCTATGTACCTATTGTCCGATCTTTACTCGAATTAATCTAAGGTTATAACATTGAACACAATTATCAATTAGAAAAAATAAAAAATACACCCCCACTCTGGCCAAAAAAATAAATGTTAAAATTGGAATCTTTGAAAATACGCAGAATTAATATAATACACACTACCTTTCTTTTCAAATTAATAAATAACAATTAATCAATTAATAAATAGTATATTTATAAGATTTATTTAAATAATTATTTTCGTTTTTGATTTCTTTTTCTTTTATTTCCTCTCATTGAACTTATTTAAACTTATTATTGAATAGGTACTTATGATATTTTAAAATTCTTAACATTCCTTTATTACAGCCATATTATTTTTGTTATTACTATTAATATATTGCAAATAAGACACTTTCCGTATGAATTCAAAACAAATAAATGAATAAATAAATTACTTATTAAATTTTTAAGCTAAATAAAACAAACTGCAATACTAATTAGTAAATTATTAATTTATTATTTTTCGATGTTTTTTTTTTCATAGATGTGAATTATTTAAAAAACAATAACAAATTTACGCAGTTTCAAATTTATTTATAGTAGGTACGATACGTTTTAATAGAAAACGAAAAATAAAAATAACCTTTAAAAACCTAATAACATTAAATAGAAAAATTAAAATACCGTTTGATGATATTATCGATATATGATATTATTGAGAATAATATTTAAATATCCGAAAACGTAAAAACGATAAGATTTTTTTTTATAAAATTAAGCCCTGGATCATCTGCAGACTGATATTCCTTAAAGTAAAGAAGCCTTTTTTTTATTGAATACTATGTTTACTTGGCATATTCTATTTATTATCCCTTTATAACTTCTTCAATCCCAATTAGTAATACTTCCTAAATATTTAAAATTGTCTACTTCCGCTATTTCATAATGAAACTAATTTCATCATGTTAAAATAATTTGTTCGTCTAATTCATGAAAAGTCATCTACTTACTATTGATCTATTTATTTTTAAATAATATCATCAAACGAACATTTCTTGAACATTTCACTATTTGTGTACTTTTCACAAAGTATGGACATTCACTTGGTGAAAATATCGAGTTCTCATTAAATGAACACGACATATAGGTATTATTATATATTTGTGTAACCAAAATTAGTAAGAAAATGTGTATTGAATTATATTACAGTAACAACTCGCCGGCTGCAGGTTTATATATGCATAGTTAAGTATAAAAATCGAAATTATTAACAAATATTATTATTACATTTATGTGTTAGTCGATTAATGTAAGTGAAGGTATAATAAATAATATTATAGGATTTAGATTTCGTGTATGTATTCATTTCATATCCGTTTTTTGGTTCTTAATTATTTGTACTCGATATGACGATGGCCTTTACTGATCGTATATCAAACAGATGTGGTCTATCCATAAATACCTGACGATGAACAATGGCTTTCTCAGCGGGATTTGTTTTCATCACAATGCCGGCGGGGTGGCTCGAAAAGAACCCCTTATTTATTTTCATTCATTTTTTTCCTGTCCAATTCGGTCGCTCCTGTACGTTTTCGTTTTCGCTATGGTTATTATTATGATTATGATTATTATTATTATTATTATTATTGTTTTTTCCAAGTCAAATACACGAACGTACGTTGTTTATGTACACACGAACTGTGCGCTGACAGCCGTTCGTCAGCGAGGAAAAAACCTATGATTTTTTTTTTTCGTGTAACCCCTAGACAATTCAATAGTCATCCTACGCCCCAATGACTTTTTCATTAGTGCAAACTCCAAAACAACAATCGTACCGAAATACCACATTGCTATTAAAACTGACGGGTCAGTGATTTCGAGTATATTTAAGCACTGGGTACCTCACACATTTATATTGTTATTTTTCCCCATGCGTTGGTTGCATTTTGTATGTACCTATCAGTATTATAATATACTTACCTAATGAATGTGTGTAGGCATTGTTATATTTCGTGTTAATTAAATAATAATATAATATGACAAATACAATACATATAAAAAACTATTCATTTTGACACCTGTGTAGAGTTTTTTCTTTTAGTAAATAATAATATGCAAATAGTTAGGAGTTAGGATTGAATCACTAAATGCAGAAAGGATACATATTCAAATTTTAAAAATTTTAAAAAAAATACAAAAATACTTAATAGGTACTTAACTCTAAAAAATAAAAAAAACAAATGTCATGCTAATAACTAATTGTGTAGTGTGAGATTCTACTTATTAGTCTGCAGATATTTAATGAAATATTATCTAACTCTACTTACTTAAAAAATGTCTTAATTTTTATTTACGTTTTTTCGAGCATTTAATTCTTCAATTAAAGTTTTAAAGTGTTTTCGTTGAAGCAAAGTTTTGTCCGTAGAAATAGTAAAAGCAAAGTAAAAGAAATAGTAAATTTTAAAAGCATCTATGATTTTAAGCTAACGTTTATTTTTAGTATTTCAAGAACATCATATTGAGTTGACAGAGTAGCTCGAACGGACCTATTTTTGTTATATATTTTACCCAAACGTAGAACATTTATAAGATTGACAATGATATCAATTTGACGAAACATATTAGAAATACTCAGTTTGTCATCAGCATTTTACTGGGTTCCGGGGGATTAAATAAAATTACATTGTAACTTCTAGACTGATGGTCATTAATCTCAGCAAATATTTCTTCTTAGTTTAATGTAATTGAACTGGTAAGATTAAATTTTAATTTAGATAATTTAGTTTCAAAAAGTTTAATTTTGGTTCCAAGAAGTTAACAAGAATTTCATTAAATTGCTTAGATATAACTTACCGCTAAGACCATTGAATCTTGAATCAAGTGACTTTTTCCTCGCGAAATTGATTAAATGAGGCTATAATAATAATTTTGTTTTGTGTAAATATCATTTCATTAATAATTTTAATAATTTTATCTAATTTACTTAAAAAATGGGTGTCTTCCGTAGTAAATAAATCGGAGGTATAAAAATAATTTAGACAACGTAAAATATACAAAGAAAACCTATAACTGTATAGATAAGCGAGGTGCATATGATGAAAATGTGTATACGTTATGTCAGTTACTAATTAACTGAAAAAAGATGTCTTAGAATAATAGGATCGGGTGCAGTTACTGTTATAAGTAAGTTAATGTACACCTGTTAGCAACGATAAACCATTGTTAACGAAAAAACGATTCTTAACGGAGTTCAGTTGATAGTGCTGCTTTGTCAACAATATATAAGTCATATTATGGTAAATATCTACTTATTCCAGTTCCAAAATTGAAACAAATTCCGTTTTTCCTCCGTTTTTTTCGGTTCTTCACATTTGTTGAGAAAACTCCTGATAAAATCAAAAAATGACCTCTTTGAAGTACCTCCCTAGTGAAATTTCCTTTTAAAAAAATGTCTATCATTGTAAGTTGAGGCAAAATGTCTAGTAATCCTAGACAGGACTAGGTCCTACCAAGGACAGATCAAATTTTGATCGTAAATATTACAGCCTTTCAAATCATAATATATAAATAAACTTTGCTCAGAATTTTTTATTTTGTAAGCAATGGTTTACCATTCATTAAATATAAAAATTGCATAACTTTATGTATTCTACCTTCTCGACTTACCATCTACAACAATAATGGAACCAATTGAACCATAAACAGTAATATCTATATTTGTTAATTTACATGTTTGGTATAATGTATTAAATCAGCTTTAAAAATAGATGAAGACGGATGGAGTCACTGTTGTTAGGCAATTTAATTAATATATGTATGCCAAGATAAACCGTTGCTAACGAAAAACTATCAGGAGCGAAGTTCGGTGTAAGACATTGAAATGCTGTAATTTTTACGATTTTCATCAATATTTGATCTTAAAACGTTTATGAAAAAAAAACTGACGCATTAAACTCAAATTGGTTTTTTCACTACTAAGAACAACACATTATTGTACCTAGTGTTAAAATTTCAAGTATTTTTCTGGAGTTATATCAATTTAATAACCTAACCTAACTTACCAAATAAAAATACATATAAACCACGAAAATATCAAATATCTATGAATAGCCTAAAAAAATTGAGAATTTTTTGAAAATTAGACCACGTTTATAAAATGCCAATTTAAGTATTTTGTAATGACTTGGGGATAATCTTAAAAATGTTTAATAATGAATTCATTGCGCAGTAATTTGAAAAATTGTTTTTTTTTTTGGTTTTTCTTAATTATTAAAAAAACTAATTTTGCATAATTAAAAAATGAATTTCTCTGTTAGTGGCTAAATATTAAATGGAACAAAATTAATTTCCTGTAATTATTTAATTGGAGCAAGATTTCGCTCTGAATCTAAAAACATTATGTATTAAGTTCTCACGGAAATATTCAAGCTCCTATTTTTTGTTTTTCTGACATGTCTTCATTAATTTCTATGTAAAGTGTAAGCACATCAGTAAAGTTATTATGAACAATGATTCAAATAAAATAAAATTTATTTTACTATTTTACTCATATAGTTTATTTATAAAAGTATGTGAGTTTACGAGCGGAGCGAGGAACATATTTTTGGTTTGAAAAATTAATGAATAATATTTTCTTTAATGATTCCTTGATTTCTCGAACATTCAGGACAACACTGCACGGAACTGTAAAAATAAAAAAAAGATTACAATACTCTTTGCTATTTTGTGTCACTTATGCACTGTACACCCGTCTATTATACCCTTTATCAGCTATTTTATGTATCTTGTTTTTTCTTTTGCTAGGTTTCCGACGTGATTTTATATTATAAATTAGGATTTGTTTTTGAGTTATTATACAATAAATATATTTTTTATTTTATTTTTCCATTAAAATTCCGATATGTATAAATGTAAGGAGGTAGACCAAATACGATGTTATTAATTGATAACGCACTTATTGTTTGTCAATACGTCCACACAGCAGGCGGAGTTAACGAACAACGAGTTCAAACACCGGGTGGAGTGTTTAATATTCAACCGAGCCCATTGGAATTTCTCATATTTTTGTATTATAATTTTAAATTAAATAAATATATAATATAGAAAATAATATTACATATGTTTATTAAATGGATAAATAAATTAAAACACCCTGACAATCGTTTAAATGCGTTAAAAATATCAATAAATAAGTGAAACGTAAATATATAATATAAACGTCGAAAAAAAAGCGTGTCGTCGTTCACTGTAATTAATACGAACGAATGAATGCGTGAGCATGCATCAATGAATAATGACGTTCTTTCGAAACACCGCAAACTATTATACTATTAAAATTTAGAGTCTCAAAAAATGTATCCCACGAGTCGCAATAAAAATGGATAGGTATTTGATAAGCGTTGAAAGTACAGAAATCCGAACATCGGATTACATTCGGATTTTGCCCCTTTCAATAATCTGCGGATTCCGCGGTTATCAAAAATATGTGGCCCAACAATATGTGACTTGGGAAACGGAGGTTTCCCTGGTACGTGGGATTATTCCCTTTCGCGATAAGTGGACCGCGAACACCTCGGTGGGTAATCCTATGCGCATATAGGCGACATTGTCGTTTGCATCCCGGAGGCACGGACGACGGGTCCGCGGCGTTTATATAGTCCGCGGCGGGTGTCCCGTGTATTATCGCGTTATTTTCCCGGTCACCGAATCGGCCGCGGGACGGGTTCCGCTACACGGATATGCGATAATACAATTAGAAACAATAAAACGGGATGAAAAAAAATAAAATAAAAATAGAAGCAGAGGAAAAAAACACAAACAAACGAAAACAACACCGGTAGTGATATAATCTCAGAACGCCGGGAAGTTTCGCGCCGGATACCGTATACAGTAATTCGATTATAGCCGGCACAGCAGCGCCTCCTGGGTTTTAAATTGACACAATTGAAAATAATGGACGGAATAAAAACAGGCTTGCACCCCCGACTGCGGCAGACGGCCACCCGGGGGGGAGGAAGGGAAGGGGGAGGGCGAACACCCACACGACGGCGGTACGCATGCCGCACGCCGAAAACGACGTGACGGTCGTGCGTATCGATCAACTCGCGTATAGCCGCCGGTGCCGCCGCCGCGCCGGTTCGCGTATATAATTTATAATAATAATATATCTGCAGCTTTCGGTTTACGAATACCATCCGCCCACATTATTGTTTAAACTCGGATCGGGAAAAAAGAAAATATTATTGTATTTTTATAGAAATGACGACAGGCGCAACGCACAACGCTATCGGATGTACCGTACGGTTCGGGGCCGGCTTTGAAAACGTCGGGGTCCCGTGCAGTCAATATTTGCTGGGCCTTTTACAGGATTTTTATGACGCAGTGCACGTGCTTGTACACTTTGTCGATACACTCCTTTTCAAGACTCCTTCTGACTCACACAAATGTATTATTTTATCGGACAAACTCTTTAGCTAGTTGTATTACCAACGCTACCGTAACATACACTGTGTTATTATGTATAAATTGCTCTTGAGTTTCAATTATGCTGGTAGTTTCTGCGTTTATAAAACGTATAATGACTGGTAATTGTTCCTGTTGGTCAATGTCATTTTTAATTTTAAGTAAAAAAAAATTACACAGATTATTTATTTTCTTCACTTAAAAATATTTTGTCTAGTGTTTTATAAATATATAAATAAAAAATAAATAAATAAATGAATGCGTCACCTGGAATATTATGATAAGTGTATTATACGACCGGTTTCGAATAAAAAATTCATCGTCAGTTACAATCATCAAGTCAAAATGTAAAACGCGACTGAATATAAAAAATTTAATGAAGGAATACACAGAAAAGAAAAATTATACAAATTGGTCGTTTTACATAGAAATAATTGAAGAGAGATTGTTTAAAATGGATTATTATTAGATATAGATAATATTTTAAGAAATATTTATTTATATATTTATTTACGAGTATTAATCATTTTAATCATTTTGTTTTTACTTTATTATTTTACTAATATTTATTATTTTCCTAAAACAATTTATTTTCCGATTAAAAAATGGTTTTTAGAAATATATTATTTATAAATTCTCCAATTTTTCTATTTTTCCTCGAAACTCCGGGAAAAAACGAGGTTTTTGCCCTCTAAATTTTCTGGGGCATTTTCCAGCATTTTGATCCCTTGTAATATTATATTAATAATAGCATATTATATCTATGTTGTTTACCTTTATAAAGATTTAAATTTTTAATTAATTTACTAAAGAACAGCTTATATACCCGATTATAGCATTATGCATAATATGTTACCGTATCATAAATATTTTTAGAAAAATATTATTTTCGAAACGGAAATTAAAAATTTGCCGGAATATAGTTAGAAAATTAAACTTCGGTGTTTATATTATCGTGTAATAGTATATATAAACACAGAGTAAGTGTACAATTTTGAAAATATTGTAAATTAGATTATTAAACGATTTTACATAATACGAGTACAATAAATTACTACATATACCTATTATTATACCTACCTATTTGTTACTTAAAACACAAAATCAAATTTACTTTAAAACTTCTTACACAACCGTTAGTCCTTGGTAAACTAATCATTTTTATTCACATCATTAATCATTCCATTCATAATATTATGCGTGATATGAAACAAATATACTTACGGCGGGGGGAAGGGGTCACGATACTCGGAAATCAATTAAAAAATATACTCACCATAAAAAAATAACAAAAGTATATTAATAAAAATAATATAATTTTATCGACTATCTATTAAGTGTATTTAGAATTTAAACATTATAATCACGCCTTCATGCATAATTTTATACACCGTGTAAATAATACCGATATAACGATTCTATAATGTATATTATATGGTATAAGAAAATAGTATTTAATATATAGGTAATAAATATTAAATTTTTAACATTTTTAATGTAAAGTTCAAAAATATTTGATAAAATAAAAAATAAAACGCACGCGTTCGTTTTAAAATTAACGTTCAAAATCCAAACTTGATTTCTGGGGAGGGAGAGTGCATGGATCCGTACCAGCGTGGTATTGCAAATTACAGTTGCGAAAATGGTGTAAAATCAAAAAAAAAAAAATCGCAAGAACGATTTTATACTATATTATAATATAATAATTTGTAAAATTTTAATTATTTTAATGTAGGCTAATGTGTTGTTTAAGATTATGAGTTTAGGGAAAAATGTATTGGTTTTTTTTTTATGTGAATACTTTTTCTACCAGAAAGCTTACACCGATTATCAAGTGTAGTACTTTATCTGAAAGTAAATGTTCTCTGGGTGGTATTTTAGAGAGGTCATTTTTTGAAATTCTCGTTAATATTCGATATAATGAAACCTGGTTCTTTAGGATGAAAGAGATTAAACGATTAAAAATAAGGTTGTCAATGGTAACCGTTTTTATTTATTTATTGTTATTAAGTTTTTATTATTTTTACCTTTCTTTAAACAACCATTGTTGTCATGGAAATGCACATTGTTGTAATCATTTTACTTTAATATGACACATATATTGTTGACACCTTATATTGAACTCCGCTCAGAATCGTTTTTTCGTCAACAATGGTTTATCGTCGCTTACAAGTGTACATTAAATTTCCGTCTGTACCATTTTTTTCTAACTTCCCACCTAAAACAGTGACCGCGCCCACGTATGTCCGTCCTTTTTATATTTTTTTTGTTTTACTCAATATCTATTCGGATATGCTAGAGGAAATAATTCGGATCGTTGTAGGTCATCAATTTATAATGAAATAGCGACGCATTTTTCGGAATCGTTCTATACTTTTTTCATCAATGCTTTTTACATATACATGAGTAAAATGGTTTTATATAAATCGTCTTATTAACGCATCTATTATAATATTATATCTACAGCTCACTCCGACACGTATTCGGTTTTACCCATATCGAATATTTCCGATAATTTTTGTTCAAAATATTGGGGAAACTACTGAATTTATGAACATGTGTATTTTGCTGATTTAAGAACGATGGTAAAGTCAGAATTGAGCGGACTGACTAAATTTCGAAATTATAGCATCATAGCTTTTCGATATTCTGATATTATGCGGTTATCAGATATTATGTTAAATAACTATGTATTGTTAAATTTAAATAAGTTTGTTGTAGTCTAATGGTAATACGTTTCTATTAAAATCCTAGGAGGTCACGAGTTCTAACCCGAGTTTCGAAACAAATTGTTTGCATTTTTATTCCCTTTTACCTAAACAAGAAAAAAACAAATGCATTTTAGGTGTACCTAGAGTCCTAAGCCATCGCTCACTCGGACTATTTTAATCGAAAAATACCTCTCTGTTGTGCAAACTTTTCTACCAGAAATCTTGCTCCGATTAACAATTTTCTTTTATTTCTGGGTTATCTCGTCAACAATAGAAAAACATGTTCATCGTTTTCATTAGAAATGCTTTATTGTTGCACACAAATGAAAAGTAAATTATTCGATATAATATATTATATCCTCCCTTTTAACTTCAGTAGTACCTAGCACCTTTTTGTTAGTTATAATTTGATACATTTATATTTTCAAAAATTACTTTTTTATAGTTTGCATACTCACTAGTTACTATATTATTTGACATGTATGATTTTTCACGGTAATTATATAGAAATATAATAGGTGTAACATGTTTGCTGGGTTTATGTTAACCGTTAAAGTGATAATAATAAAGTTATATATAATATTAATGCCACAACGTGTGGTTTTATATTATCGGGAATAGTTTAAAGTAAACTACCTACATAATACAGGGGTAGCGTTTGTTATGGCTTCCAATTAGGTTTGATTTTTAAAAGTTTTCATTAGTCATCATTGATGCAGCTGCAAAATCAGATACCGTATGATTACAACGATAATAATTTTCTTTTGTTTTTTCATTGATGCCAGCTGTTTCGTGTACATTAATAATTTGATTATTTGTACTATAAACGCCCGTTGCCCGTTGGGCATGTGAAAAAATAACAGTATTAAGCTGACAATGGTATTATATTGTAAGGGAATGTAAGTAGAGATAAGCACATAATAATATATACTAGTATACTCTCAATAATAATATTAAATAAAAAATAACATTTCATATTTAACCCACTTAGGTAGTTATATAAAATTATAGTTTTTTATCATTTTTGTTTTTACAAATATATTTCTATTTTATAACAATGAGGATTCTTAATTTGATGGTAATTTTAGGTAGGTATTTTTAATTTTTTAGTTTTGAATAGTATAATTAATGCTTATTGTAAAAGATAAACGATAATGTTACAGTTCCATTTGTTGAACCCCTAAAATTATTATTCAATTTTGTTTTTAAGAGCTTATTTAAAAAATAAATTATTAGCCAATAAATTTTAATCCCAAATTTTATTGGATATTTTTCAAGGATAAATAGAAATGAAATTGATTCGCCCAAATCTATAATATAATAGGTCACTTTAATGAAATAATCGAAAATATTCAAAAAAATTGTAGATTCATATTTTTGACATTTTTATGGAACAAATAATACACTGAACCCATCTTTTGGCTGTATTTCAAGTCTTTCATTACCGATGAATAGTATATCAATTGCTTTAATGGAAATTTTTCATGAGTTAAATACGGATGCATGTAAAAGCTCGAAAAATAATTATACGGAATATACGATCCTCGAATTTCGATATTCAAACTGTATTTGTACGGATTGACGGTTCCCGGATTGTATATACTCGGACTATTATAATAAAATATCAAAACCCATATAGTACCATACTGTATTTTTCCAGGAAAAAAAATTACTCACGGACTGTATAATTCCGGAAAACGGGTTTTTTCGATCCGTAATCACAGACTGCATTCACCGCGGTTTTGGTGCTAGTCCCCGACACATATTACCAAGCATTATAAAGAGTGATCAGTCCCTAATAAGACTCTCATTATCTTGGAAAGTATTAACTTTTATCGAACATTTTTTTTTTTTTGTCAATTTAAGAAATAAGAAACTTTAAAATGTTATATTGCCATTATTTTTCTCACCCTCAAATGTAAGGGTGAAACAAATACCTACTTTTGATTTTTAAACGAGATCATATTATATGTTCATTTTAAAAGTATAACATAATATTATCATAAAATAAAATAATTAAAAATATTAGTCGTCAATAAATCCAATATCTAATGTAAGTACATAATATCGTATAGATCATGTATTATATTATCATATCTGATCATTTATAAAACAATTATTGTTTAAAAAATATATTGACATTAATTGTTAATAAGTTTTATTCACGCAACTATTTAGTTTCGGCTTACGCCATCATCAGGTTGCTGATAAACAATGTTATATAATAGTTTACATAAAACAATTTAAAAAGGAACAATATAAATTTTAAAATAAAAATAAACATAGTCATTATAATATCAAACACGTGTATATAAAAAATTGTTTTCTATCTATATCTATTCAATTTTTATATTCGTGCATTTTAAATATTCATCCGGTCTTTATATATATTAGCTAATATATTTACATAATCTTTAATTGTTACCTATTTAGTTTTTATTTAAATGATTTATTTTACTTTCTATCTGAGGCGAAGTGGGTTCCCGGGCGACCGGTCTTGTGACTTTACTTATGAGTGGCTCGACGACAGACGTGTTAAAAATGAAATGTCATTTTTTGTATCTTAAAAATATATATGTTTTTACAGGATAAAGAACTGTAATACCTATATGTTTTTATTTGTTTTTAGCAGAATCATAATGAATATTGTATACAATAATACACAATGTGTCTTTTATTTTTTGAAACCGACAGCACTGGATGATCTGTGTTAACATTATTATTCCACTGCTGCCATCGTTTATTCGAACTATAAAAAATTAAAAATCAATAAAGAAAGTAAATAATATAAAAATATACAGTTTACGTATACACATGTTGTGAGGGTGTGATGTAAACCCAGCTACTACACTCCCTTACACAAACCTCAATTACTAATCTTAACTATAAAACCTAATGTTCCTGAGCCATAGTCTTTGCAATACGGTTGATAAAACCCAATAGTCTGGGATCTCGTTTCGCATATCACTTTGCGTCACAGCGACAACCACAAGCCTCTGTCTTCTCGTATACCAGCTGTAGGCCATTTTCCCTCAACTAGACATCAACGGATTCCAACGAGGGGTTGACCACATGGGTTTGGGCATCTGACATGCGGGTGATCGTGAGGAGTTTCATATCATCTACAAAGTCGACTATTTGAAACCCTGCTGGGACGTCAAAGTTGAGAAGGTCGTCATAGAACATGTTCGACAGCATGCCCAAAAATCGAGCCCTGAGAAATGTCCCTGTTTAGCCGGCCTGGTCGTGATTGATCTATTAGATAGACGCACTGTGAAGGTGTAGTTATCTATTTTTCGTTTAGGAACAAAAAATTTCGTTTTATTTCAAAAACTAGAGTGAATTTTACAAATCTGAGATCAGATTCGGCATCAGTAGCGAAATTCCGTACAGAATTCATTATTAAATTACTGACCACAAAAACTTTGCTGGCCAAAGTAATCTTTTTGATTAGTATAAGAAAAATAGTTTAACAATCAAACTAAGTAAATGTAATTCTATCACTTTCTGTTTGGAAAAATATACTATAAAAAAGTCAATACCACAAAAATACACAAGTATCCATCACGTTTAAACAGAAAAAGGTTATGAGAAAATGTTAAATTGTTCGAATATTTTTACAAAGAAGAAAATCTTATATTATAGTATTTTTGTTTTAACTATAAATGATTTGGTTTTAATATATCTAGAATTACTAAAAATATAAATTTTAAAACAAGGCAAACAAATTTGTTTTTTTATAGATAACACTTTATCAAATAATTATGTGATATTATTACCAAAACATTTACATATAATGCATAAAAACTATTTATGTTGATTACTTTAATAACTACTATTATTGTCTTTGAAAAAAAAAATTGTTTTACCTTATCCATACGGTTAATCACCTTGTATAGTACATTTTATTAATACGTATATTAAAAATAACATTATTATTGTAAATAATTAGATACATAGATGACAATAATTATTTAAGTAATCCTACGTATTTTATTTTACGTATTTATAACATAAAATTAAAAATTATTGAAACGCGTTCATCAGAATATTTTAATTTTACTCTCTTTTTATTATTTCACAATTAAGGATTAACCCTAGGATACTATTAGAAGACGAAATAACATAGAATAATAATTGGTTGAAACTTGAATAGAAGTGTTAAATTTATATAATTCTATAAAAAGTATAGCGTGATCCGTATCGATGTGAAATTTTGTGTTTATCAATTATTGGCCATAATAGCTGAAGACAAACGATGACATACGCAGCGATAATAATACCGTGAAAGTATAGGACGGGGTAAAAAATACAAATGCAAACGAGCAAACGACGGTGACCGTTTTGAACCATTGTCATAATTTTCCCAAACGTGTCGTTGTATCCGCACCGCGTGCGCCCTCGTATTCCCCAGAGTCTTGACCATATTGATGTCGCCCGTATATCCCGAGAGAATATAGCATCGGTTTTGTTTTCGGCAAAGGCGCCAACTTATAGATGAAAAAAAAACAAAACATTATAGTTGGTCGAGGCACTTGAAATAATATCGAATATACACATATAATACCATAACGCCGAAACTCAATTCGAGTTCTAGAATACAATTAGTTGATGGAACCATTATAATACGGTTTTGTCAGTCGCAGTTTGGTAAGTTGCACATAGTATATTTTTTCATTTTATACATGTATACTAATGCATTAAATTATTAACGTCCGTCGTGTATACAAAATTATATAGCGGTTGCATGTTCGTGTACTTATGTATAGGTACGGTTTCCGGGTATAGGGGTACACTTGACCGCACATCAGAAATATTATCGTAGATATTGACTGACGACATGTTATTCGTTCATTATTGTTATTATTAATATATATTTTTTTTTTTTCATAAAAAATACACGCTCCATAATAATTAATTGTTTTTCGTATTTAATGACAAAATGTAAAATGCACACTACAATATTTTAAGAGGACATAACCGTTTTCGACCCAAATCGTACCCTATTTAGCCGATTCGTTTTTCGGCCAAACCAAAAATATATAGGTGAGAAAAATCGTCATCGAGAAAGACAATCTATGTTTAATGATGATATAAGAATATCAAAATGTTTATTTTCAGAAGAAAAAAAACCTTCGTTTTCGCTAAACAGTGAAACTATTTTTGGTTGGGTACAAAAGCTGATATTTCTATAAATACCAACGGGCTTTCATGACTTCATCGCAGCTTCATAATAATTATTGATTAAATCGTTTCGTTTCTTATTTTATTTTTTTAAAATCGATGTTCGTAAATTATCTACAGTATCTGTGCACGTATAATACTCGTTACAACGTTTATTCACTTTTATTAATTTTAACTTAATATTTTGAGTACCTAATTTAATTTATTATTATTTTAATAATTAAGCGGCTGAATTTATTGAGAGAGCAATCGTGGTGAATCGACCTGAAAAGTAAATTGGTCGAAAAGGATCTCACCCATTATAGGTACCTATTTTGTCCGATAGTTAACCACGTACATAACTACCAATAATTTACCCAACTATTTTATAATTTTCAAAATATTATAGAATGGAACATTTTTAATATTTAGGTCGGTATTATAATATGCAAGGTTGTAAAATGTATTAGGTAAACACTTTTATAAAACGTATTGAACAATAAAATCACTACGTTTGGAAAGTTTTTTTCATAAATATTTAAAACGTTTTAAAAATTCAAAAATGTAATCACAATAACTAATATTATTATCTGAAGAGTAATATATTCCTTTGCTATTCATTCTTAAAACATAAATTAAAATTATATAGGTACAGTTCCTATCACTTTTGGATAAAGATGTAACATTTTCTTAGATTATTATTTTGTTCTTAAATAATAATGATACAATTTTATGTACAGTTATTTAATTATTATTGGGTTAATATAATATAATATTATAAACAAATAATGTTTAAAAAAAAAAAACCATATTATTTTTAAACCTTTTAATGTAACCCTGGGTTTAATATGTTTCCACACATGTACGAGTGTTTAATACCTTGGTTGTCTATAGAAACTGCATAGTTAGTATTTAAAAACAAAAAACTGCTATATTTCCAAACATGAATTAAATAGATCCGCGTTTTGAACGTCTGTATTATAGCTGTTATATTATCAGTTTACCATCACACATGGATGCAGTTTTTATGGTAGGTATATCAAAAATGTATAAAAATACCTGGTATAATTTTCAATAAACGATTTATTACAGGAATTTTAATTTGTGTACGTTATAATCACATTATATTTTATGAAAACATGCATAATAAAATCATTATTTTTAAATATTACGACAAACTTGGAACAGTTTAACAAAAACAAAACAAAGCAAATGAAGTCGTTTATTATAGACATTTTAATACAGTTTTGAAACGTTTTATTGAATCAAATATTAAGATAATTAAATAACAAATCGATTTGATTAAACTTTATTCTTGAAAATGGCTTAAAACGCAGGCATAAAAACTAAGTTTCATCACTAATCACTAAGTGATTTTTAATTCAAGCTTAGTAATTTACTAATAATAAGAGACTCACACTTTATCTCTAAAATTTAAGCGTCATACACGAATGGGCATACAGAGTATTAAATTCATCAATTAATTATTATTTAATATGTGTATTGCTTACTGGTGTAATTTGTTTTAAATCATAGCTTTATACCGAGCTCTGTTCGGATCGTTTTTCATGAGTAATACTGATTTATCGTTGATATAAATTAAAGAACCCTGTGTTTATTCTTACTTTCCCAAAATCTCAACTACCCACCTACAACAGTGGCACACCCATCAGCAGTATCAGCTCTTTTAAGTTGTCAAAATGTAATATAATAATTAGATTTGTTGGTATTATGGCGTTTACGGATTATATATATATATGCCTATTTTTTAAATTTTAATGAAACATATCAACATATGGATGTACAATGAATGTGATAAATCTTCGATAAACGTGTTAATGGTTTAAGGTTAAACAACCTCCTGTGTGAAAGCTTACAATTATATCTAGTATGGTCTGTCAATCACATGGTTTTATTTTAGTCGGATGGTCGTCATCCAAAACAAATAATTGTTTTCAATCATTGTGAACACGTTTAATTGAACATACACAAATATTAAGTTAGCACCTTTTTGTCTTTCATAATAATAATTATAACAACTAGGTATACTGAATTTTTAATTTTTTTTTTTTTTGGATTTTTCACCTCTAAATTAACCTCTGAATACTTTTATTAGTATTTATACGCGAACATAGCAAATTGCAATCAATTATTGAAAATAATTTTAAAACGTGAAATGATCGTATTTCAACAAAAAGTTACGGATGAACTCAAAAATAATATTATATTATATTATTATTTAATAAATTAAATATTCAAACATCAAAAAATGAACGGACAACAAGTAACAAATACCTGATATTTCTACATTTAAATGTATAGGCAACTACGTAAGAATTCAGTGTTTAAAAGAAACGAATTCCAGGAAGAGGTGCAACACTATTGCGAACGTTTTACCTTTTTTATAACACGATTGCGAACGAATGTCACTTATCAAAGAATTTTTTTGTTTAGCCGAAAAATGAACGATTGCGTACGTTTTTTAGGCTAAATTTCCAAGTTTAGATAGTGTATATTTGTCTTAATATGTTTTGTTCTATTCAGGGATTTAATTATATAAATATCATAACTACCTACGTTATAAATTAAAATTATATGATACAAAATTATAGTGTTTAAAATGATGATTAATTAAAATGGTTTTCTTGGTACTGTATGACACTAACGAATCGCGAATAATACTGACTATACGAATCGAGCTAGTTCTCTATTAAATTAATATAAATTTAGGACAAATATTTTAATTAAACATGTATTAGTACTTATACTACATTGTGTCTTATCATCCGGCATAATAGCAGAAAACCATTGTTTTTAACCTTATATGATTTGATTATCCACATGGAAATACAAAATTTAGACAAATAATATTAAATCCATTTATTACACAAATATAATTGACGAACACTAAATCTGGCAACGCCGCACGGAAAAAGGCAGGTAAAAACGTTCGGAATCATGTTGTGGAAAAATGTTCGCAATCGTGCAGCCATTCGCAATCGTATATCAACCCCAGAAACGATTCCTTTTTTAAGACACGTAAATAAATTACTTTTTACAACAAAGGAACGAGAAAAAAAAAGAAATCCTTTAATCCAGGAAAAAGAATGAAGATTTTCATTCCTTTGACTTGTTCATTTTATGTAAAAAAAAAAAACATAACAAATTATAAATCAAAATTGTTCTGATAATGGAAATTGTCCATCTTATAATAAAATATGACCAAATAATCGTATCGAATATAATATATTACCTATTAGATCCGTAATGATTATTAGTTTACTGATCTACACTCAGAATCGTTTTTGACTGTCATGATTAATTGTTACTTTAAATATATAAACTAAAAATAAACTTTCCACCTAGAACAGTGTTAATTTTTTTTTTAATATTATCAATCTATGACTTTTTCAATTTAGTACGAGAATTAAATTCGTTTATTTTTCAAAGGGACGACAAAGGAATGCATTTTTTTTAAGAAACGAGGAATGAAACGATTTTCTTTTTCGAGGGATCTAGAAAAACACTGGAAAAGGTCAATCTGCATCATAATTTATTATTTGTATTACATTTATTTCAAAAATCGGTCCGTATATTTAATATTTTTGTGTACGAACGTTTTTGAAATCCGTGTACTTATACTCAAGGTATCCTGATTATAATTATTATTATTTTTCAAATAGTACGAACCTCTTGTCAAATTTTCTAGTATTCCTGTTTAGCTCAACATTTTGTATCCACAGTTTATCTATGAAATAATTTTACCCTACTTAAACTTAAAAGTGGAATATCTTGTGAACGGGTTGACGGAAATCAAAAATGTTAACACCAAAATGTAATTAAACTATAACACTTTGAATGAAACTTTTAATATAGGTTACCGTTTGATAATAAAAAGTTGGTAGTCGTTGCACCTCCAAAAATAAGGGTGACAGAAAATAATAATGATGTAACATTTTAGATTTGCTTGCTTCTCAAATTGTCAAAATATATATATAATTTGTTTAAGGTCTATACTTAAAGAAATAATATGTATTCAACGATAATATAATCATTCTGTATAATATGTATATTGTATTAACTTGCAATTATTTACAATATATATTTATAAAATATGTATCTGTAATTTACAAACTTAAAACGTAAAAGATTTTACTAAAATATCGTTAAGTTTTACTGTTAACCATTAAATGGGAAATTAAATGCCTTTTTCTTAGCATCGCCTGTAAAGGACCCTACTGTTAAGTGCCATTTCCTTTAATCGTCGCACTCCGGCTGAAACCACAAAGATACAGCAAGGTAATGGTGTTTTAAAAATGGAAGTTCATGCACTCAGTGAAAGTTATAATTTATTTAGAGGCAGTCGACGAGGTGCTGAGAATATTTATTTTAATCGAATTACTTACTTTATACAGCTATTATACCCTTACCCAGTGTCAAAAATATTCGGGATTATTCGTGCTCAGTACCCACATTAAATTTTATAACATATAGAGTCTTTAGTACCTATACTTACTATAATATTATTAACAATCAATACTAATTAGAAATTTAAGCAATCCCCCACAAAATATGATGAAGGATAACACCCATCATTTTTAATACAATCCGTATACAACATTAATATTATTAAGTAGCGTAAGCCACTTTATGGATTTTTCTGTGTCTGTCTGTCCGTCCATATGTTCATATATGCACTCTTATTCTTTTCAATTTTGGAATGCAGTTTTCACTAAATGATTATTTAGGCTTCAAATAAGATCCCGATTTTAACTCCAGTTGGTGAAAACCAGGATACTTCAATACTTCGATTTATATTGTTTTATTATTATTATTATCATTAAATAGTGTGATTATTTCTATTTGATAAATAATAAGTCAATTATTTTTGAGTGAATTCATTTTTACCATATAATCGTCCATGATTTCCATTTATTCGTAATATACCTTTTACACTTGTATAAGTACACAAGTATTACCTACTAGATATTTTTACCCAGCGTTGCCTGGCTATTTATTTATCTTAACGTTGCATAAATACCTATTATTAGCGAGCAGGAAACATAATTAATATAATTCCAATTATTTTAATTGGCATACAAAATTTGCAGTAATCGCATACTATTATACATAGCTGGTCGAGCACGCCAAACAATTAATATCTTTTGTGGAGGGGGATGCACCTGGGCTGTGAAAGTTACAAAAACAAATCTCAGATATAAATGTTGTGCTTGGACATAAGTTTATGTAATATGGCATATTATATATAACAGTAAAATAAATTTTTATAAAGACAATTTATAGAATGAGTTATGTGAGAAGGGAGGGAGGGTTGGGTGGACATTAGACGTACATTTCACATTTGGTTATATAATTGGGTATTTTAAATTATTATGTAGGATCCTATTATTAATCTAAACATTTTGGAGAATTTCCCCCCCCCCTGGTTGAGAATCACTGGTATGACGTATATTTAACAACGTTTAGTAACTAATACCTATATAGTTGTATATCCAATTAAATTTTAATCCTGTTAACGATTTTACAAAATGTATTAAACATATACTATATAATTATACTTTGTTAATCAATTATTATAACACGTATCATGCCAACTTTGTAGTCAATTTTGAATGGATTTAGAACAATATTCGCCGTGCCCGTTTCAATGTGAACATTAAGTCGGAAAAGCATTCAGCCGCGGCCGTATCGACGTGGCCATTAAATATTTTCAAATAATAAAATTATAAATCTAAAAAAATTATACATTTGTATTATATTACTTTTTATTCATAATTTGCATACAATATAGTAATAAAGGTCAATCCGTTTCAATATTAAGTCGTCGTCTATTCGCAGCTTCTGCATGGTTATTATTCCTATTTTGGCAACTCAAAACTCTATTATAAAGGTTCCAAATATCAAGTGGAAAACGTGCATGGCGTCTACCTCTATCAATTCCTATTTACCCTCCCAATATGTAATACAAAATAATTATACACAGGATTTTTTATGGAATCACTGAATTTCAAAACATGATGTTTAACCAAAATTCACTCAAAATCGTTTTCATTATCAACGGTTTTTAGTTTTTTAACTATTGAATCGTAAAAAAATGATTTGTGTTGAAATATGTTTCAACCACATCGTCGAAGGGAGAACATACTATTGGCATAATGACAACAAAAAGTACGCGAAACCAATGTATACATTTTTACATACGTAGGTCCTGTAGGCAGCGGTTTTTGGCTTAATATATTCTCTCATAGTGCGTACAACCCAACGGTTTTACGTCATTTGTTTGGGTTATTCAATTTTTTTTTTCTATCTCACACTCGCCTTTTTTGTTATCTATACATCGATTTTATTATTTATTCGGCGAGTCTCCTTTTTCTTTTTTTTTATATTTTCTTTTTACCAACAATGACGACTTTTATTCTATGCTCGACTCCCTCCGGATCGGGTACGTTTGGCTTTTGGGGCATGACTAGAAGGAGAAAAGGGGAAAAAGCATTATTACGTGTACCTACACAACACGCGCGCGCGTGCGCGCTCGCGAGCGGGTGTGTGTTTTTCATTTTTTTTTTCTTTGTACAGTTTTTCTTTTTTTCCGGTTTGCCCTCCGGCGACGGAGGATGCGCAGTGTGTAGACGCCGTAAAGGGGTGCAGAAAAAAAAAAACGTAGAGAGGCAAAAGAAAACGCAGCGAAAACCGCCGTCGGATTTTTACCACGCACGCGCCGCAACGTCGACCGAACGAGCAATGGCGGTAATTCCGCGTTGGTCGGCGGGCGGGCGGGTGAGTGGATGTCAGCGACGGTGGCGTGGTCGGGACGCGCTGACACTTAGCGAAATTAAACCCCTCGGGTCGCGGTGGCGGAAAAGCGCAAGGCCGGTGGAAGATGACGGGAGCGCGCGCGCGCACACGTGTGTGTATACATTGCGTAGCGCCGCACCCTCCCACACCCCTCTCACCGACCAACCACCACTCATCCGCGTCACCGCGTACCGGTCCCCTTCACCCTTCGACGACAACCCAACGGTTTTCCACGCTTCCCGTCGTCGTCGCCACAATAGTACAACACAGAGACCAAATCGCCGCCGCTGCTAACACCGGAAAACCGCGCCGCCGCCGCTGAAAGTTTGGCATCCGCGCCACCCGATGGTAAAAGCTCGCGATACGGTCTGTAACGGTGCGAATACAACGTATTTTCTGGTATCGCACCGTCACGCGCGTGTCCGCATTGGTAATACGGCACACCGCCGCCGCCGCCTCGGCTCGCACGCGCTCAGAAGACGCCGCACCGCTCTGTGGCTGCAGCCGCCTGTGGGTACCACGCACGCCGATCGCCGTGACCATTTCGTACGGACGCCGGTGCGGATCGGATCCCACTGCGCCGCTATTGATGACGGCCACCGCTAAAGCAACCGTTTGTGCGCTACCACCGCCCATACCACTGCCGCTGCCGCCGCCATCAAAACAACTACTGCCGGTGGTCCACTAACCGGTGGGATAGCGTACATTACGAGCGGCATGTCCACGGTGCTGCAACAGCCGCCGTCCGGAGGAGCACCGCAATCGTCTCTGCTGCCACACCAGCACCCGCACGGTCACCACAGTCACCATCTGCACCACCGGCCGGCCGCTGAACTACAGGCCGCCGCCCACAATCCGGATGTTCTGTTAACGTTGTTAGCTAGGAACAAGGCATTGGAAGGTAAGCCAAGTTGTTGCACCTGCCACTCGCGTCCGATAATATTCCGATAATGTATCCGATATGTCTATGAAACCGTGAAGTGCACGAATTGAAAAATCAGTGTGGAGACGCTGATGTTGGTAACGGTGCGTGAAAGTGTGAGAGGCAAGTGCCGGCGCAAATTTTATAGGACCCTTGTAATTATTACTTAAATATTATGGGAATATATTATGTTTGAAATATCGGAGAAATATATCTAGTTCAAAATTTCAGAAATTTAAAAAAAACCATTTGAGTTCAAAAAAATATTAATTAAATTTAGTAAAACTGTAAAATCAAATATTTTCATGTGTTTTAACTTAGATATTATATTACTGATTGGAAGAAAGTTCTACGTAAGATATTCCTATGAGCGTGGTGAAAAATACCACCGGCGAATTATATTAAAAATGATAATAATGCCGGACACACAGTTTTATTTTTATTTTAGTGTATATTAAATCCTGAAAGTATTTATTTTAGATCTTGAGAGTAGCGAGAAATTTATTGGTTTTACTATGTTGTATGCGATTTTTCTATTTAATTTTGTTCTGTATGTACAATTCTCTATCAGAAATCTTGTTCCAATCAAAAAATTAAAAGAGACCTTTTTGGATGAATTTTGTTATATTGTTGATGAAAAACGTAAATGAAAAAAGGATTATTATAAATACGTAAACGATTTCATTATTTAATTTTTTTTCAAGTTGTGTAATTTACCAGCAGTTTTACTTCAAATTTCAAGAGTAACACATTTTTTGAAAAAGTCCAGTTGTCTAGTTGGTGATTTAAGATTGTCATTATTTAATTTTTTTTTTTCTGTGTAGTTTTCTGAATAAGTGAGAAAAGAAGTGGGGAAGAAATTTAAGAAAACTGGGAAAGTTTACAACATTAACAGTTTCATTATTTTCGATTTTTTTATAAGAACTAGTGAAAATGATTATAGAAGCTTGAAATTTGCACAAAATACTTATATTAGCCTTTTCTAGATTGGTTAAACAAAATGAAATCGGCATTTATGTAGCAGACAATATATAAACTTGTGTTTCGAAAACCTACCTAGTACCTATACTACCTATCTACTTATAAAACGTACCCATTTTATTTTTTTATAAATGTTTAATTTTGAAAATTATTAATGCGCTTATTTACATATTTACCAGCGCATCCCGGATTTAATTTTGAGAATAATGTATGGAATGTTTTATTCGGAAAAGTTGAATTAAATTTCATTATCTGTAGAAAATAACTGGGTATATTTATTATACCAATAAAGGATGTCTTATTCTTATTAACGTTTAAGATTCTAAGTGGAGCGAGGAATGTATTTGTTCTACCTGTAAATAAAATTTCTACCGGAAATCTTACTCAAATTGCAAAAATTATATGATAGTATTTTGTAGTATTTTGGCTCTAGTTGGTGCGTTAAGAGATCATGTTTTGATTATCCTAGTGTCCTAGTGGTTTTTATGATAATTGTGAAAAATCGGAAGGAATTATAAATAAAAAAACGGAAAATTTACGGTAGTACAATTTTCATTATTTTCGATTTTGAATTTCTACCAGAAATTTTGTTCCGAATTTAAAGGATAGCCTTTTATTTGAAAGACAATTTGATTGAGTTGGTGAATAAGAAATTCGTTTTTTAATTTTTCTTATAATTTTTTTACTAATTAGGATAAACCGGAAAAAATGTAGGAGAAATAGAAAAGTTTACAGCAATAATAACGGTTTGTTATAATTCAGTTAAAAATAATCGTAAAGACCTGACATTTAAAAGAATAATAACAATGATCTTTTCTAGACGGTATTTTTATTTATTTATAGGCATTTCTATTTTTGAGTTTTATTCGTTTTTATTTGGTTTTATATAGATAAAATAGTTTTGACCGATCAGAAATGTTTACAAATTTAACATGGGGTTCATTTACGGATAAGAAAAGTAACTTTTTTAAAAATATAATGTGTGTATTGATACCTGTGTAGATCAAATATAGTTAGTCAATGAGTTGTGTTAACCTGAGCATAAACTGTATCGAAAATATTCGTATAATACAAAACTTTATTGTTCCCATTTTCGGATTATAATGTGATTTGCACTAGTCCCCTTCTTATATGTTACTTAAGTAGTAAAATGTTTTTTATTTAGGAAATTAAACAGAAAATAGTATAGATAATTCTAAATAAATTCTAATACTCTCGTAAAATGTTCAAGTTAAAAATGCAAACGTATTTAATTCACTAAGTTAATTCCTACCTAATACCTATCCTATAGACAGGTTATTATAGTTATGCATATCATAATTTTTAGAAGGGTCTCTATTCTATATTCGAAACGAAACTTAAAAGTATATTGTATATATACCTATAGGCAAAGGCCTGCGCACGGGTGTGGCTATAGCCCTATTAGCCACACCCGAGACTTTTTTTTAGGTAGGTACTAGGTACTTAGAATAAAAGAGCCGGAACAAATTTATTTGGAAAATTAAAAATTTTTGACTATTTTAGACTAGAATTATTAACTATGAAAGAAACATCAACTAAAATAATTCATAACTGGGTACATTACAGGTTATGTATAACCGTTATAATATAATGGCAATCATTTAACTATTTTTAATCAATTTTCAATTATTCCTAAATTATTTTTAACTATGCCTATAACAAGCTAGTTTTGTGAATATTCCTTTCCAAAATTCAATTTAGTGAAGATAAAGTTACGGTTTACGAGGAATCAGGAACGGTTAGATTCATTAATATTATAGATATATGTTTATTGAAGATCTTTGAGGTAACTAATTCAATCATGATGAAGTAATTGAAGAGTTCAATATTTTGATAGCAGGAGAACAAAGATTAATACTTTTAATAATTATAATATTTCATGTGATGTTTGTACTGGGTATCAGTTTTAATATTACATTTTATTTCTATTTACTATGTTTTATATGGCTATTTTATTATTTTTTATATTTTTGAGTGGGTAGGTGGTAAAAATAAATAAATAAAATCCACACCTGAAAATTTAGTTTACGCACTCCTATTCAAATAGGTTTTACTATTTAAAAATCAATACATAGTTTATTTAATGTATTCTATATTATAATATGTTATCTTTATGAATATGCATACAATTTTAATTATATTGTAAATACGATCGTTTAAATGATTCTACAACATATTAAAACCCAAATCAAATTTACTTAAAATCTCTGGCACATGATCAAAAATAATTATCCTATAAAAGTTATTATACTATAATAATGATAATTATTATTATATGAATACCTATGTATATTATGTGATTATCTCTGAATTTTTCCCATTTCTCATCATGTGGTAACATAGACTCAGGTTATTTTGAAGACAAAATTTGTCAAGTGACATTGTAACATCACAAAATAGTTATGCCCATGCGACCAAAATGTATAATCAATAAATTGATGGTTAATGAACTAATTAAGTATGCTTAACAAATGCAAAATTCAATTGTACGTGAACCGGAAATACACGAGCCGAATTTTTGATAAATTTGGTCTTTGAATAATTGAGTCCTTTATAAAATTAGCTTTTGTATAGAATCGCCGGCGGGATTAGGTCTGTTAAAGTTAGAATCCGTCTTTTCCATCGGTCACTATTATTATAGCGTATAAGCCATAAGCAAGGTTTTTTCCAATTATTTTTTGAAAATCTGATTAAAATCTGATAATGACAGTTTCAAATATTCCTATGAATTAGTTGATTTATGAGTACTTAACTCCTGAAGTCAAATGTCAGAATGTATCTAATAGTATATCTTTTAGGAATTCAATTGTTTATTTCTTTTGTTAGATACGTACATATTATATTTATTAATAATATACAGCTATAATGCCAACTGCATTAATAATTTTTTTTGAACATACGTATTTATTTTATACTTGCTTTTACATCCTAATATTTGTATAGGTATTATAAATTATAATTGATTGTGTTTTTATAAGTAGGTGTTATTAAATCCGTAATTATTTTAAAATAAATTTCCTGGAGGAAATTCGCTGTTGGATATAATCTACTGGTTTTTATGAAGTATTTAAAAATTAACGGACTCGGTCTTTTTAAGAGCAAATACTTCAAAAACAGCGGGTTTTTACTCCAAACCTGAATACAGTTAGTTCGTTGAGAACTGCAATCCGTGGTTATTCAAAGATTTCTATTTTATGTTAATGGGCAATACAGAGACCTAGTCCGAATATTATTAAAAATATATTGATAATAATTGTTTGATAACTGAGGCGAATAATAAGTGACCACCTCAATGAAAAAAAAGAAAAAGAAATACATTTATCGTTATGTGTTAAACATATAAATTATGCATTAATTTTGAATTTTAAAATTATAATTGATTGTTGATTGAATTAGAATTGAACTTAGACAATTTATCGTTTCATTGAGGCAACATATTTTATTATATTATATTTTATACATATATATAAATACGATGTACTCAGATACGTCTATGATTTAAAACATTAATGCGAAGCCACATATTAATTTTCGTTAGACATTATTATGGCCGTTTTTGTTATAATATGTTAGCATCATAATAATAGGTAACAACAAAATATACGTACTTAAAATAAAAGTAAAATAAAAAAACATTGGTATTTCATTGTTTGAATTTGGGGACGTAGTATATGTACGGGAATTTAATTGTACATATTTTACTGTACGATGAATAACTGTAAACGTGAAGTAATTTTTAGCGGAGTTCGGTCAAACATTTGTAAATTAATTTAAATTTAATCAATTTTTAACTGCAAAACAAATTAATTATTAATACAATATTATTGTTCGTGTTTCTAACGAGTTTTATCATGCATTTGAACTAAAAGTCTAAACATTATACTACTCATAAATTACGAGATTATGTTGAAATTTTTGTTTAATCAGTAATTACAAAGTACAACTTATGGTAAACTTTGTATCAAATTGTTGAATATTTTCATGGTGTTGAATAAAAATTCACACTTATCGAAAAGTCTATGCAAAATTTAGGTTGATTTTTACAATTTATACAAATCAGAACTTCAAACAATTATAAAAAAAAATCTTTTTCTATATTTTCTTATTAATGTAAGAACAACTTAGAGAAAACATTATAATATAAAACTATTGAGCATTTAACAAGTATTGAAAAAATGATATCCGTATGATACAAAAAAAAAAAAAAAACATTTTAAACAAATAGCTATAAATAACTTAAAAAGCCCCAGAATAATATTTACCATTATACCAAGCCTAGAAAGTGTTCTATGTAAATTTCAGATACATATTTATTTCTCACACAATTACTTTATCGTAATCTTACAATATGACAACATATCGGGAAAATTACTGTTCATTTTTAAAATAATTTGAAAAAACCTAAAACCAAATTATAAATAAAACGGCAAATGTTTACGTCGTTAACGATTTCATTATTTTAAATTTGTATGGATTATTATGTTTTTTACCATTTAAACAGGTTAACCGCTAGGTGATTCTTTTTGGGATCTCGGTGATCTACTCACTAACGCCACGAGTTTTTCAATAGGTTTACTTATCGTTTCAAAATTTCAAATATATGTTTAATATGAGCTTTAAAAAACGTATATGGTGTTTTTAGAATTATTTTATGTGAGATCGTTTTTGGAATCTTGTGGCAGTGGTAAGTACTAAATACAAATTTAATGGATGATTAGGTATTATTAGTAGGTACTAGGTAGTTATTGATTTAAAAATCATCTTGAAAATAAAACCATAAACATGTTAAATTCACAAATCGTTACCACATGTCATAACTCATGTTAATAGAATCATTTACAGTATTATCATAGATTATATTATCTAATAGTCTAATAAATTATCTAATAATATCTATGGTTTTATGAATAACTATTTGAAAAAAAAAAAACTATTAGAAGTAAGCAAATAATGATAAGTGTTCGCTTAATACACAGAATTACAATGATCACACAATAGAATTCAAATTCACCATTAAAATTATCAAAAATGTGATTGTCCGGGAATCATTATTTAAATAAAATAAACAATAATGAAGTTAGAAAAACGACAAGAGACAAGTTTATTTTTCATTTTTAATTTAATTGGAGAGTAAGTAATTCGTTTTTATGATGTACTCGGTAGTTTTTTTAATAATTGAGAAAAACTGGAAAATCACAAAAAATTAAAACTTAAATTTACGGCGAGGCATTACGATTTTATGATTATACATTTTTACGCTTTCCGTTTATATTAATGAAATAAAATATAATATTAGGTGTCTATTTAGTTAGTTTTACATACCAAACGTATTCTTGTTAAATATACATTCTTCAATATATTTTAGCAATAAGTTTTTTTTTTTAATTTTTAATTAAAAATTCCTAACCTAAAACTGTTACAAAAATGTTTTCCTTATTATTATTATTTTACTACAATTGGGATTTTCAAATGGGGCGTTCGAACCCAAACCCCTCTTTCCGTCCTATACCTACACTCCTGCGGTCCAAGGAAACTTGTACCTGTAGTATATAAATAAGTAGCTTGCAAGCTATAGTAAATTTGAAATATATTATAAAATCAATACAAATTGATAATTTTATTCTGATCGAGTGCAAAAATCTAAATATCATTTAAACTAATTTAAATATTGTCCAAATGGAGACTAAAATGATAAGAAAGACGATTTTTATAATTTAAACTAATGTGACGCCTTAACTATTATTGGATATAAATTATTATCTAAAAAAATAAAATAGTTATTTTATTTCAAATGAACTGATTTATTAGGTATCTACTATGTTTACTTTATAGATTGACTTTTAAAATCATTGAAATAGTACAGCCATCTATTTGTATTTATTTATTCACAATAAACATTTTCGTGAAAGAATTATAATTTTAAATAAATATGTAATATGTATAGTGTATACTGTATAAGTACTAACGTGAATCTAACAGTGGAAATTGTTGTAATAAGATAGTTTATATTATATATATAAATAGGATTTTTGTTGGAAAAAAGTTCTTTGTGGCCCAGCATGTTGGTGACTTTATATATTATTTCATTTTAATTGTATGTTAATATTTTATATTTTATACACATAATATATTTAATTAGTAAATATATTTTTTACTACACTTACGGATAGTTTATAAATGTCCACACATTTACAAAAGGGTATTCCGGTACTCATAAATATACTAATTTTAATTAACAATAATTTTCATTCTATATATTATAATTATTATTTCATAGGCTTTATAATAAATTCCGAGGTTCTAATATGTTTTAACATATTAGACAAATCTATATTATATTTATTAGTTTCTAAACTACCTATATATTATAATAATTAAACAGCCAAACACCCAAACAATGTTGGATTTGGGTATAAAAGATGATACTAAAAGGAAATTATCAGAAGTGGTATCAAATTAGTAGCTATTACAATATTGACGTTTATTTCCTATATAGACATTTAAAATTGCACACATAATATTTTATATTTCTCTTCCAGTAGATTATTAAATCTATACAAATTAATTATAGTTAATATTATTGAAATCGTTAGTTTTAAACTTATCATAAGTTGAAAAAATAAAATAAAATAAATACCATAAATAATGTTTAACTTAACTAAGTTGCTACATGCTAAATAGAAGAATATTATACATCTAGAATATTCTTATTTACAAATACATCGATTAAAAAAAAAAAAATTAATAAATTCTTTAGTATAAATCGATTATATTATAGTATATCGATTGTTAGGAAAACAATTTGTTTAAATCAAATTTAATGTATTTAAAACAGTAATCATTCCCACTGTATTCACTATATATCATTCTAGTTAGTTTTTCCTAAAAATAGATCCTATTACACTGTATTGTATTTATTTGTATAATATGAAGTCAAAGAAATTAAATTTTGTATACACCGTGTAAGTATCATAATGTGTCTTTTGGTGGTTTCAACTTTGCATCCCCTCCTCAAACATATTTATGCCCACATTTCGTATTTTTACATGACATACCGGGTTTTAAATGTTCTAACAGACTCATAAAGTAAGTAACTTGGTTAAAATGTGTATTATTCGAATATTATATAAATTCAACTGTTGTCGAAGATGAATAGGTATTGTAAAGGCAACAAGTCGACTCAGGGAAAATTTGGCTCTAATGTACTGCTTATTTGTTTGATTCGTTATACATGTTTGTGCAACGTATTTACAAAAAATAAAAAATAATAATAATTGCTTACTAAACAAAAATAATAATCTAAAATAAATCTTGAATTTTGAAAATGTTGAAGCTAAATTACTTTAAAACGTACAATAGAAATTATGATGAGAACAAATTGGTAATTACTTAATATAAAAAAAAATATATATCATTAAAGTTACGACGAGAAATGTATTGGCTTTACTCGTGTGCTAATTTTTTTATTTATATTTTGAGATTTTATTTGACTGTGTACAACTCTTCTACGAGTAACCTGGCTCCAACAAACATTTATTATTAAATTTCGGATCTAGTCGGTAAGTACGAGTAAGCGAGTATTTTTTTGATTTTCTTATAGTTTTCATAATAGTTAAGAATAAACAAAAAAAAAAAAACCTAAAAAAACTGATCAATTTATGGCGTTAATGATTGTATCATCTCTTATCAAATTATTTTATATTTCAGTATAACTTTAATTATACCTAATTTAACATTATTCAATTAAATTATTGCGCCGATTGGCGATTTCCAAGAGCAGTACCCCTTTTAAGGTAAGATTAAGAGGGAAATTTAATGTATATGTATGTGCATTGGTTAATCATTGCTAACAAAAAACGATTCGGAACGAAGTTTGGTAATACATATTTTTAAAAGCCGTAATATTTACAATTATCGTAATTTAATATTATCGTATTAAAAATTTGATTTTAAAACTTTTTTAAAAAAAAAATATTGCATTAAGCTCAATTTTTTTATTTTGACCAGAAAATGCGAATTTTAAGGAACTTCCTGTTAAATTTTCAAGAATTTCTGTTTAGTCTATCAATTTTATCTACAGAGTATCAAATAAAAATAACGTACAAAACTCATAAAATTAAAATGTCTATAATTAGTTCAAAAATAATTCAAATATTCTGAAAATTTGACTACGTCTAGAAAATGTAAATATAAGTTTTCTGTCAAAATTTCAAGTTTTTGTGAATATGCTTAATTAAATTACATAAAAAAAAAAAACAAAATTGAAAATAATAAAATAATCATTTTTGTACATTTTCCCGTATACATTTTTTTTTGTTTTTTTTTTAAATCATTTAAAAAACTACGAATAAAATCAAAAAACAACATCCTTGGTCACTAACTAGTTAACTTGTTAGTTAACACTAACTAGTCACTAACAAAAACTATCTATTGACGTTTTTCGATTGGACCATTATTTATAGTATAAAACATATGTTGCATAAATTAAAATAATGAAATTGGTAACGCTGCAACGCTCCGTAAATATTTGCTGTTTTATCTATAGTTTTCTTTCGGTTTTTCCTGATGAATTCGGAAACCCTTTAGAAAATCGAAAAATTACCTTTCTAATGCTCCAGCTAGAGAAAATTACCTTTCAGAAAACACGCTATAGTCTATATTTTGGAGCAAGTTTTCTGGTAGAAAAATTGTTCACAGACAGAAAAAAAAAACACACATAGTAAAATCAATAGATTCCTCGCTACGCTCCGAATCTAAAAAATAGAGATAGAAGACTTTATCTTATAATACAGTGTATGAACGTTTTGTTGTATACTATTCTCAAATGGACTTTGTTTAATATAATATTATAGTATTTTTTACGGTTTATTCACGTAGCATAGCCAATACCTTTGTTTATTTAGTAACGCTTTAATAGAGCTTAAGTACCGACGAAATGGATTGTACGGGTCCGGGCTCTTACCCCTTATAGTATTTTGCATGATCATCCTCGAAACATAATAAATATTAAAAAAAAAAAAAACCTTATAATAATAATAAAAAAAAATAAAACACACCGACAGAGTAAAAGATAACTATCGGCCGTAACATACGGCAGCACTCGGCGTCACACGGAAAAATGACCGTCCGGCTAGTCGAAATAATAATAAAGGACACAGGACCACCTGTTCAATATGGATATTACTATGATTAGTCGTATGAACGATGGGGCTATACCCTCTACGGTGATGACCCTTATTACTCATCGTTACCGTGTATATGCATGTGTAAACTAGTTGCATGCAAACGACCGATTATTATTATACTAACTTGGAGTGCACGCATTACGCAAATGGCTTTTGAGATGAACGTTAGAAATGTATAAACTACCAGTACACTCGTATTATACAATGACAGCTTTTAGATTTTAGGAAATGTAATTGATAAATGGGAACAAAAGAAATACGAAAGGGAAAAACGCGGCACGAACGGCAAAGGCATAAAACTGAAGCAACACTCTTTGCGAATTCCTGAAAAATATTCATTAATATTTCCAATATATATATTGTAAATTTAATGTGTGAACGTATACCACAATCATAATAAAAAGGATAATTTCTAAGCAAACGTCTCCGGGTTTTCATGATGGATTTTAGTTTGCCAAAACGTATTGTAATTTCCAAATTCTAAATGTTTTTATTACATCCTGGCGAATTTTGAGCTATATATAAAGCTATCTTTATAGTTATACTAGATTTTTTAGTGTTTATTTGGTTTTATGTGGATAAAATTTATTTGGCCCAGAAATAATGATAAACATTTAGCATGAGGTTCATTGTAATAGTTGTACTTGTGGTAAAAAAAAAAAAGAAACTTAATGTAGTTATTTTTCTAAAATACTTTTACCTAAGCATTTTAAATTTAAATTTGAATGCAAATCGTAGAAATCACGTAAAATCAAATAAAAATTATTTTTAACCGAATTTCTCAGAATCGTTTTTCATTAGCAAAGATTTATCATCGTCACGTAGAGATATAAAATAAAATCACTTTATTTATCCTACTTTTCCACCATGTCATCTACATCAATGATACATCCGTCAGCAGAAATCGTTGTTAGCATATGATTTATCATTGCGGGACCTATAGATAATATAAATTAAATTTACATAATATACGAGCACGTATTATATTCTACCTTCCTAACTTTCCATCTACAAAAGTGGTACACTCATCAGCAATATCAACTTTTTATTTTTAATAATACATTTTTGCTCACAATATATTATTGTCAAATAAAAACAGAATTTAACCTAGTGGTTTATGTTAGTAATATACGTACGTATAGATGTTGTCACCGAACTAAACAACATGAAAAGCAAAATTGTCGTTTATTTATGAACATTATATTAAACATAGTAGGGTTTCATTTGGCCTCCTTTAAATATATTAAAGGCTTCTTATATGGGTTCTGATGAATCAACTATATTACATTTTTCATCATATTATACAATAAATTTTCTCCCAATTTGACAATTTTAAAAATGATTACAAATACAAACTTTTTTCGTTTACTCTAAGAAGAATATTGTTATAATCTTATACTCGAGACCATAAAAAAAAGGGCAAAAGGTATACGACGCAAGTTTCATTTTATTGAGTCATTCCAGCGTTTTAATATGTTCTACTTAAACGCTGGAGGGGTCCCAGTTTCGACCTACAATTAAAGGCGTTCGGAAAGGTTAAAGACTTGCACCAAGCGTTAAGTAATGAATGTTACAGCTGTTCACCGGTGTTGATTAAAACTTACAAAGACCTCTTTGCACCTGAGGCTTCCTTTTAGTATGTGATTAATTCTTTCTTTTTTCATTTCTGAGTTTCCTCGAGATTTCTTTTTTCTTTCTTTTTATATTGTTAAAAAAAACTTTTATAAAACATCATTCTATCTAGCTATAGAAGTGATGCGTTAAATAAAATGTTAAAAAAACCGGCCAAGAGGGTGTCGTACAAGCATAAACTTAGAGTCCCTTAGTATGTAATAAGTAGTAAAGACCATTTTTTTTTTTTTTTCATTTACTTAGTATAACAATATATTATGTATGTGTAATTAATACATTTTATTTTTAAATTATCATTTTATAAATACCACCAATACGAAAAATATAAATTTCATCTCCCAATTTTATTATTACTTATTTATCCATAATGTCCATCTATCCGTATGTCATAAGCTTATCCTATAGAACCGGAGACGGGCGATATGAGCGATCGATTTTCCCGTTCGCTCCTAAACATATTCTTAGTTGAATTTTTATTATAAATAATTAGAACCTTATACCTTATATACATTTTTAAATTATAAATATAGATATATCACTAATTTACGAAATTTAGCTAATAAGTATAATTATTATTTTAACATAACTACATGTTTTTTTAATATTTGGAAGATGCACAATTATAACTATCACCTTTTTTTTTTTTTTAATAGCTTAATAGCTTATGTTTTCCGATTAATAGTAGAATAACTGTATTTATTTGTTTAAGTACCTATGTTACGCATCAATAATAGTTTAAATTATCAATAACACAGTTTTAGGTTTCTAAGCGTAAGTAAAATTCCTTATATTCCCGTTGTGTCATTTCGTCCCTGCGTAGTTACCAGCACGTATTTACGATTGTTAATTTGGTTGACAAGGAGATATACATATATAATATATTATATTATTCGATACATCATTATAATAATAATTACTATTATTATTTGTATGTGAGTATTATTTATAAGTTTATGCCTGCTATAGTCAATATTAAAGTATAAAGTAATAATATAAGTAATACTTAATCAATTTAATAATGTCTTGTCAATTATTTAAAAATGAAATTGTTAATTCATTTAGGTTTCTAAACATAAGTTATGATTACATTAGGTTATCAAATTCTCTCAAAATTGTGTATGGTACTATAGTTTGTTATTTGGGAACTAAGATAATTTTTTATTTTACGTCTTTTTTCAGTTTTTCCAAATTATTATAAAAAAAAGTTGAAAAATTAACAAAAAAGGCCTCTTGTTTATTTTATTGGAATAAGATTTCCGACAGAAAACATAAATCGTCAAAATTTAAAATAATGAAATCGTTAACAACCCGGTGTAACGTAAATATTTGTCCATTTATCCTATCATTTTTTCTGGTTTTCCCTAACTATTATGAAAATCCCTAGAAATATTAAAAAAATACATACTTAATTCACCAACTAGAATTAAAATTCAATAAAAATAGTCTCTAAGCATCTTTTGATACAACAAATATATATTTGTAAGTAACAAAAACGCACATAATATTAAAACCTAAATAAAAATTAAATAATATTAATACATTATCAAAATTAGAAAAAAATGATAATGCTTCATTCAACAAAGCGCCACCATGACGTTCCGGTATATTGTAGGTAAGGTAGTATCACAAACCACAGATTTCTCTGATTTATATAAAACCTTTAAGCTAAATAGTATATTTTCTTTATTATATTCTACGATACCCTATTGTAATAACACAATAACCTGAAAATGGTAACAAATAAAAAGTTATTTTAACTTAGAATATAATGACCAAAAGAAGAAACTAAATTTTCTAGAAATAAATAAATATTTCTGCTTGTATAGGTATTACTAAATTGTTTTAATCATTTTTTTTTTCTATTAACTACAATTTAAAAATAGTTATTTGAAGAAATGGCTCATCGGGAAAATTCCTGAATCACTGGTGTCCTAATTTGTTCCTGGTTATGAAAATATTGAAAAAAAATGTTATATACTTTTATTATATAGTTGATGAATATACGGTACAAACTTGGACGTTTTTATCATTAAATTTTAGAAAAATATACCTAGTTATATACTTGACTTCTAGTTAGTTAAACACTAACACCTAACCTAACCTTAGATGGTAGTTTGTAAAAATATTTTTTTAAATTTTCATTTGTATACTATACAGGCTGTTCTGCGAAGATATCTTCGTGGAACAGCATGTAATCTGTAAAAACGGTTAACCCTTAAAAACGGTTAATTATGTGTGATTTATTTTAAATGATTTCATCGAATAAAAGAAAAAACGTAATATTTTTGTAATAAACTTATTCGTTTTACCACGTGAATTGTGTGCGTTAAACTTTACTCTATGTGGGTGCCAAAACACAGCGTGTGTCTATATATGTGTAAAGTAAATTCGAGAAAAAAACGAGGATGAAAACTAATCAACCGATGAAATACGTCCAAATGTTTCACTTAGTCCGAATGCCATTTCTCCCCCTGCAATAGCAAAACGGCCAGCAGTTAAAATCGGTCGAGGGATTACCATTGATTATCACTAAACCTTTCCCCATAGGATAAGTCACAAACGACGAACAGCGTGCTAAGGATCAACACTATGAAAGGGGACATGTATTATACACACTATACGTTTTGAACACTTAGAGGGTGCGGATTACCATAAAACGCCGATGTACACATAAAGAGTAAAGTAGGAATTAGCTACAACTAAATATCGTAATGGGGTTGACAAATATTCCAAAGGCCATACCAATGCTATTAGAATGATTAGCTGAAACCAAACCGTGTAAATAAAGTACAATAAAATGTTGGCAATTTTACGATAATAAAATGTATTTAACTTATTTATCATAATAATAACATAATGTTGTAACTAATTTAGAAGCCTGGTGCCAGTTTCCCAAAATGTTTACGAATTTTATAAAATTCTAAAGTTATTATTATAATTTTAATTAATACTTTGAAATTAATAATTTTCCAATAGGTTATTTATTGTTAAAACCCCGTAGTTATTGACTACGGTAAGCGTGCTCAACTAACTATAAACTTGACTATTATATCCCGTTTTTGGACGAGTGTTTCTAAATTCTCCACTAAGTTGTCCACTTAGTAATATCTATATTATTAAGCCTATATGTAGTAGAAGTTTGTCACCACTAATATTATTCAGTAATTGATTGCGTTCTGAAGAAGCTCATTTTATGCGAAATTCAATAGAAACTATGCATCCAATTTTTTTCCTTAGAAAATAATTCAAATCGATAGACAGTAACCCAAAAGCATTTTTAATATAGGTAATATAGATGCTTAAAATATTTAATTATTTAATTATAAAATTAGTCAGTTTGTTTAAACCGATTTTCGGATTTATTTAATGTGGTAACAGCGGTAGCTTTGCTGGAGTATAAACAGTGTTATCACCGTATTATTATATAATTTGTTATGCATTTATGCAAGTCAAATCTGGCCGTGAAGTCACGTAATTTTATAATAATAATATTAAACTATAAATAATATTATATATTAAATATATATTATCTATGTTCCAGGCACCTATTAAACTATATAAAGAGCATAGATATAAAATATATCTATGAAAGAGATTGGTTTTATTATTTTGGTGATAACAATATTTATATCCAACCAGGCCACAGCTGTTTTCAAATAAAAAAATATTGAAAATGGTTTTCAACAATCGAAACTATTTTGTTACCTACATTAAAGTTAACTAACTCAAAGAATAGTAACTTTTTCAGAAAATTATTCACAAAAAATTTATTTATTTTACTTAATTATCATGTAGGTAATTAAATAATAAGCACAACAAAGTGCTTATTAGACGTGTAAGTTCTCGGATTTTTTTTTAAAATGTCTTTAGAAAAAAGTTATGATATTTGTATTGAGTTTATTATTATTTGACAGCTTAAATGTATTATATATATTATTTTGTATGTTACAATCGGCTGAATTAACAAAGAGGTAATAATACTAATGGTAATGATAGTAAAACATTAAATAATAATAATAGATAAATAATAAATAAATAAATAGCATTAAGTAAAACAAAACATATAAGCATTTAAACGTTTAAAAATTTAAATTTGATATATATATCACTCATTATAATGACATTTCTAGACCCGCTATCCAATTATAATTGTCTTCGTGCAGTTTGCCCACTTTTCCATCGAATTTTGTGTTTGGACACTCTTCGATGATATGGCGGATCGTTTGATCAGCTCCTCATGAACAAAGAGGAGATTGTTCTATTCCCCATTTATAGAATAGGCTTTTAGATCTACTTTGTTTAGTTCTTACCTTGTTTAAAGTTGACCGCAGCATTCACGGAAGATCAAAACCAGGAACTCATGTCTCTGGGTTTTCAAATCAAAGTGACGCTTCTCTCCCCCGAGTCTCTCCATTGTGTTTTCTATGTTTCTGACAAAGCTTCTACTGGAAATGTTAGGTCCCATATCGGATGTCTTGACTTAAGTCGCTTTTAGAGATGCGTAGTAATGTCATGGTGCAATGGAAGATTTGGGTTTATTTTTATTTTATCCACTGCACATTCTGTGTGCATTATTCTACGCAAGTTCGGTGGAGCTATATTTGCAAGCACTGGCAGCCATTGTACTTGAGTCAGTCTCATTATGCTGGCTATGATTCGCATTTAAGTAGATATATAGATATCTATGTGCAAAATGAGATTAATAAAAAAAAAAAATTGATTATAACTAATGAAGCAGCAGTGGACTATGGTACAATACTAAGTAAGGAAAAATTATGACTATAATTGGTCATGTTTTACATTCATACTGTAACCATACATAATTTCTTAAAAATTCGTAAATAACTTTTTAGAAATACTCGTAACTCAAATTTTAATAAAATAATTAAGTTAAGTTAAAATTGATTATTAAAATAAATAACTAAATTTTTTTTATAATTATATTTTTTTAAACCTAGTTTATTTGTATATTATCAAACCAGTAAGTTTTTAATTAGTTACTCCCAAAATTGTTCAACGATAATATTAGTGTAACTTGCAAGGAATAGTGACGTTTTCAAAAACTCTAGTTCTTTTGTGTATGGAAATTATTATTCCAATGTTTTGTTACTATTTGACATATTTTCAGGGTTTTAACCCTGGTATTGCGACTTGGTGACGTGTGCTGTTATAACTATATACAAATTGTTTTCGTTTGCTATTGTATATATAAAACAAATGTACAATAAAAGGAAAAGGAGAAAAATTTGTTTGATTTTCATGCAGAACGCGCCCATGTGTATTTTATATCACCCAAAAGATGGCACGTGACTTACGTTGTCATTGTTCGTGACTGCTATTGTTATGCGGCACGAGACTTAACATAATACGCCACGCTTGAAACCTTTACAAATTTACAATAATAAAAACCAGGACAATCTCATGCATTGGAAATGTTTCCCTAATGTGTTTCTAAATGACTGAACGAGCTTATTTTTTTTCCTAATATTTTCTACGCTTTCACGCCTTCAAAATGCAAAACAATATCAACACACGTGCAGTCTATCCTATCCTTATGACGTATTATTGTCCTATACAACTGATGGTGTAGGTCTTGTTAAAACCATCAATAATATTATAAACGAGTCGAATACAATAGCGAAAAATAACACTAATGGTGACATCAAATAGTATTATGTAAAATATTAATAAATCGAAATTCCAATAAAGTTAATTTACATAATAATGGGTTTTTAATATTTTTATGAACGCTTATAGTTTTACTCAATAATAGTTTTCCATTTAAAATAAATACCATTATTGTGAACCTTTAGATTTTAAATGTAGTGAAAACATATTAGTTTTATTTTTGATGTATGTCTTAAACTTTTTTTCTTACGGTAGACATGACCAAATTCTATCACAAAATTTCGTCATCTGGCCATCTCAAAAGGTACCCTCTCTCAATGTGCCACTCCTTCCCCTTGCCCGAAATACTTTATTTAAGTTATATACTTTTGTACACAACGATATTCTCCAAAAGTACATATTTTTTTAATTTTAACCATTATATTTTAAATGAATATTAAAAAAAAAAAAAGAATTGCGTAGAAAATAAAAAGTGAAAAAAATGTTTAAGAAACACAATGTTTGAAGTTTGAACCTTAATTAAAATAAATTCAATATTTTTCATAGACTTTCTGTGATAGAAATTAAATTAAAGTATAATTCCTTACTTTTTTATTCCACAAAATCGATTAAATGGTCTTAAAATGTTGGCTGTTCAATAAATGTTAAAATTAACTCTGAATGAAGTACTTAATAAATTAGGATTACAAATAGTAAAATTAATCTTTTTTTGTGTATTGTGATAAAACTGTATCTAGGTGCGAATAAATTTAAAGTCTTAATGTAAAGTTTTAATGTTTTAATGTAAGTTTAAATTTAAAATATATTATGTTATTATTTATTTGAATATACCTATACAGATCACAATGGTTGTATACTTTTCTTGAGAGTGGCATACATGATAAAAACAAAATTTTTTTGGAAATGGAGTGGGATAATAGGTAAAGTATAAAAACATTTCACCCGCCCTTCAAACATGGTCACATTATACAACTTTTATACATTTAAAAAATAAAAATCTAGCTTATTATATTTTTATTTTCATATATTTACCTATTATATATTTGCTATGCATTGCACATACAATGTAGAACGTGTTATTCAAATATTTCGATTGCTCCGAGTGGCAGATTTATGAGAGTGGTCCTGAAATCCGTCCTGATTATCGTATTTTAGTGTATGATATAAGTTTTGTTCATCATACATCGTACACTACTCTTAACTATCGTACTTGTACAATAAAAATCGTACGTCTGGCGTTTTTTTATGGTGTATTTTATAAGTCTTGATTAAAAAAATAATAATATTATATTATAGGTTTTCCTTATTTAAAATATATACTTAGCCAGCTGTATGTAAACGTCGTTTGTTAAACGAAAACACAAAAATCATCAATATGTGAAACTCAAGGGGGGGGGGGCAGAATTTGTTTGCACGGAGTGGCTAAACCATAAATGCGGCCCTGGCAATACAGTTATAATAATAACAATATTAAATAATATTTCAACAATGACGATTCTTCGAAATTGTGTAAAATTTTTTCGCTCAACATTTATTCAAATAAGAATTACACGAATGAAAATTTTTAATAGTTAAATTTGATCTGTGTAGCACACTGAATTGATTATACATTTTATGCACAAAATAATAAATAGCAAATAATAATACTGACGTTCTCTATTATAAACGACAGTGGTTATTATTTTGTATTTGTATATCTTTAAAACAAGTGCATGATGGGGTGAATCGTAAATAATTCCTCGCAAAATTGTATTTGTTCATCAGCTCATGGTATACGTACTCATATTCACCACAAATAAACAGAAGTTTATTTATTATCCCGCAGTATTTTTTTATTTAATTTTTAATATTTGCTTTTCAGTGTTCATCCTATGGGAATTATTTTTTTTTTTTTATCAAGTTGGTTATTTGTTATAAAAAAATGCGTATTGATCAACCCTTAACTTTTCTTTGCCATAATGCCGTCACTTCACTTTTTATTATATTAATAATTTCATTATTTGTACTATAAATATTAAAATGTCTAAAACACAAATAAAACTAAATGCATGCTTATTAGTTAAAATGAATCTGATAAATATATACATATATTAAACTTAAAAAAGATTTAATCAACATTTTTAATTGGCAATAGAAAAGTTTGTTTTTGTTTATCATGAAACAGTAATTAATAGTTTTTAATCAAAATCTTTTTCAAAAATTTTATTTAAATTGATTTCGTTTTTTTTTCTGTCATTTTAAAATCGTTTGATGAAATCTCATTTACACAATTTTCCAAAATATTCCCTCATAAACGCATCAAATTTTAATTTTCAAATGGAATCCCCTCTTTTCAGCACAGATTCAAAAAGGAATATACTTTTAGAAAATTGTATCAGATATATTGTTTATGAGCTAAAATGATGTACATTTAGACTGGAGGAGTAGGGAAAGGTAATAAATTGCATTTTTGTTTATAGAATATAACTCTTCCTACATCTTCAGTTTAAATTTGAGTCTCTTATAAACTAATAATTAAACGGTATTTTTAATGTTATTATTGTGCATATGAGTATTTTTAGACAAATATTTTCTTTTATAAAACCTGATTTAAAAGGTATTACTATTTGAAAATCATATTTGTCAAAATTTCTTTGGAATTTTAAGATAAGAATTAATAATTAGTTCTACTAAATATTATTTTAATATATTTATATACTTCTGTAATTCAATTGTGTGTAATATTAATTAAACATATTTATTAAGTATTTAATAATTTTGGTTTAATTAAACATCATTAATTTTGCGTTATGAAACAAGTCATATGGAATATAACAGGATATAACAAGATGTGTAATTGTATATAATTAATATAAATAAAACGCATGTTGAGATAATTGAAAACATGTATTAAAAATCTATCTGATTTAAACTCATATACCATGGTTAGGGTAAGATGGAACAAATAACTTTTTTTTAAATTTTAATATTAGTTAAAAACTGCATGTCTTGTTTTACCCCGAAATGCTTTACCTATTTTGAAATACAAAAATAAATAAATAAGAAAATTAAACATTATGTATATGACACTAAAACATTAATAAGCTAAACATTATGGGTGATAAGTTAGATAATGGAATCATATTCACTCATATAAAACCATATAAGTGCCCATCTTTTTTCAAAACACTTAAATAAAAGAAAAAAAAAACAGCTGAAATAATTAAATCATAATATTCGGATATTAAAAGTATAAGACTTTCATAAATAACTCATTATTATTATTTAGTACACTATTTTATTAGTATAAATAATTTTATACTCGTACATTACCAATAATTAAAACACATGACTAATATTATTTAAATTGATCTAAATACGGGGTGATCAATTTATCGTAAGACACTCGATATGTCGGAAAGTATTAACTTATTTTGGAATTTATTTTCCAGAACAATTAAGAAACACGCTGCTCTAAAATTTAAAATTTTTATTTTTTTTGGGAGGGTAAAATTTCTATCTATTGGCAACCTATACTAAACATTTCATAAAAAGATGGAGTATTATTTAAAATACATTTTAGTATAGATTGACATTTGAAAATCAAAAATAGGTAGTGGTTTTACCCTTATAAATAAGGGTGATAGAAAATAACATAAATATACAATTGTAAAGAAACTTATTGTTTCTTAAATGTTCTAGAAAATAAATTCTAGAAAAAAAAGTTAATACTTTCTGAGTTAATAAGTGTCTTATGATAAATTGATCATCTCGTATATAATCTTTTGTAGGAAAAGTACTAACTATGAACAATATTAGGTTTTTTTATATATACCTAACATTATTTCTATATAAAAAATGTAGCCACGAGGTTTACTTATTTTTATAGTTTTGTAATAATGGGGGAATTCTTTTTTTGGAAAAAATTATTTTGTTGTTTTTAGATTTTTCAGAATTTTAATTATATCATAAATTAATCATATCATACTAAGTACACTAAGATTAATATTTATGTAAATTCAAAAAAGAAAAAAAGAAGGATATGTAAAGTTTTTTAATTGTTATATTAGCACTTACCTAATGATAAACCAATGCTATAGTTCAGTTATACCTGCTACATGCATGTTTTGAATTGCCGTAAGTTTTATGATTTTCGTCAAAATTTGATCTTAAAATACCTATAAAAATAAATTACAATATACTCAACTATTATTTGTTTTACCACTAAGATAAACTTATGAACCTCGTGTAATAATTTTAAAAAACCATCCACTATTATACTAGGTGAGAAATTATTTGACTACGCAACAATTATTATTGTCACTCATTATAATATGGAGTAATAGTTAGTAATATAATATTATCTACTTGTGTAGAAACCTAATGCATTTCTCGTAATAAAAAAACAATATTGCTACAGGCACAAAAGCCACTAAGAAGAGTATTCGATATATATTGGGGAATAGGAGGAGGGGGTTACTGTGTAAATTGTGTATACAATATGTACAATGATTAATCAGAAAAAGACATTCGGCTCATCATCATACTGCGATATCGAAAGCCTTGTAAATGTTTACATTTTCATCAACGTCGTTGTCTTTAAATTTAATTTAAAAAGAAACCTTTTCGCGATATATTACTATAAATATTATACGTTTCACGAGTTCTGCGGCATGACGCAGAGAGCGACCAGTTTAGTAGCGTTAAAAACTGTTAAAACGAAAATAAAAATCCGTATTTAAATTTTATTACAACACATTATAATATTTGAATAGTCCTTATCGAAGTCTAGATGGCAAAAATAGTCAGAAATGTACACGCGCACATACAGACACACACGCGGGCGCGCACTTTTGTACTACGCCCCATCGTTTATTCTAGTTTTCTTTTTTCTTTTTTTTTATTATACTTCCCGGATGGATATCATATCATACTATTATTATTATATATATATATGAGAAATAATAATAATTATTATTATAAATCATGTTTGACGGACGGTGTGTTACGGGCAACGATAGAGTGGGAGGCACATACAAGGCCCGTTTAATTTGTTGATTGAAATATACACACATGCATCGTGTGTGTACGGTATACTAATACTACTATGACTCCGTAGTCTACTACTACTACTACTACTACTACTACTACTACTGCTACGACGCTACGACTACTATATGCGCACACTCTGTATATTATAGTATTATATATATTTTAGTAAAGTATATAGGAGGGACCCCGTTGTGGCTTTACTGGTAACCCGTCTTAACCATCTGGCACACATATACTGGCAGCGCATATAATCTCTTCCCTGCCCTACCCTCAATTACCGCCACCTGGAGTCAGTGCAGCACGCGCACCCTTCTCCACCAAACCGCCGTCTATGTGTACAGAGCTCCCCACTATATAAATATACACATGCACGCGCATAAATGTATATGTGTGTGATGGTGTATAAGTGTATATCAAATCAATAAACACACTCGGGCGAGAGAGTATAGTATAACGGGACCGGCCGAGAGCACGGTGATATCCCTATCGAAACCGGGCGCGTTTTTCTCGCAAATCCCCGAGTCCATTCGATTGTAACAGTGGTGATAAATACTATTACGCGCCACTTAAACACGATAGTTGTTATTGTTTTTTTTTTTTTTTACGTCCTTAAACAAATTGTATAAACGAAAACAACGAACGTCTTTCTTTGATATGTATTTTATAATTTAATTATTATATACTAATATGCCACTGCAGGCCGACTGTTGGGTATAATAATATTATAGACCATCAAAATCGTTTAAACACTATAATACGGGTACATGTAAACATAGTAAAAACACTATATAGGTATATACAATATTATGAAATTAATTTTGTAAGTTATTCTTTTTTTTTTAATATACGTTAAAAGGACTCGCACTGCCGGTGTCATAGGTGAATTTCACCTCCAAGAAGTTTTCCCTTGGGGGAAAGGAGGGTAAAAATTCGCCAGAGGCACCGGAATTTTTACTTTAATTTAGGGTTGTTGGTTCTTCCCATAATTATACCTACCCATATCAGTCAATAGTTACACACCGGGAAAATAACCAATACGAATAGGCGTGCATCGAAGACTTATCCCATCCTGTGCAGATACATATTATTAGACTATAGTATCTATAGAATATAGATTATTGCTATTATTATTAATTGAAAAAACGATTAAAACAATAAAATCGGTAATTTCACGGCACGCTGGAAATATTTTCCATTTTGCCTATAATTTTGAAAGCCTTTTGAAAAATCAAAAAATGATATGCTCAATGCGCCAATTAGATTTCCTTTCAAAAAAGATGCTACACTTGATACATTGGTGCTACTTTTTATTTGAAAATTTCCTCACAGGCACAAAAAAAGACCTAATACTGAAGATGAGTGTGGTCACTGTTGTAAATGGGTAGTTGGGAAGGTAAGGTACATAAAGTTATTTAACACCAGGTTTATTAAACAAAATAATTATTTATTTTTCATAAAATATAAATATTGAAATAAGAAGCAGTTTTCATCATAAAAATGTTAACTTTTTATAATGCAAATTATATGACATGTTTACTGGAATTGTGTTTTTAATTGGACATAATCTACTTATTTAAAAAAATAAAGCCTGCCGGATGAATATTATTTTTAAGAGTTTAATTTAAGTTTTAAGTTACAGAATTCTAAAAAACTATGCATAATATATAATTTTTTTCCATTATCAAGAAAATAATTTATGAGCACAACAATAATCGCTACGTGTGGTTTCTGTATTGTTTATTATTTAAACAAATATTTATCCTAGTTTGCTAAGTAAATATAATTCCTTTATGTTTTATATACCACATTTTCATATATATTCAATTTCAAATATAGCATATACATTAGTCAAATTATTTTACTTGAATACGCCTTGTATCGTTTTGTAATTTTACAATATAAATGTATCTAGAAAATCCAATATTTTTTTTTTCACGTCTTCGGTTTTATACTTCTTAAAAATTATTTCTGAATTTCTAAAGTAGTAAATATCAAAACATATTAAAACCAATACATTCCTTTCTATATTTAATTAGTCTAAATTTACCCATGTTCGATCTTTTTGTAAATATCATTTAATACACACTTTTGTATTAAAAAAAAAAAAAAAAAATTAACGACTCGTATTTTTAATACCAAAATCCGTATTTTTGGATTCATATCTCATCATTACCTATTCAGAATCTAAAAATATAAAAAATATATATGTACCTCGAACGACACATTATTACAAAAACACCTTAACTCATTTACCTACAATATTCTGCAGTGGTGTGGTGAACTAAACATTTTTAGAGAAAAGTATTTTTTTAATACCCAATACCTGTCTACTTATATACAGATTTAACATTGGATTTTTCCAATTTTCTTAAAAATTGTCATATAAATAGACTCCTTAAAAAGATATTAAATACGATTGCCTTTTGATTAAATCTTTTGTCACACCATTGATTTGTTGAAAATTGAATTATTATATTTTTTTTTTTTTGCAAAATTTATATTAATCATTATTATGATAAGACAAAAATTAAAAAAAACAAACGAACATACTTCGCACGATGGATGAGCCAATGTTGTAGGTAAGAAGTTGGGAAGGTAGAGTGGAAATTTAATGTATATCTGTTCGCAACAATTAACCATTACTAACGAAAAACTAATCTGAGTGGAATTCGTGAATATATGTGTTTTGAAAGGTCGTAATATTTATGATTTTAAAATAATTAATTTTGTAAATTTTTAAAAATAAGCATCATTGTAAAACACTAAAATCAATACATTCCTCGCTTTCCTCAGAATCTAAAATAATTAAAAACACGAATATATTAAAACGTAATACGAATTTTAATCATTCATAATGCTGTTATATTTATTTATTCGTTTGGCCATGATAATAATTCAATAACTATGCATTATACACAGAAAGATAATTTCTAAGGATTAAAAAACAAAATTATTATTTAAAATGTATTTGACCTTTCCTAAGCAATACATTTTAAAAACTCTGTTAACATTTTACAATTACATTGAATGATTTGAAATAATAAAATTAATAAATATATTTTTCTTCTACATAGGTATTATATTAAACCATTTTGAACAAAATAATCATCAAACATTTTAAACAATGACTTTTAATAGAAAAAAAAATAGGAAACTTTGACATTCTTTCATATAGGACACATAGAATTCCACAGTTGAAATGCTATTCTAAATTCAAGAACATCTGTTATTCAACTAAACCAATAGGGTTACTATGAATAGAATCTTTATATGTAATCATCACGCAAAAAATGTGATAGAATATTTAATCATAAACGAGGTAGGTACCTACCTAATTTAAAATGTATGACTATAAATGATCCATTATAATAGTATTACATAACAAATAAACAATGTTACTACTGAACTTAAGGGCGTGATAACTGCATGTGTTGTTTTCGTCTCACAAACGTACGACAACAAATGTCTATTTAGTAAGAACAACGTTGTGCTATAAGTTTTAATATTAGAGTGAGTATTAGACCTACTATTAAACTTAAAGATAATAACAATGTATTGCAGTTTTAGTGCTATTTTCTTTATATTTTAATTTTCAGGTGAGCATTTTTAAACTGTGATGTTTAACCTACCTATATCTCCGTTAAAAATTAAATTACCAAACAAATTGCACTAACGGCAATATTTCAAGTACATACAATGTTCTTATATTTAAGTTTGACAAGAGGTTAATAATTCAACTTTCAAATTAAAAAAAAATACCTGATACCGGGGATGAGAGCGGCCACTGTTGTAGGTCAGAAGTGGGGATGATAGGATACATACGGTTATTTCATTTATATCTATAAGCAAAAATAAACCATTGCTTACGAAAGACGATTCCGAGCGCAGTTTGGTAATAAATAATTTGAAGTGCCGTTATTTTTTTTTTTACGATTTTCGGTTAAATTCGATTTCAAAACGTTTATAAAAAAAAAAATTAAAAGAAAAAAAGTCATCCGATGATTTTAGAAATTTTACCACGTCTAGGTAAGTTTAATATAAGTATTATTACCAAGTTTCAATTAAGTCTCTACGTATATTTATGATAGAATTAAAGCAAAAAACTCCCAAAATTTAAATTCCTTCAAAGCTCAAAAATGGCTTAAACATTTCGGCAATAATACCGTAAGAAAGTAAACTAAAAAGGCGACAAAAAAAGTACTTTGATTTTTCGATTAAATAATTTTTTTTGATAGAAAACGTCGTCCGTGTTTTTATAAAATAATGAAATCGTGAAATTGTACGTTTTCCTACGTATTTTTTCCCACTTGAGAGCTTTTTTTTAAAAAATAACGTCAAAAATTAAAAAAATACCTTTCTAAAGTAAATATATCTAAAAAAAAAAAAGAGCTTTCAGAAAATTTGTTATACGTAAAAATTGGAGTAAAACTTGTCCACAGACTAAAAAAAAAAAGAAATCAACATCTTAGTAAAACCAATAGCTCCCTCGCTTTGCTCGGAATCTAAAATCACAGTACAATATTGTCTTTGCTGAATGCAAGTTTGCTTTGTCACACGTTTGTAGAACGGTGATAGCATAATATGAGGGTATCACGTCTCTTCACTGTTAGTTAAAAACAAATGTATAAGTACAGTTAAATGTGGCGAAAATTGTTACGAACAATGTGGTCCACATTGTGGGTTTGCATTTTTACTCACTACTAAATCACTCTTCCCTATCCGTGTTTTTTCGATTGTCTTTGGAGAAATGTACCAACATTTTCTGATAGTAATCATTGCTATGTTTGTAATGTGTGAGTGTGTGATATATCACGGCCGTGTTAAGTCAAAACATGTTGTGATATTATAGTACCTACAATATGATTTACCGCAACTAGTATGGTCGATATAGCCTGAGAACAACATCCCCATGTAGATTTGCGCCCTCTCGACTTTCAATCGTGTAATTATACAATATAGTAATAATAATAATGATAGTAAAAAATATGTATTAAAAAAAAAAAAAAAAAAAAATCGAAACGTTCATTTAGTAACTGTAGTAGAATAGGGTGAATTTTGATAACGGTGGGACTCAACGGACGTTTACCGGCGGAACGCTATTGTTCAAGCTGCAGCACGTGAACCGCACGCGTTCTGCGAAACACATAGGCGTAGAATAAAATAATAAAAAAAAAAATAATAATAATAACAGAATAAAAACCTCATGTTATTGCGGCGGTAAATGATTTTAAACAACCCGTTGCCCAAAAATAATACATATTATAGAAGGGTGCAACGAATAAAAAAACTGTGCGCAAAACGTGTACACAATGTTGTTTTTATATAAGTAGGTACATTAATTTCGTAATGGACAATGCTCATGTTTACCGTGCGTTAAGATATTTTTGGCTTTTTTGTGTTAAGTATTGATTTGCAAGAAAAGTTGCATAACTTTTCAACTAAAGCAAAACACGAATGATTTTTTTTACTTAACAATAAATTGTTGTCCGGTTTGTACACGGATTTTTGTCTGCATTCTACTAGAGGATATATTTTGCATTCGATTTCTGCTGTGTATTTTCGTATAGATATAGAGTAAAGAAAATGAGTGAAATGTGACTTCGTAATTTATTTGTAAAGTTTTAACGCATTATTTAAAAAATAATAAGATGGTCTAAAATATCTAATCTATATTATAAGTAGTAGCTTCATATAGATATATATATACAAACCAATATAATAATTATTATAATGATTATAATTATTACGATTATAATCATACCTATATAAATTCAAAAACCGATACGTATATAAACATTAAGTATAATAAGAGAAAATTAAATTAAATGTTAAAATTAATAGAACCAAACACAAAGTATTTATTAGTTTTAAACATACATAGTTTGAAATCCTCCCGAAAATTGATATTGACGGGAAAATAAACAGTTTACAAAGTATATTTTAAAACACAATTGCGGTAATGTGGATGAGAAATAATTTTCGTGTACACAATTTTAGAGTAACAAAATATACTTAACTTTATGTTTCATTAAAAATGAATATACATTACAGTATCTAAATTTAATAATTGAATTGAAAATAAATCATTAACTATTATAATTTAATAATTTAAGTATCTGTGTATTTAGTTTTAATTAAAACCTAGCACTCAACAGTGAATATTGAATACAATATTATTATACAAACATTAAATATTAAATAAGTACCTAAATAATTATTAAATCATGTCAAAAATTAGCTTATAAATATATATTCTTTAGAAGCTACATAAAATACTCTAAGGTATTTTCAAATGAATATTCGTTGTTTTCTTATTCTTATTTCTTATTCATGATTTAGTAATTATAATATGCATCAATAAGTGTTTACTTACAAAACTATATATTATAATTTCGTATTATATTAAACAACTGAACTTTAAAGTATTAAATTTTATTTTAGCAGTTTCGATAGTTTATGTGTTACACGAAAGGTTGAATATTCAATATTCAATTGAATGTATGAATTAAATTTGTAAATTTTTTTTTAGAGCATAGAAAGGAATATATTGGAACTATGATGTGTGCTTTTTTTGTGTCTGTGAACAGCTTTTCAAACAGAAAACTTGCTCCAATTTATCAAATATAGTACCTTTTCTGAAATGAAATTTGTTCTGGTTGGTGCACTGATGAGGTAATTTTTTGATTTTTCAAAGGGTTTTCAAAATAGTTGGAAAAAACCGGAAAGAACATTTATAAAATATGTTCGGCGTGCCGTGGCGTATCAATTTCATTAGTTTGCCGATAGACGTTATAATTTTTTGCAAGTTTTGTACATAATTTTTATTTGGTAGTTACTTTACGTTTAAAATTGGTTTATAAAAACAGAGTTTCTTGAATAGGAGGTTCATTATAAGTCATTATTTTTTTAACAAAAGAAAATAATAATAATAATTGAGCTTAGAGGATTTCTTTTTTAGATTCTGAGCGGAGCGAACAATTATGTTTATTTTATTTCTCTGTGGACAACTTTTCTAAAAACAATTTTGATCCGATTCACAATGGTAGCACTTTTTCGGAAAAGGAAATCTGACCGGAGTTAGACTTAAAAATTACGACCACAAAATTACCCTCCCCTCTCACATGTTTTTTTATTCTAAAAATAGCTACAATTTTATCACGTTTAGAAAAGGCAATTATAATTTGTATATCGAAGTTTCAAGTCCATAAAGTCCATACGAATATTTTGAACTGAATTTCAACAAAAAAATTAAATTTCTATAAATAGCTCAAATGTTTTGAAAATATTACTATATCTAAAAAAGGCAAATATAACTTTTCTCTCTAAATATCTAGTATCTACGAATATGTTTAAGTGAATCACAACAAAAAACAAAATTGAAAATATTCAAAGTATTATTTTCGTACATTTTCCCCCGTTTTTCCTACGTTTTATCCCAATTTTTCCCAGGTATTAGAAAAACTTTTCGGAAAATTAAAAAATGATCACCATAATGCTCCATATAAACAATTTTTTTTTTCAGTAAAGGTGCTTCACTTATATATCAAAACAAAATTTCTAGTAGAAATTTTTTTCACAGTATAAAAATATTAAATGCAAAAATTCTAAAACCAATACATTATTCGCTACCCTCCGAATCTAAAAGAAAGTTGATTGTAATGTATTAAATAGTTTTTTTTTTTATAGACGTTTTAAATTCAAATTTTTATGAACAAATGATATCGTAAAAATCAAGGAATTTCAGGATATATTTTACAGAATCATTTATTGTTAGCAATGATTTATCGTTATATATAGATATTATAATTAAATATCGGTGTATGTATTTTACGTTCCCTGCAGGTTTTTTTTTATGATACGCTTACTCTTTGAATACCTATTTTATTTGAATAGAAATACATATATTACCTTTCACGTGAATATTATACTTATGTGAAAATCATTTAAGTACCAATTTAGTCACGTGAAAAGGACTTTACAAAATAATACAAATTTGTATTTATCATTTTAAACATTTATTGCATTTTATTATATTTATTCAAAATTCAATATTCTAAAAATATATTAACTTTCTGATTCATTTAAAAACTTGTTTACAAGTGAATAGTATTTTATTTCGAATGTGATATTTCTGTAATTATTACGATACACCTTTACGATATTACTTTTCCATATGTTTTAATTAATACATATATATATATATTAATATATACATTAGTTAAACAAGTAGGTATATAAAAACACATAAAAAAAAAGAGATGATACTGGGGACGGATGCAGTGACTGCTGTGGGTGGATTGTTGGGAAGGTAGAATACATAAAGTTATTTATTTATCCTCTAACCAACAATAAACGATTCAGAATATTAATATTATAATTATATATTATATTTATATTATGTAATATTTACGATTTTCATCGAAATTTGATTTTAAAACTTATATATAAAAAAAAAAATGCGACATTATACATTCGATTTTTATACTACTAAATACGACTTATCATTATAATGGTCCACCTGTCCAACTTTTTAGTATTTCTGTTAAGTTTAGTAATTGTATATACAGAGTACCTACCAAATAAAAATTACATCCAAAACTCGCAAAATTATAATGTCTATAAACAGCTCAAAAATGGCACAAATGTTTTGAAAATTTTAACACTTGTAGAAAAAGCAAATATAAGTTTTTTGAAGAATTTCAATTTTTTTCGAATATTTTTAAGTGTATTACCTTAAATAAAAAAAAAAAATTAAATAATAAAAGCATTAATTTCGTAAATTTTCCGGTTCTTTCTGTGTATTTTCAGTTTGATTCAATTATTAAAAAAACTACAAAAAAAAAAAAAAAAATCAAAAAACTACTTTCTTAGTTACCAACTAGATTAAAAATCCAACAAAAAAGGTTGCTTATTGTTTTTATATTGAAGTAACAAAAATTGTAGAAATCATTAGTCCTTAAAAATTTAAAATAATGAATTCGTTGCGCAGTAATTTGAAAAAATCTTATTTTTTAGGTTTTTCTAATTATTTACAAAAACTACTTTTGATATCGAAAAACAACTTAATCTCTCAATTGAGAAATATTATAAGGAACAAAATCGATCATTTGTCATTTTATGATTGGAGTAATATTTTTAGTATGAAACATCGTGTAAACAAATTAAAAAGAATGAAAACGATAACACCGCGGCGTGCCGTAAATATTTGCCGTTTTACCTATAATTTTCTTTTGGCTTTTCCCAATTTATTCGAAAACCCCTTGAAAAACCAAAAAAATATCTTCTTAATGCACTGATTAGAACAAATTTCTTTTCAATAAAAGATTGTACTCTATACAGCAAGATTTCTTTTCGAAAAGTTTTTACATACAGAAAAAAACATACATCATAGTAAAATTAATAGATCCCTTGCTACGCTCCGAAGCTAAAATTGAAATAAATTGAGTTTGAAATATTGTTATAAGTTATAAAACTCAGGAGAATATAATTTGTTTCGTGAATCAAGCTGTACGAAAAATATTATTGTATAGTATAATTTCAACCAACATTTCGAAATACATATTACTATATTTTACAAAATAATTATCAGTTTGATTATAAAAGTATATAGGTAGGTACAATATTATAATTTTGTATTATTTAGTTTCCCACATATATTTATATGTCAAATCATATTCTGAAAAATTGTTTCATTCTTAACCTAGTGACGAGAATTTTGTTTAAACTTAACACTACTTTGATGTCATAAAACGATTTCGAGGTAGTTTTTCCAATTACTCTTTCCATAGTTTGTGTTCCGAACCACGTCCACTAATTTAATTTGGTACACTCGCCTGAGGCTGGAGAGCACTTCAACTAGCCGCAGCCGTATAAAGGCAACAAAAAAAAAACAAGAGAAAGAAAGAAGAATAACTGTTTTTGAATCACGTGCCGAACCGATCCCAAGCGCAAATAATAATTAGGTTTGATGGATATCAGCCATCGCACACTCTTGGGGTTTAACCGTGCACGCGACCTGTCCCTGTTCCCGTGCACCGCCGACAATTCCGCTTTTCCCTTGGGGATTACATTGTGAAATTATCTAACGGTTTATATCCGCATTATAATCTTTTATCCTTATGCATAGGTTTCCTTCTTTTTTTCATATGTCTCTTCTTCTCTTTTTGGGCAGTTCACTTTGTGTAAGACTTCCCGCTGGTATTATTATTGTTAAGGCCCTTTGAAACAGCCGAACAGTTTCTGATTAAATTTTGGTTAACCTATTAAGTTATACGAATGATTTTAGAAAGAAACTAAACTGACATAATGATTATATTTTTCTATTTCAAGAGGGTAGTGTAGAAAGTAACTTGGTAGGTAATCCAATAATTTTTTTTTTTTTTTTTGATTAACATAACAGTCCGCGGTGACTAAAGCCACATTAAAGACATTGGACGTAACAATTCTTTACATAATGAAGATATTAAGATACATAGATAAATTATAGATTAAAGAAGAATTGAAAGTAGTTAGGTTACATAGGTTATACATATTAAAATATGGAAAAATTGTATTTGTACAATTTGATGTAGTACGGTTATTTGAGGGGTCCGTTACACTAGATTGATCAGATGTGTCGCCGAAAAAAATTGGCAGAGCTTGATGGTGTTGGATTGTATAGGGTTTAGTGATTCTACAAGGTGGTCAGATATTTACATATTTCCTCTCTCCGTGCTGTACACATCGCATTCCGCGAGAATGTATTTGATGGTGAGTGGGACCCCGCAGCGTGTGCAGGAGGGGAGGGGGTCTTTTTTCTTCATGAGATTTGAGTGGGTAAGTCGAGTATGTCCAATTCTAAGGCAGTTTATAGCGGACTCAAATTTGCGCAGTATATTGATGAGGAAGGTCCAAGGACGTATTGTTATTTTTATTTAATTAAGTTTGGTATTCATTATGTGCCATTTGTTCTCCTATAGACGGAGTGTATCAAGTCCAATAAATTATGTATTTATGAAATAATATATTATAATCAACAGAGAAAATGTTCACACATAAGTCATAATTAAAATGTCTATAAATATCTCAAAAATGGCATCTATGTTTTGAAAATCTTACCACGTCTATAAAAGACAAAGACAAGTTATCTGAACAAATGTCAAGTTTATACGTATATTTTTAACTGAATCAAAAAAAAAAAAAAAAATAAAATTTCGCTTGACTTTCTACATACTTTTTGGTTTTCAACAGAATACATCGTTTGTAAAAATTAAAATAATTAAACTGGAAATCTACGTCGCCTTTACTACGTTGCCGTTAATATTAATGAAGTTTAATTTGTTGTTTTTCCCAATTATTTTAAAAACTATTTTGAATATCAAAAAATGATTTTATTTTTCAGTGGCTGTATACTAAAAGGAACAAAGTCGAAATTTGGTAATTTTTCTCTTGAAGCAATATTTCTAGTAGAAAACATAAGCTGCAATAATTAAAAACAATGCAATCGGTAACGCTGTAGCTGACCAAAAATATTTGTTATTTTATCTATTTTTCCTTTCGTGAATTTTCCTAATTATTTTGGACCCCTTAGAAAATCAAAAACTGATTTCCTCAATGCATCGGCTAGATAAAATCTCCTTACAGAAAAGGTGCTACACTTAAGATTTCAGAGCAATATTTTTAATAGAAAAGTTATTCACTAACAGAAAAAATAAAAAAAAAGCTATCCTAGGATAATGGAAATGGATACAGCCACTGTTATAGATAATTTAATGTAAGCTACGACAAACCACTTCTAACGAAAAAATAATTCTGAACCGGAGTTCAGTTGATGAGGTATACTCAATTGTTTAAAGTATATTATGAGGTGAAAATCCGTATATTTTAAAGTATAACATCAAAAAATCTAAGCCTATTTATTACTAACAAAAAAAATATTTTCCAAGAAAAAGGAAAAACACGCATCACAGCCCATAGGTAATAAAACCAAGTACTATAAATGATAATATTCGAGAAAGTCAATAGTAATGAGACGATAACCAGTGCCTTCAGTATCACTATTGGTGGTCTATCTTTGCCTGTCATTATTATTTGTGATCATTAATAGTATAATATAAAAATAATTGAAGACACTTTCAAACTTATCAAATTGTGTTAAATATTTACATAATCACTTATAAATTACATGTATTACATTTATGCAAAATAATTTTCACGTAGGTAAACGAAAACAAGTATTGGTATATTTGTATGTAACAGTAATTTATTATAATATCAGTATGTAACACAAGTATAAATTTATCATATTTTAAAAATTTAACAACTTTTTATTTAATTAAAAAATAATGAAATATTATAACGTACCTAATGTATTTAAATACAATAATTAAGATGTTAATGTTAATAATAATAATATTAGTAAAATAAATATTTATTTTTATGAACGTGTATATTTTTTATATAAATCTAAAATCAATAAACGAAAATAATAATAATAAGGGACATAGGTAGGTCGCACCAATAGTTAATCTAACGGCTTCGTCTTTCTATGTTCTGGCCACTGCTAATATCATTGTCTTTCTTGTATTATCAATTATAGTTTTTGGTTAACATATTAGTTACTTTGCTGCACTTTGTATCTAAAAATTTCGATGTAAAGATTTATCCTTATTGACAGTGTTTTTATTATGTTATCTAGATATTTTTTGTAGGAAATACCTATAAAAGTGCATGCATGCAGTTGATGCATATTGATTGATGAGCTATTTAGATCAAGGAATATTAATACACACTTGACACACTAATAAAACATATTTATCTTTCGGGAGAATACGTAAATAATAATGAACAGGTGGCACGATGAGATGCCGTACGTTTAACCATTTATAACATAATTTTTCATATAAATAATACAACAAAAGCAATAAAAGCGAATAAAAAAAAAAAAAAATGAATAATAATAATAAACATAAGTCATCGTCGTCATCGAACGCGTTCGTGGACAATCGTCATAAAAACATATATATTACAAAAAGGCAGTTTCACAATAATACAAATGTGACTTTATCGGCCATCTGTCGTATATTATTCGCACTAGCTGCTGGCTATACCGTATATTGGTATATATACTATATATCCCTTTTGTTCATGGGTCTGCATAATTCCTCTAATGCGCTTGGCAATAGCGGCAACGCCACACTGACTGCAGTATAACACGACAATATTGTTAAAAACTATCAGTTACCAAACGCCTCACCGCGTCACCGCACAACCTTCACTGCCACAGGGTCCATTACACAGGCGCCGCCCTTTTGGAATACTCTCGTAACAAACAATCACATTCGGAAATGTAATTTTAGTCTTCTGCACCCCTCCCCCCTCACTCCGTTTTCTATTAAAGTATTTAGACGTAGGCGCCGTTACACTAAATACAGGTCATATGTGAAAAAGATGATTGAATATACCTCCCTTACCACGCCATTCCCACCGAAATGTTAGATTTTTTTTACGAATTATTCTTGTGATACTTATATTCGTATAATTTGTATTGTAAATTATAGACGTTTCCTTGTTATTTCGAATACGTGTCGTCGAACAAATCACCTATTTTATTATTTACGGTATCTCAAAAACTTGTTTGAAAATTTGTTTGAAATTCATAAAAATGCACCACTGAGTACATATATTATGGTACGAATCATGTGTACATTGATAGGCAATTATAAACCAAAATAGCATATATAAGAAATGCTAATACTGGGAACCGGTGTGTCACTCATGTGAATAGAAAGTTAAGAAGATAGGATATATTAAGTTATTTAATTTATATCTGTACGCAAAGATATACTATTGGAGCGGACTCGGAGCGAAGTTCGGTGAGACATATTTTGAAATTGCGTAACTTTTACGATTTTAGTAAAAATTTGTTCTTGAAACGCTTATGAAAAAAAAATTAATGCTTTAAACTCACACTTGTTTTTTAGATCACCAAGTGTAACTTATAATGTATTTTGTGCTAAATTGTCAAGCATTTATCTTAAGTCGTATAATTTTAATGACAGATTCCTGTCAAATAATAGTACAGATAAAAACACGAAAATATCATATATCTATAAATAACCTAAAAATAATTAGAATATTTTGAAAATTTTATCACATCTATAAAAGTCCAATGTAATTTTTTTTTTTTAACTATTGGTATCTATAACAACTTTTTACCGAAAAACAACAAAAAACACCAAATGCCGTACATTTTGCAGTATTTCTTACGTTTTTTCCATGTTTTTCGTAATCATTAAGATAACTATATGAAAAATTAAACAACGACTTGCTTAGGTACAACAAACTAAACAAAATTTTCTTTTTGAAAATATGCTATTCTTAAAATTTGGATAAAGATTTCTGGTAGACAAATATAATCTTAAAAATAAAAGAGCTAATACTGGAGATGAGCGTTACCACTGTTGTAGGTGGGTAGTGGGGAAGGTAGGATATATTAGGTTATTTTATTTATATCTGTAAGCAACGATAACTCATTGTTGACGAAAGACAATTCTGAGCGCAGTTTGGTAATACCTAATTTGATGTGCCATAATTTTTTTTAACCTTATCTTCCTAAGTTTTTTCCCGATTATTATGAAAACTAATTCAAAAATCAAAAAAAAACGAACTACACCATTAAAAACAAGATTAATAGTTTAACAAAAAAGATGTCTTATTGTTTTTCAATAGGACTCATATTTGTGCTGGAAAACGTGGTAGGTACTTATTTAAAATAACGAAATCGCGAAAAAATCGTACTTTTTCCCAGTTGATCCTTTTTATTTTAAATACCGTTTTGAATATCGAAAAATGACCTATATGTTTATCAAGTAGACAAAATTAGCTTTCAGAAAAATTACTACACTTATATTAAGGAAGTTTTTTAGGATAAAAGTGGTCTACAAAAAAAAAATAAGTAACATTGTAAAAAAATTTAAATAAGGGAAAAAAGTTGTCCGATGATTTTGAAAATTTTACTACGTTTAAGTTAGTCTAATATAAGTATTATTACCAAGTTTCAAGTATATATGTGTACTTATAAACAAATTACAACAAAAAACTTCCAAAAGTTAAAATACCTTAAAAGCTCAAAAGTGGCTTAAACATTTTGGCAATGATACTGTAAGAAAGTGAATAAAAAAAGAAACAAAAAATGTGTTTTGTAATTTTTCGATTAAATAATTTTTTCTAGTAGAAAACGTCGTCCGTGTTTTTATAAAATAATGAAATCGTGAAATTGTACGTTTTTCTAGGTTTTTTCCCCACTTAAGTCCTTTATTTTTTTAAAATGATGTCGAAAATTAAAAAAATGACACGTGTAAAGTATTATTTAGATAACTTGAGTTTTCAAAAAAGATGCTGCACGTAAAAATTGGAGTCATTTTACTAAGAAAAAATGTGTCCACAGACTAGAACACAGAAAGAAAGAAAAAAATAAACATCTTAGTAAAACAAATTGCTCCCTCGCTACGCTCGGAATTTGAAATGTTAAATAATAAAACCGTTGCACTGTTATTATTTGAAAAAATTGTATTTTTCGATTTTTTTTTTTGAATTTTTTTGTTTTTCTTAATTATTATGAAAATTACCTTAGATATCAAAAAATAACTTACTTTTTCAATGGCTATATATTAAAAGGAACGAAATCGATCTCTCGTCATTTTCAAATATTTCTGGTAGAAAAAATAAGTTGCAAAAATTAAAAACAATGAAATCGGTAATGCAGTGGCGCTTTGTAAATATTTGTCGTTTTACCCATAATTTTATTTCTGTTTTTTCCCAATTATAAAAACCCATTGAAAATCAAAAATATATTCCCCTAATGCAGCAATCAGATGACTTGCACACTTCGCATGATTGGTGGGCCACTATTGTAGGTGAAAAGTTTAGAAGAAAAAATTTAGAGGGGAATTTAATGTATATCTATATGCATTGTTTAATCGTTGTTAACGAAAAATGATTTGGCGTGATGTTCGGTTAAACATGTTTTAAGAAGCTGTAATATTTACAATTTTTTTTAAAATTTGGTATTAAAATTCTTATAAAAATGAAAATACTACATTAAACTTAACTTTTTCTTGTTAAACACTAAACATAACTTATAATAAATTTCCTGTTAAACTTTTAATTATTTCAAATTGGTCTAACAATTTTATCCACAGAGTACTTACCGAATAAATATTACGTAATAATCTCGTAAAATTACAATGTCTATAAATAGCTCAAAAATGGCTTAAATGTTTTGAACATCTTACCTAGCCTATAAAAAGAAAATATAAGTTATCTTATAAGATATCCATTAAGTCTCTATGAATATTTTTAACTCAATTACAACAAAAATACAAAATATATTGTGTATGGTTTTAATGGGACTACTAAATTATTTGGAATCAAATAATTAAATTATTATCAGTGACGTATTGGGGGGGAGGGGTAAGTGGAGGCGATCGCCCCGAGCGGCATTTTGATTGAGGCGGCCTTAGATTTTTACATAACCCATTTTCTGTTAATGAAAATGAAAAATAATATAAATTGGTTAATATTCTAATATTGTAACGTCTGGCTGTAGAGTATAGACAAGATATGAAGGATTTGGAGACATATACTCGTACGTAAATATTGCTTAGTGCATTAAAACAAATTAAAAGTTATTTGCGGTCGAAAATGACTAATGAACGACTAAACAGTATTGCCATATTAAACATCGAATCTGACATTACAAAAAGTTTAAAGTATGATGACATAATCAATGAGTTTAGTTCCTTTAAAGCTTGAAAAAAAAATGAAAATTGTAAATATTTATTGTTTTGTAATTATAGTGACAAAACTTATTTTATATTATTTAGTTTATATAGTTTAAATCTGTTTTCTTTTTTTACTAACTTTTGTTCTAAAAAAGGTAATGATAACAAGTGATCAGAAAGTAAGTTCTGAGACGCTCGGTAGGGGGAAAAAGTCAAATAATTTTTTTTTTTGGGGTGTGGGGGAGGGTGGAAAAAAATTAGCACCCGGACCCCAAATTTCTGAATACGTCTTTGAATTTATTACTGATTTGAGTGATTAATAAGAATAAGAATAATAAGTATTACACATATTATTAGACATTTAGGTAGATACTTAATTGAATTTTAGAGGGGTTATTTTAATGAGAAGCAAAAAAAAACATCACTTGTATTATAATATATATCAATACATTGCAGTATACTTATTCGTTGTCAAAACTTAACCTTCTCAAAGTACATTTCGGATAAAATTTCCTTTTAGAAAAGGTGTTTCACATAAAAATCGGAGAAAAAGTAAAACGAATACATTTTTCACTCCACTTAGAATCTAAAAAAGTTTTATTTATTAAATATATATTCAATGGTATAAAAATTGTTTTTTTATTCGAATCCGGCTTTTAAATTTTCACTATTGATTTATTAGATAATACAACAGAAGAATATTTAATCGTGAATCATGAATAATAATTTGATCATATTATTTTCTACATCTCAATTTCATTAAACTTCTGGGACAACACGCTGCTGATTATTACAATACGTTATCAGCGTGTTATTATTGTTATTTTTGTTTTTGTTATGTAATTGTATAATGCATCAGGATCAGGATGGAAAGTATGTATAACAATATACCTATTAAACATATATCTTATAAATAGGTATTAGGTGAATAGGAAATTTGCAACGCTGAAAACCCCGAGTCCCAAACGGGTATAATTAATGTTTATAGGTACTCGTAGATAAGTATAGGTAAACGTTTAGATGTAGCATAACGACAGTGATGCGCAAGAACGTTACTAAACGTTATGACGTATTATATCTTGGTATTATAGGTACCTACATCTGCTACCGGCCGAAAATGCGTATTTACAGACCCAATAATTCGAGTGGTAATGCCTATGACGCACTTGTAAATACGCGATCCTCCGTGGATTTTCATCAACTAGGACTTGGTTTGTATTGGTTTACACTTACCACCTTCCGCGGAAGTTTATCGAGTGTGGACCGACAATATATTATAATACGCCCATATGTTGTTTTAAACCCCCTAAAATCTTTACTCTTAAAAACTTAAAGACTTAAACTTAAACTCTTAAAATCGGCTGTCGGTTACGTTTCGGCTACTCGAGCCAAACTCAGATAATGTAATAGGACCCGTAAATACGCTGTCGGGAAACAATAAAAACCAACCCCTCGGAACATCACGAATACACCGACGTGTATAAATATAATATATACCTACGTCAATACCTACGTCATACACACACACACACGAACGTATCACACACACTCGAAATTTCATAAAAGTATGTACGTCTGTACCGCGTGTAAACACGTATACTTCATATACATAAAATATAATAATGTACTATATACGTGACTGTAGGTGGAAATCATTTTTCCTCTTTCATTCGTTTTTTTTTTCGTTTTTTACACTTCTGAAACCACCGCGGCACCCGTATACACACAATTCTCAATGGCTCGAAGAACCCCGGTAGACTTTTCGCGGATTACCTAGCTGCAGCTCTCCCGGAACGAGTTAGCGTGTGTGTGTCGTGTACGAGACGGCGGCTGTGTGCTCCGACCGGAGGGAAAATGGGCCGGGTACGTCGCCTCGTACGCGCGCGCGTGCTTATATATAATACTATAATGATATATAATAAAATACACAACACGCGCGGCTGTCGGTTGGCGCGTACGTGCAGGATGGCACTGTAGGCGGTGGCGGCCGTTTACCGTATTGCCGCGGCGGCGGAGGGTTGTCACGTCGCCGCGGACCGTGTCGTGCGTGCGCGCGGGGCGGTGCCTGCACGACGGCCCGTCACAGGGTGTGGTCGGCGGTTGCGAATCGAAACCTTGCGCTACGTACCGTGGTCCCCGTCCCCGGCATATCGATCCTACGTAGACACGGTCGCGCTCGGTATCTTTGTTACGATAATAATGTTCTCTGTCCCTCTGTCCGTCTTTTGCACAAAGCACCGCACGCGCTCGCGTGCGCACACAAATACACACACACAAACACACACACACACATGTGCGCGCATTAGTCCCACGCGCGTGCGTCCACTACCCTGCCCCGTAGAGTTTCGACAACGGGCCAAGTCACAGTGCACATAGAGTATTGTGTTCGGTCGCAGTAAACACGTACCCGGTATACGTGACGGTTGTCGTTCCTCTACAGCTCAGTTATTCTGGAGTTTTTATATTATTATTATTTTAACACAAATATAACGTTTTTTTTTTATTTTTAATCCAACCCTCTCCCCTCTCCAAAGTTCGTCTCTTAAAAGTTAATTCAAATTTTTGTCGTTGTTTGTCCTCACATCGCTGCGCATTGCGGTTACACGTTTACCATATAATATTATAATATATAGCTAAAAATATTCATAATGATTATGCACCGATGACATGTAGTATGACGTTTGTTTCGACGGCCGAAAATGATAGATTCGTCTTTGCACGTAGTCAGCAATGAGGAATCAGACACGGCCGATTGGCTACCGAATTCGTTTTTGAGATTTTTTCAACAGGATCTCAACAACATACCTGTGAAAATTTTAGGTACGTGAAATGTATACAGTGTATATTTATTTTAATATAGGTATAGGTAAATTATGTAGCCTATATTATAATATTGTTATTTCAAACATCATAAATCGTAACCAGTGGCGTGCGCAGGGGGGATTAGATTATACCCCTTCCCTTAGCTTAAAACATAAAAAAAAATATTAGTAATCTAATGTCGAAATGTATTTATTTCAGCCAAGTTACGAGGAAAAACTTGACGTAGTATTGATTAGAAATTGACTTTTTTTTAGGATCCGGCTTTTAAATTATCAATTCCCACAGTCAATTTGGACTGTACAGAAGACGAATTTACGATTTATTCATGATTCTTATTTTCTACGTCCCCTCCCATTGATAATTCCTGGGCACGTCACTGATCGTAATCATTTACTTATGTAAGAACGATATTTTTTCATACGAATATTTGTGGTGTAGTGATGTACGCATTATAATTTATGATATTATATTATTATTATTATGTTTGACTCGTTTGAATAATGTCGTAATATTGTTTGAATTGATATGTTTCGTAAGTTAATATTTGAAACCATATTATAATATTAATATATTTTTAACTAAAATATGTGAAAAAGTATACATGATTACACATATAGTTGTTTAAATATAAAAATAAGGTTAATGTTCTCTTCAAAAACATAATAATATAATTATTATAATTATATAATTTATATAATGTATACTCATACATTATATAAACATTATTGTTATCAATACAAATGTCTTTCTCGCAACTTATTATTTTGTAGTTTTATTTCTACCAATTTCACACACTAATCCAATTTTTCTTTGAAATACCTTAAAAGTCACTATTTGGCATGGATATTATTTTTAAAGTGTATTAAATTATAATCCGTATAAGGTATAACTGAATTGTGAAAAAATTTTGCATAATTATAGCTTCCTTTGTGTGAATATTAAAAAATATTATTACTATATATTAAATGAATCATCAGTAATTTATTAATATGATGTATACGCGTACAGACGTCACTGTAAGTGACCTACATATTATTATGCTTTTTAACAACACGGGGAACTTCAGAAACCTTAGAAAAAATTTAAATTTGGTCACAGAATTTCGACAACTAACTCCTCAATTAACGTGAGACGAATTTCTCTGTATTCTCCAGTTTTCTTTAGCTTTTCGAATTATAATAACCTTTTCTGAGTTCCTAATGTCCACATCATGTAAAACGTCAAAACAGACGTTACAAGACTAACTCTTGTAAAGTCTGCTTTGAACACTTGGATTACATTAAGTTATGGAATTTTGACATAATTTAAAGTATTTTATTCTGCAGTTCTGTCTTTTCTCGGAGTTTTTTGTAATAATAAAAAATGGATTAAGTCGTCATTACTAACATACATTTGTTATTGTACATTTTCCACTGGTATAAATAGGGTTGGGAATAGTTGATAAAATAATGAACTTGCTTCCTATCACAACATAGTAGTATCTAAATGACCGAACAGACCGAACAATGGCATTTAGAAGTGAAAACCACTGCAGCCATCGTCACCATCTCAATAATAAACTTTCAAAATTTAAAACACTGGCCTCCACATAAAAAAAAAAAAAAAATACACAAATTTTATCAAAGAAAATATTTAATTATTTTACCATAATTGACATTATATAAGTATAAACTGTTGACAAAGCAACACTATTAACCAAACTCCGCTCAGAATTATTTTTAGTTAGTAATGGTTAATTATTTCGTACAAATATACATTCAATTTCCCCTCTATCTTCCCAACTTTTTACCTTCAGCAGTGTCCCATCTATCGTGCGAAACGTATGTCTGTATCTTTTATATTTTGAAAGCTTGTTGAAGTGGCGGCGACTGCTGTGGTGATCTCCATTTCTAAAAGTCTCTGTTCAGTCAATTTTCAGTTGCAGTACTTCTTTTTGTAACATTTTGTTCTTCAATATGATGCTACCTACTTTATCGCTTTTACGTTGTACGATTTTCCCTCTAACCTATAATTATAAAAAAAAAAATTACTTTCTGGATGATCTTCGTATGTAGGAATTTGTAGACGTCTAGGTCAATTGTCAAAATTGACTTATTGATTTAGAATTTGATCTATTCAAATTAAATATTACCCCACCGCTTATTGGTTAAAATAAAAATTCTTATGATATAAAATATATATTATTACTATTTACTATTGCTACCAATAAATGTTCGAAATAAAATCAGTGTTATGTTATAATTAATTAGCTATTCCGTCCGGTGTTGTCTGTGAGAAAAAAAAATGTTAATTTTAGATTCTAAGTGGAGCGAGGAATGTACTGGTTTTACAATGATATTCATTATTTTTTTTTTTTATCTATGCAGAAACTTTTCTACGAATAATATTATTCCGATTTACAATTATAGCACTTTCTCTGAAAGGACTGTGATAGTAATCTAGGGAGGTCATTTTTTGATTTTCTCATGAGTTTTTGCCAAAATATGGAGTAAAACAGGGGAAATAAATACAATATCAAACAAATATTAAAGAAAACAAATAATGGAGTTTTTGTAATCAATGTAATCATATATAATTTTTTTACTATAATGTAACACGTATAGGTATTGTTGATAAACCAACACTATCAACCGAACTCCGTCCAGAATCGTTTTTGCAATGGTCAATCGTTTTACAGATATGTTTTAGATACACATTTAATAACCCTGTGTCACCCCCCCCTTATTTAGAATGTAAAAATAGGAGTAAGTAGCCTAGTTATTACTCCTGATATAGAACTACATCTGTGTGTAAAGTTTCAGTTTAATCCGTTTAATAGTTTGGCCGAGAAGTGGTAATAACAAACATATATCCATACACCTAAACAAACTTTTACATTTATAGTGTAGTAGGGTATTAGTATGGTATAGAATATCATAAACACATTTTTCTCAAGGATACACATAATGATTTCAGCATAATAATATGAAATATGGATTTACCTTTATATAGAAAATTACCGTTATACACTGTTTTTATTTATTTTTTCAGCTAGTATACCCAAGTGCGGTGGCTGTCAAGAATTAATTTTGGATAGATTTATTTTAAAAGTACTGGAACGTACTTGGCACGCTCGCTGCTTAAAGTGCAACGAGTGTGGAGCTACATTAGCCGACAAGTGTTTTGCCAGAAACGGAATGCTGTTTTGTAAAGACGACTTTTTTAAGTGAGTACAGATTAAATAAGAATGAAGAAGAAACAAATATAATTTAATATATCTGTAGAGTTATTCAATATTAAATATACATTTAAGTGGCTATAATCGATATTTTGAAAAAGCATTGACTTTTTTTAAAAATAATTGTTTAACAATTTAAGAAATAAGCAGAAAATAAGCAGCTCTAAAATGTTACATTAAATTTATTACCCTTATTTTTGAGGGTGAAACGACTACCCAATTTTGATTATCAAATTGCAATCTATATTCACAACTCTATAAATAGATGAAGTATTAGTTAAAATAAATGTTGACGCCAATTAAAGCCCTTACACTTATGTTCGAGGATGTCCTTATCACACTAACTATAAGCGAATGATAATTTGTCTGATTCAATTCTCCAAGATATAAGACATACAATTTCTTAGAGTATATGTATAGAAAAAAAACATATAATAATAATGAATGCTATGAGTGTATTATTGGATTAATTATTGTACTCAGTATCATTTAAAATAAATGTTGTGACATATGGAATTATCTTTCTCTTTACGTAAAACCAGAGTCCGGATTAACGTATGAATAACGTGCCAAGTGGTAGGCAATCGTAGATGATGGTATATTTTGTTCTAGTTATACACACTATTACACTAGTAACTTAAAATTAAAATTAAAAACTAATTAGGCATATTAAAATGATTTAAAAAGGTAGTATTATAATGTTTATCTTAAAATTAAAATCACTTATAACATAATTTGACTACTAAAATTCCAGATGTTTGTAATAAATAACATATATTATTCTATTATTATATCTAATATTAAATTAATATTTAGACGATATGATTTTGGCTTACAAAAAGCTAGAAAAAGGATGTTTTCAAATTAAATTTAAATTTAAATAGGTAGGTAATTTGTTTAATTAATTTGATTCATTTTGTATTTCTAATATTCTACATACTAAATATCAAACATAAAAATATGAATATTTTTTTTAGATAATCTTACAACGGACTATTAAAAAATATATGCCTTGGACTAAATACTTGTATTCAATCCAGCCCTGTATTAAACAAAGTAATGATAAATCTCAATTAAAATTGTAGAAAAAAAAGTTCTATTAAAAAGATCAGAGGAGAAATAAGAAAACAAATAAACTAAATTTTGTATAATACATATAGGTATACCCATACAATTTCAATACTTTTAAGTTAGCTAAGTTTACATTAAATTGCAAGTATGAACATTTAATACGTATTCAGACATACCGTGCTGACTATTGATACCGAGTTCGTATTCACGAAAATTCTATCTTTCGATTTCGCATTCATCCACTTTTGCGATCTAATATAATATATAAACGTGACTTAAGTAGTTATACTATAGCCAAAGAATAATTATTCCATAGTAATAATAATTCCCAAGTCATGATTTAATCCAAAACGCTAAATATTGACAAAAACTTTGTTGGAGACTAATTTTTGGTGTTGCTAGAAGGTACGGGACTAAATGTGCCGGTTGTGATTTGGGGATTCCGCCTACGCAAATCGTCCGCAGAGCTCAAGATCTCGTTTACCATTTGCAATGTTTTGCATGTGTCATGTGTGGTCGTACATTAAATACTGGAGATGAATTTTATCTAATGGAAGATCGGAAATTAGTGTGCAAACCTGATTACGAAGCAGCAAAAACCAAAGGTTTGTTTTTCAAATTAATTTAAATCTGCATTACAATATAATTCATAATTATTTTGATGTTTGTACGCAAAAGAAAAAATGTGTTATTAAAAACAAAAAAAAAAGTATATACATATATATATTTTTTAGAAGGTGGATGCCTGGATGGTGATCAACCTAATAAACGGCCAAGAACAACTATTACAGCTAAACAGTTGGAAACCCTTAAAATGGCGTACAACAATAGCCCAAAGCCAGCTAGACATGTTAGAGAACAACTAAGCCAAGACACTGGATTAGACATGAGGGTAGTCCAAGTTTGGTTCCAAAACAGGTGAATAACGTTACTAAAATCATATCATTTCAAAGTATATACTGTAATGATTCATAAGTACACATACATAGGTATTTTAGGAAAATGTATGTAAAAAAAAAAAATATAAGTTATTATTGGCCTAGAATCATATACATATATATATATATATAGGTACAAACTATTTGTTTGCATTGTTAAGCGTCATATTTTTATTTATTTATTTTTTTATTTTTTGTACATTTATTGCGGTTAATAATTACTTTGGTTAAAAAAAAATCTTAAAAACCGTTACAAGAATATTTTTAAAATCATAATTTCTTTGATAATAAAATTAGATATAATAAAGCGATTTTCCCATAACGCACGGAACATATTCTTTGTATTTTATTAGATCCAGAAATAACTTTAGAATATTCTGCCAAAAGTAGTTGCTAAATATATATTTTCTTTTTCTGAAATTGCGTAGAGACTAAACAAACTTTCTTTAAAATAAAAACACAATTATTCTGTCTTTATTTGAATTAGTCAATAATTTCTTATTTATTACATTATTGATACATTATTACATATATACATTATTCATACATGATTATAGGTACTAAACAAAGTGATTATCTTCATCCTTATCTTTGTTGATTTGTTTTTTATCATACTTCAAAATGAATGTTAAGCTTTTTTGAATATCATACCATATTGTATTTTTTTCATATACCAGTTTTCCATTAATATACATATAATAATTTTAAAAAGAGACTATTTTCTAAAAAAGCGATAATGAGTTCCAACACGAGATATAGCAGGTAAAAATCAGTCATAGGTGTGCATACGTAAGTTCCGACACAAAAACTGATAAATCAGTACGTAAGTTCTGACACGAATAAAATACACCTACAACATCTAAATTCCTGTACAAATAAAAATTATAACGATTAAAAATAACAAATTTCCTTCCCACTTTATTCAAATTTAGGACTGACAACTAAGTTGGTGTGGTTAAAATTTGTTCGGTTTTGTGTTTTATATGTTTTGTTAAAATAATATTTTTGAAAAATAATTCAATTTTCAATTGAATTTAGTCATTATCGTAATTTGTTAAGCATAGAGTTGTATAAAATGTACATTTTAATATATAATTAAATTCCATGTGGCTTATTGCGAATGCTCAGACACTTCACATAATCATATTGTATTATTTTTTTAAACTTTTAATATGATATTTGTTATGGATATAATTTTGTTTTTGTTCGTCGTTTTACATATTTTTTGAGATCCATTGTAATTTGATGTTCTTATTTTGATATATGTATTTGTATAAAACATTTTTAAAACTTTGATTATTTTGAATATATTAGTATGATGATAATAAAAACTTGAATTGAATTGGGAGTGGAAACTTTCACAAGCATTTGTTGTAAGACTTTTATCAGAATTATCAGTAGGCCAAAAACTTGAGAGGAACGTACTATTATCCTCTATGTAATTAATAACTTAATCATCGAAAAATTTGTCTATTTTATTAGAAATTTACGTATGGATATTTTTTTTTCATGCCGGAACTTACGTACGGGTATATTATTTTTCGTGTCGGAACTTATGTACCCACTTACTTGCTATTTTCATGTAGAAACTATCCGAATCCCTTCTAAAAATGAGACAAATGGCAACCCTTTCTTAGTTCGTCTAAATAACGGGATATTGTATAACTTATAAATTTTTTGGAAAGTCGTAATATTTACGAATCTTCAAAATTTGATATTAAAATTCTTATATAAAATAAAAAATAGTATATCGAACTCAATATTTTTTTGTTGACCACTAAATATAACTTATTATGAAACTCCTCTAAAAAAATTTTTGTTTTTGGTCTAACAATATTATCCACAGAATGGATAAAAATTACGTAAAAAACTCGAAAAATTAATAAAATGTTTAAAAAATTTAAAATTTACTCTGAAATATAGACTTTAGCACTTTTTCTAAAAAATAATTTTGTCTAGTTGGTGACCTAAGGAGAGATCTACTTTGTTCTTTATAATATCTCGCCATTGATAGAGTAAATCATTTTTTGATATCTAAATCAGTTTTCCAAACAATTATGAAAAACCAACAAACTAAAATTGATTAATTTGTACGGCAACGTAGCGTCCGGTTTATTTATTTAAATATGTTCTAATTATATTTTCTACCAGAAATATTACTCAAATCGAAAAATGACAATTCATCGATTTTGTTCCTTTTGATACATAGCCACTGATGGGTAAAGTCGTTTTTTAATAATTAAAGTATTTTTCATAATAATTGGAAAAAACCAAAAAAGAAGAATTATACGATTTTTTCAAATTACAGCGATTTTATTATTTAAAATATATACGGCTTATGTTTTCTGCCATATTGTTCCAATATATAAATGACTAGAGACCATTTTTATTGCATTTTTAATCTAATACATGTGTAATTTATTCAATTTTTGATTTTCTCTATAGTTTTATTAATAATTGAGCATAACCGAAAAAAAGGTGAAATCACGGATACTTTTATGAATATAATTAATTTATTATTTTACATTTTGTTTTTTGTTGTAATTCAGGTTAAAATATTCGTAATAACACGAAATGTTGATAGAAAACTTAAACTAACTTTCAGAAAATTTGAAGAATTTTCGAGCTATTTATAGACATTTTATATATTCTAGTTTTATTTTTACGTAATTTTTCTTTAATAAGTACTGTGGATTCAATTGTCAGACCTAACAGAAATTCTTGAAAATTTAACAGAATTTCATTATCAGTTATAGTTTGTGATGAAAAAAAAAAAAAGAGCTGATATTGGGGACGGGTGCGGCCACTGTTAAAAGTTGGTAGTAAGGAAGATGGGATACATAAAGTAATATTTAATTTATACCTGTGAAAACGATGACCCATTAATAATGAATAACGATTCGCATCAAAGTTTGGTAATACATATTTTGAAAGATCATAACATTTACGTTATTGTCAAAATTTGATTCTAAAACTCTTAAAAACAAACATTTTACATTAAACAAATTTTTTTTTTCACCACTATGTACGAATTATAATGAACATCCTAATAAATTTGTAAGCACTTTTGTTAAGTATAAACATCAATCTACATTATCTACAAGATTACCTTCTAAAGAAAACTACCAAATAATAATTACGTAAAAAACTCTTAAAATTAAAATGTTTATAAATAGGTAGCTCAAAAATTGCTCAAATGTTCTGAAAGGTTTACCACGTCTAGAAAAAGTAAATATAAGTTTACTGCTAACATAATAAGTGTAGGAAAGTTTTAAATTAAATAACATTAAAAAACAAAATTTAAAAAAATATAAGAGTTATTTTCATAAATGTTCACGTTCTTTCTAGATATTTTTCAGGTTTGCTCAATTATTAAAAAAAAAAAAACACATAGAAAATCAACTAGTAACTTTCTCGATCCTAAACTAGATTAAAAATTAAACATAAAACATATCTTGATATTGGAGCAATATTTTTGGTAGAAAAATATAAGCTGTAAAAATGTAAAATAATGAAATTGTAACTCCATAAATATGTCACTTTTCATTTTATAGTTTTTCTAATTATTAATACAACTACAAAGAAAATCGAAAAACGAATAACTTAATTATGAACTAGATGAAAATTTCAATAAAAAAGGCCTCTAGTCATTTATCTATTGGAGTAATATTTGTGGTAAAAAACATCGTGCTAATAGGACGTTATACCTACATATGCTGTATCACTCCAACTAACGGGGTTTTCTGGTAGAAAAGTTGTTTAGACAGAAAAAATAAAATAAAAAAATACACACATATCATAGTAAAACCAATAGATGTCTCGTTACGTTCCGAACTAATCATATTCACCTACAATAATAATTGATAGATTATAGTTAGCTTCTGTAGTAATTTGTATAAAATGAATTCATTGATACTGCATTTACACTTTTGGTAAAGAGTTACTTACCTTGACCACTCCCTCTATACAAATATACCACTATATTTCATGACTTCTAAAACAACAAGTATTTTTAATTTTTCAGTAAAATAAGTTATTAGGTATTTTAGGTTCTAATTATTTCTGGATGAACTTCTTTTTAATTGACTTGAAAATGGAGGTTATGTATATTCAACTCAAATGGTTATTTTTGAGATGCATTAGTGGGGTCGATATTTAGTGGGAACGGAAATCAAGTTTGTGGTGGAAACAATGCACGTCCGTTATTTGGCTGCATTAGAGTAATTTAATAAAGAATAACCAAACAAATAAATCACAGATTTAGTTCTATGGTGTAAGTCAGTTTTTGAATTGGTAACCAATAGCCAATTGGTATAGAAACAATAAAACGTATAAATTATCAATTATTTTTACTGTGTGTTAGACATTATTTTTCTGAGTTTGGAACAGAAGTTTAAATTAAAACTTAATTTGTTATTGAATAAAACCTACCTATAATTAATAATCCAATTTATTTATTATGGGCATAATTGATAATATTTTACGTGTGATTCGCCCAACCGATTTAGACAAAAAATGATAAATTCTTGATCACGTACTTTAGATATCGAATTTTAATTTTTACTTGTCCACTAGAACATATTAATAATTTAATAGTTAATCATACAAAACTATTTGAATAGATTGGTACACAGGTATATACAGTAAAACCTCCTTATAACGGGCCCTCTATAAGGCGGAAATCTCCTTAAAACGGAAAACAACAGTAGTTTTGCATAACTTATACCCGTATATTTTAGTCTCCCTGTAATGAAAACTCCATAACGGAAAACTCAGTTGGTATACCGAGCGATTCCGTTAGAAGATTTAATTGTACCTATTTGAATATTTATACAATTTAAAAATCTGTGTATGCAAATTATTTTACTGATAGTAATTAGTTATAGGGTTACGGTAGTTAAATTGACAATATTATCAGCAAATTAAAAAATATCGGACTTTTTATTTTTTTTTTATAAAAATATTACTAATGGACTGTACTACGATTAAAGATATGAGTAGTTAGTATTTTGTTTAATTGTTTAGTTTTAAAATCAATTACCTGAAAAATGTTAAGAAAAATTACTTTAATAATATCTATCTTTATTTTAAATAGTTCATTGAAAAGTTTATATAATAGTTTGTCTGTCTACGTTATAATAATTATACCTAATAGATATTATATAATATACTTATCTTTAGTTTTGTTTTATCGGTATATCGTTGATGACGAATTAGTATTCCTTAAACGATTGTAAATAGACCACTATCTACAACTACGATGCACTAACCAGTGTACCAACTGTAGACAGAATTTCTAACGACCCATAAAGATTTGATTATAATATCTTTAATCGTGGACCATACATATACTTTTTACTTTTCTACAATAAGAAACAAAAGATAAGATATTTTAAAATATTGTATTTTAACTGAACTTTAGACGTGCAAAAGAAAAAAGACTTAAAAAAGACGCCGGGAGATCACGCTGGAGTCAATATTTTAGAACAATGAAAGGTTCAATATCACCTCGTAACGACAAAGATGATCTTAAGGTTGATCTGGATTCAAATTTTAGTCATTCACATGGTAACTTAAACATTTGTATATTCTAATATTTAGCATAGTATTTCAATAATAAATTATGTTATTTTATTTAGATTTAGAAAGCAATGACAGCTATGGGACAAGCACGTTAACTATAGATCAAGAACACAGTTCTCCTTTACCAGGAAGTCATCACCATAAATTTTTGCCTGGAAACTCTTCACCATCATCACATCAATACATGTCATCACCCACTCAACATGTTACTGCATTTACAGCAGATAATGGTTATATCACAGTAGGCAAGTTCGCTGTATAGATATTAAATTATATTTTTTTCTGTATAAATATGAAATAAATCAACATAATTTGAAAAATATAGACAAAGATAAGATAGGACTAGTATAGGATTATCTGTTTAGTTAAATTATTATAAGACAATTTATTATATTATGATGGTATTTTTGGTTATTACACACAATATGGTTGATTGGTGCACTCATAGTTAGTATACATTAGTGATGGGAATCCGAAAATCCGGATTTTCACAAAAAACAGCAATTTAAGCCCCTTAAAAACCATATAAATATTAAATATTTTTGCAGTGTAAATCTGTGTACCTAAGTAAAATATTTTTATGATAATGTAAAAATAAAACACAACACCAAAAAATTAAACTGCTTTAAGATTTCGGATTTGTTGAAATCCGAAAATCCGGAATCCGAAATCCGAAAGCATTTTATAGTTAAAGTTAAGATTTATTTTTTGGAATTTTTATCCTTAGGTACACAGCTTTATATTATAATAATATTTAATATTTATACGATTTTCAAGTGGATAAATTAGCGTTTTATTGAAAAACCTACATTTTCAGATTCCCATCACTAGTATGCATATATACATCATTAGCATAAATAGGGGAACGCATCGGAATATAATGTTCAGGGGAGGCCTTTCAAGTGATTTAAAGCTTTAAAAATGTAAACGATCTTAAATTACTTGAAAAATTCACTAAACCTTAAAAATCTAGATAGTTAGACAAATTATCACACATAACACTAATCCTTAAATGTTGAATATATGAATTCATAAACAAATACTGAATCCATTTTATGGCATTGTTTCATTAAAAAATACTATAGTATGCACCTATAATGAATTATAATAATACAATTGTACAATACTCGTACATGTAGACTTGAACAAAAATGTTATTCAACAATAATTGTTGAATAGATAGAATATATAGATAAATAGATAGATAAACAGAATTCGTTGAAACCGGTCATTTTTAATCAATTATTATAAATGCTGACTTCGAGGAAGAAGTTTGGTAAGAATAATAATTTATTTTTATTTGTCATAATTAAGTGAATTAAACATCGATCGATTAAAAATGACAGAATTTAGTATCCATTCGGTTTTTCCAGTGTTTGTAAAGTCTTACTTAAATCCACCTACATAATTTAAAGCGGTTATTTAAACAAACCACATATCTATTTAGTGTATAAAGTCAACTACACGTCTACAGCTAGCCCCATGTCTTCAGATAAACAATAGAAAGTAAATCGAATAATAACAACTTTTAAAACTCTAATAGTTAAAATCCCATTAAAATAAATTACTGTTTTGTGTTATAATATAAAGTGGCACCTAAGGTTATTTATTTTCTCTTTTTATGGTGTATGCACGACGTACGTACACCACTCATTGCATAACCATTGATATTATCGCATTATTAAATCTGCTTAATTTGATCTGTGTTGAATTTATTTGTTGATAATCACTATTTGAGTCTTTTTCGAATTTTCCTTACTTAAATAATTGTGTTCACAATTGATTGGTAAAAAATAATATTAAACTTTAGTCCTTAATAAGGTTATGAACATATTTTTAGTCTTTTATTTTTTATTTTAATGTTCAACTAGGTTTTAATAAATACAATTAATGACTAAACAACTTGAATTACCTTAATTTTTTTTTTAATATAAATTAATTACCAGTATGATAGTTATTTTTCAGTATAATCAATTTGAAAAGAAAACTTTTATTTTTTATTTTAATATTTATTTTTTAATTGGTTGAGTATAAAATTTGTTATTTGTATCAACAATGGATACAGTTACATAGATTCGATTTATAAATGCCAAATTTCAGCAAACAATTTTTTTGTAATAGGTATCTATCGATAAATAAATAAATTCAATTTCAATGAATTACATTTTTAAAAATAACTATGGCAATGATTGCTAGTACTAGGCATACATTGTCTGTTTATACAGAAATAGGAATATAATTCATAATTATTTGGTTATTCATTATAGGTACACAATTAAAAAAAAAAATAATAATAATAATAATAACAACAAACTTGTATTAAGGTTATTATCATTAATTGATGCCTAAAATGTTTTTTTAACTAGGTCCTGCCCATTCTGCACCCTCAGAATTAAGTGACAACAGTAGCACACATGGTTTTGCAGATTTCCCACCAAGTCCAGATTCATGGCTTGGAGAAACACCACACAGATACTAAAATTATATTAATTAAAATGTATTAATGAAGTACAAATCAAAAATCTTCTTATTACCCAATGTGACCCAAGAGCTAATAAACAGACTGGGTGAGAGCATTATTTAATAATAATTATTTGTGGTATTCTGTACATTTATCATTCAATTTCATTAGTTTCGTTATATTAGTTCATTTTAACATAAATATAACTTTGATGTATTTTGATTTATTTTGTTTCAGGAGAACCAAGTCTTTAAAAATGTTAAATGTTTATTTACTATATTTGTGTGGAATTTATATCATTAGTTCTTGCAACTTTTTTATGGTATTTCATTAGGTTTTTGCCAAAAGTTGTGTTTAGATGTAGATATATTTTTCTTTTGATCTCGAACTTATATTCCTTTAAATGTTATCTTTAAAAAAAGTCGAAATAATTTTTAATAGATTATGCAATTTGGTATTTTTTCTTAAAACACATTGCCACAAATAAAAGATATACTTTTGGAAGACTAAGTCATGTAATCAATATTATTATATCTGAAGATAAATAACGTGTATAAAATGTAAAATAAGCTTTTGATAAATTGTATTGTTAATAAAAAATTGTTTGAAATTGCCTTAATATATTATTGTATAAAGTAAACATAATATATTTATATAAATTGTAATGTAGCTAATATTATATAATATTCAAATCAGGCGATTACCTAATGATAATCAACAATTTTGTACCATACAAATTATTTAATTTATTATTATAAACATAGGTAATCTAATAATGTGTGATTATTCCTATAATATATTATGTTTCCTTTGCATTTTCATTTAAATGTTTACTTTTTGAATTGATGTATTAAGTAACAAAAATACTCAATAAAAAACAAATTAATTAAATCATCAACCTATTAAAAAAAAACTAATATTTTATTTAATAAAAAATATTAGTGAAAACTAATAAACATACTGAAAACAACGATAAGTTCTTACAATTTGTAAACAAAAAGGATTCTGAGTGATATTTGGTAAAGTAGTCGCTCTTGACCAATGACAACTATATACAAATTTCATTAATTAATAATTTTGGTTTTGAGATGTTAGTTAGCGGGTGACCCGAACTATTTTGTGCACCTATTATAAGAAAAAAAAAGTAACACAATTATACACATAAGCCATAATATTTTAACATGACTTCCAATCCATTCCTTACTCTGTTCTACAAAATCTAAAATGAAAACTTTAAATTGGTTATCTAAATAATAAATAACGATTATTATTATCGAAATAATTTTCTTTGATAAAGACAAGATTTTAATACCATCAACCTACCCACCGGAAATCTGAATTATTAAATTACAAAATTCAAATCAATATCTTTAATTGGGTATGAGTACCGAAATTGGGTATAAACTAGTTAGAAAATGAATGTTAATTTTAAAGTTATCTTCTAACTTAACTAGTTGATTATAATTCATAACAGGCGTGTATTTAGAATTTTATTTTTTTTTTTTTTGGGGGGGCTGATCAAAGTGTATAAACATCATCATTTAGTCAAATAAAATAAGTTATATTGAATTTATCGTAAAATAATATTTAGCACATTGTCTATTAGGTACTAAATATCTATACTAAATAATAAGTTATAACCGCCTGGCTCGTCTACTATTGACAAACTTGTCTAAAACCATAATCATTTGTAATAAAAATATTTGTATGCATATTTAATAATGTCATACTAACAAGACAATTCTCCGAAATTGAGTTTAATAAATATATTTTTAACCTTCGTGTTGTTGAAATACTGCGTTCAGCAGATGCAGTTGACACGGGAAGTATGGCAAATATTTTCAGTAGTTAGTAGTGATTAGGATACAATGTTTCACATAAAATTAAAACGACTGTGGAAGTAGAAGGTCTTGATGATGATTTTATTGAGGTTCATTTAGAAATCCATATGTCGTACTTAACCTCAATTGAATCTTTAAAACCTGCAAATTATCTATGTACAAATTAACTGCTTCAAGTATAAATAAAACAATTTATTTATACAAAGAAAATGTAAAATATACTGTAAAGAAATAATAGTTTCTTTTTGAGGCATAAAACGATCGTTTAAAGATGATATCAAATCACCTAAGTGAAGGATAAAAATAGTTCTCATATAATATTCTTCAGCCTCAGTGGAACAATGTGGTATATTTAAACGATTTCTTTGATTAACAAAAAATCGTGTTTATTTTTTATTGACATTTAATAATGTTGCAATCGCTTATGTAAAATAATATTTATTGATAAAATTATTTTCAGAAAACTGAACTTTTGACGTTTGACTGTGCCTCTTTTCTCTGGGTGATCGTTATTGACAGGTTTATAATTAGTATCTACATGATTCTAGTATGCATTCTCCTGTGGTAAAGTTTTGTCCATGAGTGATAAAATAAGATGCTTTTAAAGTCAAGCGCGAAACTGATGAATATTATATTAGGATTTTTAAGATTTTTTTGAAAGTTAGTTTTTAATAATTCGAAATACTCTATCAATTTTTCTTTTAAATCTGGATGTTCTGTATCTAAAGGCCTTTTTAATTTTGATGGTTTTAAACTTTCATTTGCGAGCGATTCTCCACAGATTACACATTGTAGTTGAACCATATTGTTATGATCTCCCATACTAAAAGCACAAAAACCAAATTTTAAATAATTTTCATCATACCTTCAACAAATGACTATTTTTAAGGTCTTTATTTTATTTTATCAAATGCATTTTGTTCATTTAATGTCAATGATAAGTAAGGTATGTGAAAATTTATTTTGAAAAATGATTAAGACATTTACTTTTGGATTCGGGGTTATGTAAATTACACGGAACTTTTTAAAACTTATAATTGAAAAGTTATTGCGAAATTTTCTAAAATGCGCTTTAAAAAAAATTGTCTTTATTTTATTTTATCAAATGCATTTTGTTCTTTTTATGTCAATGATAATTAAGGTATGTGAAAATTTATTTTGAAAAATGATTAAGACATTATATATCAATAAGTCATTTGATCTTTGTACACTAATTATGTGAATACAACAATAAATATGATTATAATAATTTACCGTTGATTTGTATAAAAATTGCGTGAGTTTTCAATAACCAGCTAGGGCTTCATAATTTTTTGTACAGTATATTACCTTTTTCATATATTTTTTTTAATTCAATGATAATTAAGGTATGTTAAAATGTATTCTGAAAAATGATTAAGACATTATATATCAATAGGTCATTTGAACTTTGTACACTAATTATGTGAATACAACAATAAATATGCTTTTAATAATTAACCGTTGATTTGTATAAACATTGCGTGAATTTTCAATAACCAGCTAGGGCTTCATAATTTTTTGTACAGTATATTACCTTTTTCATATATTTTTTTTAATTCAATATAAAAATAACATATGTCAAAAAATTTTGTATCATTAACACTAGTATAAAAAGAATCAAAATCAATTTCACCTTTTCGATAAATACCTATCGATTGTATTCATTTCGTTAAGTTTATTTTAAATATCATTCTTAGGGTATTCCAAGTTATATAAAAACATTTGTCGCAAATTTTTTCTTGTAAAACAAAGTTTATTTATAAAACGATGATGGAAAAATCCAACACGTCGTAATCAGAAAAATACAAGTTTTAAATTAAACATTATCATGAATTGGTTTTCATCACAGATTT